>CM040128.1:18387526-18890362 GCA_022559845.1 Amorphophallus konjac
CTTTAGGTCACCTAAAGGGATATTTCACTACAAGAGGATGCCCTTCGGCCTCAAGAATGCTGGTGCCACATATCAGCGGGCGATGACCAAGATCTTCGACGAGCTGCTATACAGCAGGGTCGAATGCTACATCGACGACCTGGTCGTCAAGACTAAAAAGAGGGATGAGCATCTGAATGACCTCAGGGTCGTCTTCCAAAGGCTCCGTCTGTACGAGCTGAAAATGAATCCCATGAAGTGCGCCTTTGGCATGTCCAGTGGAAAGTTCCTCGGCTTTATTGTCCGGCACAGAGGGATCGAGATCGACCCCTTGAAGATAAAGGCCATCCAGGAGCTGCCTCCTCCCAAGAGTCTGGGAGAGCTAAGGTCCCTGCAGGGGCGTTTAGCTTACATCCGCAGGTTCATCTCCAACCTGTCAGGGCGCTGCCAACCCTTCCACAGACTGATGATGAAGAATACGCCCTTCAGCTGGGGTCACGAGTGCCAGCACGCGTTCGACCAGCTAAAGGAGTACCTGAAGACCCCACCTGTCCTGGGGGCACCTGTCAAAGGTAGACCGCTTATTCTCTACATAGCGGCCACCGAATACTCACTGGGGGCAATGCTCGCCCAAAACAATGATGAGGGAAAAGAGCAGGCTCTCTACTACCTTAGTCGAAGATTGGTGGGTGCAGAAGCTAAGTACACCCCGATCGAAAAGATCTGCCTTGCCCTGGTCTTTGCAGTCAAGAAGATGAGGCACTATATGCTGTCCCATGAAGTCAGCTTGATATCCAGGGCCGACCCCATTAAGCACGTCCTTCTTCAGCCCGTCCCAAGGGGGCGCCTTGGCAAGTGGGCCGTGCTGCTCATGGAGTTCGATATCACCTACGTGCCGCAAAGGGCCGTTAAGGGACAAGCCGTCGCGGATTTCTTCGCAGCACATCCCGTGCCCGAAGACTCCCCGTTGGCCACCGAGCTACCTGAAGATGAAACACTAGAGGTAGACCAAATACAACAAGCCATCTGGCAGCTTTACTTTGATGGAGCCTCAAGGACAGAAGCGACCCCGTCCGGGCGCACCAAGGTACGAGCCGGAGCAGGCATCGTCCTCAAGTCGCCGGACGGAGAGGTGATGCACACTTCCTGCTGCATCAGCAAACCCTGCACCAATAATGAAGCAGAGTATGAAGCCCTGATCATCGGCCTCCAGGTCGCCCTCCAAATGGAGATCAAAATGCTCCAGGTGTTCGATGATTCGCTGCTGGTCGTCAAGCAAGTCCAGGGGCAGTTTGATGTCCGAAAACCTGAGCTGCTCCCGTATCACACTAAAGCAAAATGGCTCATGGAGCGGTTCTACCTCCTCGAGATAGGCCATGTCGCCAGAGGGGAGAACGCACAAGCCGACGGATTGGCAAAATTGGCAAGCTCACTGGCGGTGCCCCCAGATGGATATCTCCATATCCAAGTAATAAACCAACGCCAGATGCCCAGCATGATAGAAGAAGAGCCGGAAGAGGAGGACCTACATGTCGCTACAGCAGAAGCCGTCAGCCGGCCTGACTGGAGGGACCCCCTAATGCAGTGGTTCAGGCACCAGCGACTACCCGACCGAAGAGAAGAAAAGATCAAGCTGGTCAGAACCAAGGACTCCTATGAGCTCCGAAGCGGAATATTATTCCGGATTGTGGCCGATGCCAAACGGAAGCTACTCCTCCGATGCTTGTCCATTGAAGAAGCTTGGAGGGTTATGAAGGAGGTCCATGCCGGCATAGCTGGCGCACACCAAGCGGGGCCGAAAATGAAGATTGAAATCAAGAAACTTGGCTATTATTGGCCTGCAATGTTCAACGACTGTTGCGAGTATGCTAAGTCGTGTCAGAGATGTCAGGAGCATGCCACCATTCCCAGAAGACCTCCTGCACCACTACACCCAACAGTGCCCAGTTGGCCGTTCGCCCAATGGGGAACGGACGTCGTGGGCCCCTTTCCTGCATCTTCCACAGGCTGCAAATATATTCTGGCGGCGACCGACTACTTCTCCCGCTGGGCAGAGGCTGTCGCCTTACGGGAGGTCACCGGAGAAATCGTGGTCAGGTTTGTCCGCCGCAACATTATATTCCGGTTCGGCGTGCCCGACCGGATTGTGTCGGACAACGGCAGCCACTTCCGCAACCAGAAAGTTTACCGGCTAGCAGAAAAATACAAAATTGACTGGAGGACATCGACTCCTTACAATCCACAAGCCAATGGGCTGGCCGAAGCTTTCAATAAGACACTTTGCACTCTCCTGGCCAAGACTGTTAGCTCTAACAAAAGGGACTGGGAAGAAAGAATGTATGAAGCGCTTTGGGCGTACCGAACCGTATACAAGACCCCAACGGGCTGCTCGCCCTTCTCTCTTGTATATGGCTCGGAAGCAATCATCCCCGTCGAACTGGAGATACCGTCCCTCAGGGTCGCCATTCAGCGTGGGCTTGTCCCCGAAGGGCAGACCAACACCGAGCGAAGGCTCGATGAACTCTCCAGTCTGGAAGGAAAGCGGCTTCAAGCCCAACAGAATATCCAGGTCTATCAGGCCCGGATTGCACGCGCCTTCGACAAGCTCGTCAAGGAACGCGAATTCAAGAAGGGTGACCTTGTCATGGTCAAGAGAAGAGATCTCATGGCGGCCAACCCCAAAGGTAAGCTAAACGAGAACTGGCTCGGACCCTACGTAGTCCAGAAAGTCTACGAAGGCGGAGCCTGTGTAATTGTCAACCACCGCGGGGAGGTTCAATTCCCGCCTCTTAATGGAAGGCACTTGAGGCTGTACCACGCCCCAGCGCCCCCATTCAGGTAATAATATTACTCTTCGCCCCATTTTTGGGGCGGATTTGCGTGATTAACGTCCGAATGATTTGGCCACCAGCCGGGTTCCCGAAAAAGGGAAGAAAGGAATAGAAAGAGAAAGAAAGAAGAAGCCAAAAAAAAAAGAGAGAAAGACAAAAAAAGAAGAAGCAAAAAAATGGAAAGAGGAAGAGAGAAGAAAGACAAAAAAAGAAGAAGCAAAAATGGAAAGAGAAAGAAAGAAGAAGCAAAAAAAAAAAGAGAAAGACAAAAAAGAAGAAGCAAAAAAATGGAAAGAGAAAGAAGGAAGAAGCAAAAAAAAAGAAGAAAAAAAAAGAAGAAAAAAAAAGAGAAAAAAAAAGAGAGAGAAAAAAAAGAGAAGCCAGAAAGGGGGACGCCCCCCATTTCCAGTCACCGCCCCGCATCAGCGGGGGTACCAAAATTGATTTAAAAAGAAAGAAACAGACTCTTCTCTCCGTCCTTCCCGGGCGGTGAGTACCCCTTTGGCGCGGACCTCGCGTCCGGGTCATTGACTAGACAAACTCTTCTCTCCGTCCTTCCCGGGGGGTGAGTACCCCTTTGGCTCGGACCTCACGTCCGGGTCATTGACTAGACAAACTCTTCTCTCCGTCCTTCCCGGGCGGTGAGTACCCCTTTGGCTCGGACCTCACGTCCGGGTCATTGACTAGACAAACTCTTCTCTCCGTCCTTCCCGGGCGGAGAGTACCCCTTTGGCTCAGACCTCACGTCCGGGTCATTGACTAGACAAACTCTTCTCTCCGTCCTTCCCGGGCGGAGAGTACCCCTTTGGCTCAGACCTCACGTCCGGGTCATTGACTAGACGAACTCTTCTCTCCATCCTCCCCGGGGGGCGAGCACCCCTTTGGATCAGACCTCCCGCCTAAGTCACTGACTAAACGGACCTTTCTATCCGCCACCTCTGAACGGCAAAAGGGGTCTCTGGCCAAGTACCCCTCACTCGAGACCAGCACGCGCTTCCAATATTGCGGCAAAACCAGGGAGTTGCCCGTTCGGTATGGTGGAGTGGTCCCCTCGTCCTCCCCCTGGGAAGGCGAGCACTCTCCTGTACCCTGACATGGGTCCCTGCCTGGTCCTTCCAAAGTGAATCCCCGCAAAGACTCATACCCTGCCAATGGGCCCCTACACGAAAAGGGGGGGAAAGATACAAGAGCGAGGGAAGAGGAAGGAGAAAACAATATGCACGGAAGAGAAAGAGGGGTGGGAAAGCTCCCTCCGGGATAAATGCATACACCAGGAACGCGTGAAATCATAAATGCTTTACTCTATTCAAAAGAGGATCAAACTACATGTGCTGCGGGGCATACCCCTGTGTTACATTCAAAAAAAAAAAAGAAAGAGAAATTAAGGGATGCAACGCTCAGTCGATGTCCCTGAAGATGTCCTCGAGGGGGAGGATCCCGACGCAAGGGAAGTTCGTCATATCGCGCAGTCGGCCCCTCAGTCCCTCAAGACGGGCGAGCTCCGCTTCGACGGACGCCATTTCAACGTCGGCAACGGCAAGAGCTTCCCTCTCCTCTGCCACCGCCCCTTCCGCCTCGGCGAGGCCAAGTTTAGCCGCAGCAAGATAGCCCTCCAGCTTCTCGATCCGGTTCTTGAAGGAACGAACGCTGCCTTCGCCTTCCTCTAGGGCCTTTCCGTGGCGTTCTCTACTGTCGCGTCGGGCCTTTAGGGCCTGCAGATATTCGTCTACCTGAGCATCAAGGGCGGCGCGTTCGTCAGGAGCCTGGGTCTCCAGGAACTCGCGGCGCTTGACATATTTCAATAATAGCAAGACCCGCCGTGACCATTCCCCCAGCGGACAGCCAAGCACTTGCAGCGCCCCCGTTAATTGCGTCACGATGGTATGCACCTCCCGATACGACAGAGAAGCATCGGCGAGAAGCATCGTCCGTAAAGTGATCAGCATCTGACGGACCGGCGCTTCTGAGGACGTGTGACTAACTGAGGGCACGACCGGAGGGGTGAATTCCACGGTGCTGTCCACCTCTGCCCACAGGTCGGTATCTGCTGCCACTGAAGATGAAGGAAGGGCGAGGGTCAAGTCGCCCGGCCGGTGCAGCTCGACGAGAGACCCTTGGCCGACCACTGCCTGGGGAAAGGAAAGGACCATTGCCGAAGCCTCCGGTGCCCCCATCGTTTGGAGGTCACCTGCCCCCTCTGCCTCCGTCTGGCCCGACTCTGCCACTCCTCCAAGGGGCAGGGGTGCAGGGGCCGTTACCTCGGCTAGAGGAGGAGCTTCGAGTAAGGCCAGGCCCGAAGCCGTCACCCATGAACTCCTTGCTCGCGGCTGAGATCCCTCCAGATGCGCACGGAGCCCCGCAAATATCTGCTGCAAGAGCGGGTCCTCCATCTGAGCCGAGAGTTTCGGGAAGGGCGGAAGCGGAACCACCAGCTGGGGTAAACGTCCCGCTTCCACGAGCGCAGCCAGTCTCTCTCTCTCCAAGCCCAAGACTGGAGCCGGCCCCTCCACTGCTATCGGGCCAATGCTCGGTCTTCGCTTGGCCACTGCCTTCCGGATACGACCAGGCGCCTTCCCCGATATCGGCATCGCCTGACCATGGGAATGGGAATCAGCTATTCGCCATCTAAAATAAACCATGCAAAAGGGAGAGCGTGGAGCCCGCATACTCACCTTGGCCGCTGGGATGATGCTACCTTCAGGCGCGATCTCCCCCTCCTCCAGAGGCTCGCCCGCCGCTCTGGTAGTACCGGAGGGCTCCGCGGGCATTTCCTCTCGAAGGGCGTCGAGTAAAAGAGCCAATTTGCCCATGACGGCATCGGCTCCCGTTGGGCGGTCGATCAGCGCAGCCGGGGCAGCCTCCTCTGTGATCTCAAGTTCGGCCGGTTCTCGAAAATCCTAAAGAAAAAGGGGGGGGGATAAGGTCGTCAGTCAATCACAAAAAAAAAAGGAAAGGGAGAGCCGGCCCAAACAAGCTCACACTCACAACGGTCTTCCCCACGAGGCTCGAGGAGCCAGCAAGTAAGGGGGCCCCGAAGGCCGGCTCGGGCGGCTCCGATGCCCCGGACACGCCCTCGTCAGGAGCTAGTTCGTCGGAAGAGTAGTTGTAATCTACCTCTTCCCCAGACGGAGACTCGACCGCCGTCGGCTCGGCCTGGACCGGCAGAGGAGCTTCCACCTCAGAGTCTCTGCCCAGCACGTCCTCCCTCGGGCTAGGCGAGGCTCGCGCTCCGATCTTCTTCCTCCTCACATATATCAACGTCGTCGGGAGGTCGGGATCAGGCCCCAATGACTCGGTGGCCACCGCGGCAACGCCTGTCATGCAAAGGAAGATAAGCCATGCTGAATCTACTGGCCCCCAGGACACAAAAAACGGAGTTAACCGTATAGTCGAAAATATTTACCCCCTTCAGTTCCTGCGACACGAGATGACCCGCGGGCTTCCTCAACAGGCAACGCCTTCTCGGGAGTCCCGACCGTACCCTCGCCCGTGAGGTAGAAGCGCATCGTCGCCATGCGCGAAGCCGAGGCCGACTCGGGAGGCCGGTCGACCACAGACGACACGGGCGGCCGATGAATCTCACCAGCTTCGTGGCTCGGTTCGGTCCGCGTGGCTTCGAATTCTTCGAAGGACAAGACGGGGGCCATCGGCAGGGCTGTCGTCGGAGCCGGGGATGCCTCGGTTCGCCGCCGTTTTACCGTCTCTCGCCCGGCCATCTTGGCAGCAGCCAGTGCCTTCTTAACGGGCGACTGTGCCCGGGGCCTTCCCGTTGCCGCAGCAAGGGAGCTGGAGCCGCCGCCGGGGTCGCCTCCGCCGGGACCGCAACTTCGCCCATGTCAGGCGTGGGCATGGGCTCTTCCATAGAAGCTGAAACAAAAGAAGTACCCAGGTGTCAGGGCTCCACTCCAAAATAAAAAGGAGGAGGGAGATTCAAAAGGCACACTAAAGAGCGGGGACGCGGACCGGCAGGTTGGCCTGGCTCGGGACGGGCAGCTTCGAATTCCTCGAAAGACGGGACTAGTGGTACCGGAGGGACAGCCGTCGGAGCCTTAGCCGATTCTGTCTTCCTCCGCTTTGTGTCCCGCTGCTTAGCTGCCTTGGCGGCGTCCACCGCCTTCTTCACAGGCGATTTAGCCCGGGGCCTCTTCGCAGCCTTAGGCAAAGGAGCCGTGGTCGGGGCCAGCGGCGCGGCTTCAAAATACGCAGGCTTCTTCACCAGCCGGAGGAGGTTCCGGTACGTGGCCATCTGCGTGCTGTCGGGATGGTCTGCAAAGAAAAGAGGGGAAAGAACGAACATGCATATACCATTAGTACCTAACTCACCGCGAAAGCCGCAGCGCTGAGGGACAAAACCGAAGAGCAAGAGGGAACTGAATACCATGAGGGCCAGTGTACAGCCGCAGCGTGATCGGCCAGTAGCTCAGGGATATCTCCTTGTCCCGACGTGCCGCCTCCCGGACTAGCCAACAAACGTCCTCAATAGTTTGACACCGGTCCGTGAGGTTGGCCAGATCCGCATGTTTCTTGGAAGAAAGGTGACAGAAAAGATTGAAGTGGTCCATGCCCCACCCATCAGCATAATAATAAGGGATGTGCAGGCGCTTGCCCAGGATGGAGGCCGTCACATCTTCAATCTTCATCCCATTCACCCGGAGGAGGATATATAGCCACGTGGTATCCTTGTAATTCTCGGGCTTCCTCTCCTCCCGCCTCATGAACGTGCGATACAGGCAGGCCAAGTCTCTCTCCGGACGCCAGCTCTTGGCGGGAGTCCCCTCTTCCTCTATGGGGAATGGATAATTGATGAGGTCCAGACGGTCGCTCCCTACCCGGCACAGATCCCTCAGCGTCTTCTGATAGCCGTCCTTCGCCACTGGAGGCAGCTCCACTTTCGGCGTCGGCCTCCTATCCCGGGCTTCCCGACGAGCTATCATATATGTCGCCACCTCCTTCTCTTGCCTGTTCTTGAGCCGAAGAAGATGATCTGGCTCAATGTCAAGTACTGGCACCGGTTGCCGGCTAAGGAATCTCCTTTCGGCGCCATCCCAACAGTCGGTCTTGTGCAACCGATAGAAAGCCGTCTGGGCATTCCACCACTTTATATAGTCTTCGGTCACTCGGGGCACGCGACCCGGGGCTGGCACCCTGAAGGAGGCAGAGTCCGCCCGGTGGAAGAAGTCCCACCAGCTTCTAGCGTGCTCGGCGACCGCACTTCCCCGGACGTTCCGCGAAGGCAAGCCGAATTGCGCATGATAAGTAGGGATATGCTGGTCATACCCGAAGTTGCGGCCAAATCGGAAGGGGTAATACGGCTCCAGCAGTACGTTGTCTCCCTTCCGGAACACCAACACGCTCGGGCGGATAGCCAGCGCCCAATCCCTCAGCTCGGGCTCCAGCAACGGGCGCACCACGTTTTCCTGGCTGATAGGGTGGACATACCTCTCCACCTGGTCATCCTTGCATTCCCTCTTATTATTCACGAGGGGGCTTGAATGTGCGGCCAGTGTCCAGAAATGAATGGTACCGGCTGCATCCCGGGGAACCGTGGTCAACCGGCCCCGAATATCATACATCCGCATGGAAGTGGAAGCCGCCTCTGCACTCGCGAACTCCAGCATCCTCGGCACCAGCCCCCAATCCTGAAGGACTCGCGGGGCGAACTCCGGAAACAGTGAACAAACCCACGCGTTGAAGAAATGCAGTGGGCACACGTACCGGGCCTGCCTCGGGAATTGGTGCGTGCTGATGTCTCCCAGGGCCTTATAAATCAAACAGAGCGCCGCCGGGCACAGAGAAAGTTTGACACCCCACGCCATCTGGCACGCCGGGTAGATGGCATCTGGCCGGATCACGGTCTCGTCCCCGTACGGCATGGCAAATGAACACAGCCAGTACGTCAGATAGGCGGCACAGTGAGTTTGTGGGTCGACCCCCATCGGATTGGCCCCGCTCCGACGCCCCCTGGAGGGGATCTTCACATTATGCTTGGGCTTCGCACGTTTCTTGCGAGCAACAGCGGTGCCAACGCAAGGAAAATCTTCATACTGCTTCAGCCCATCATAGAAATATTCCAGCCATACCGCCATACGCACCCGTTTCCTATCCCCACGGGCGGGCTGCTTCCCCTTGTGCGACAGCTGGTACAGCTCCCGGTACGCCTTCATCAGGAACCGGTATGAATACCCCAGAGAATAATAGCCGTCCCCGTTAGTCTCGTCTTTGATCAAGTCCGGGAGGCATACTTCTTCATAAGGCTCCCCGTCAATGGGCAAGCCGCTCAGCTGGCTTAGGCTCCACAAATCAAGTGAAGTCTCTCCCTCTGCCGTGTAGAAGGTATTGGTCTCCGCACTAAATACTTCTATCATACCGCAACAGAGACCCTTGGAGATGGGATAACCATACCGGGAAGCGTACACGCTGTGATAGATGCCAACTCGGACCAGCAACGGGGCGTAGTTGAACAGTACATATTCCGTGAACTCCACCGCCCCTTCTCGGAAGCTATGGGCGTCTTGAAGCTTCAGCTCCCCGAACCAGCCCAGTGATAGTTCATACTTGAACCTGATGGCCAAACAGTCCAATATGAACGGCTCCTCCCTATAACCCCATTTCAGGGGAGCCAAGAATAAACCAAATCGGGGCGACTCGCCATGCACCTTCCCCGCAGACATGTCCCACCTTGCTGGCGTGAACTGAGGGGCTCGCACTAATTTGTCTTTAGCCGGCAGCACTCCCTCGATCCCCAGGACCGGCTTTCATTCCCGGGCTTCTCCCACCAGCTACATCGGAATGCTCCTAGGGACGCTGTACAATAGACTGTCCCGGGCATGCAGGATGACCCGCTCGACGGCTTTTATAGTGCGAAAGTCTCGCCCCTCTCGGGAGCGCAGGTGCTTCAGGAATTGAACAAGGTGCCTATCCTTCGGGAAGTCTTTCCTGTACTCCCCGATGGCCCGGTCAAAAGTGAAGCCGTTGTCAACTCTGGTAAGCCGGCCGAAGTCCATGCTCTCCCGGTCGGACCCCGACGACTCAGCCAAGGCAGCTATCTCCCCATGTTCACGGTCCAGGTCTTCTACGTTCAGCCAGGTGACCGCCGGCACGGGACCCCGCGGGATGAGGTCGGCACCGATAGCAGCAGCGGGAGCAGAGGAACCACTTGGGACAGCCATTTGTCTGCAAAGATATGCAAATAAGAAGGTCAGAACAAATCACAAGCAAAAGAACTGCAAAGAAGCTTTACTACAAGTCAAATGAACAAAATATTGCCAATTTCTGACGAAATTTCGGCAGAGTTTCCCCTAGGCCAGAGGCGTAAGGGAAAACACGGGTGCGCGTCCACAAGGAGTGACGGCCCCAACAAAGCATGGTGGGCCCCGAGAGGCAACACCAGAAGTCCGCCGGTCAAAAGAGTCTTCTCCCCTAAAACTAAAAGCCCCCACATACTGCCTAAAGCCCCTTGGCCGGCACGCCCATGCTAGTGCCTTCGCCGGCACGCCCCCAGGTGCCTTCCCCGGCACGCCCCTGCTGGTGGCCTCGCCGGCACACGCTCCTGGGCCTCTTCCCCGGCACACCCCGCTGGTGGCTTCCCCGGTACGCATTGGAGCCGGCCTCCCCGGCACACCCTAGTGCCCCTTCACCGGCACGGCCCTTCAAGGCTTCGCCGACACACCCCACGCAGGCCTTCGCCGGCACGGCCCTTCAAGGCTTCGCCGACACACACGACGAGGGGCTTCGCCGGCACGCTCCCGGGCGCCTTGCCCGGTACACCCTATGGCTACCTCTCCCCGGCACGCTCTACTGAAGGCTTCCCCGGCACGGCCCCCTGCTCCGTTCCCCGGCACACCCTATGAGGGCTTCACCGGCACGCTCCTCAGCACGCCCACAGGTGCCTCCCACGGCACATCCACAGACGCCTTCGCCGGCACAGCCGACTCGGGCTTCCCCGGCGCAGTCCCCTAACGCCTTCCCCGGCACGCTCCGAGGGTCCCTCGCCGGCACGCCCTAGAAGGCTTCCGCCGGCACGCCTGCAACCCCTTCTCCCCGGCACGCTCAGTCCGTCAGTGCAACCGGCGACATCCCACAGCAAGAAAGAAAGGGGAAGAAGATGGAAGAAGAAGAGAGGAGGGGAGAAGAGGAGAAGAAGAAGAATAAGGGAGGAGGTAGAGGGAAAGACGGAGGAGGGGAGGGTTGCGATCCTCCCCGCCGCCGACGGCGGTCCAAAGAAGAGGAGGGGAGAAGAGAAGAAGGTGACAGTGGAAGGAGGAAGAGAAAGAAAGGGGGGGCCCATGGTGGTGCCCTCACCACGGCGACGGCGACAACGGCAATGACGCAGGCGGTGGCCGGCGACGGAGAAGACGGAGCAAAGAAGGGGGGGGGAGCGCTTCGCCCGTTCGGTCACCAGAAGAGGAGAGAGAGAAAGAGGAGGCGAGGGGGTTCGAACGGAGTATCCGTTCGAGATGCCCCCCCGCCCCTTTTATAGACTCAAAAAAAAAGAGGCGAAAAAAAATATAAAAGAGAAAAAAAAAGAAGAGGAGATAAAAAGAAAGGGAGAAAAGAAAAAAAAGAGAGAAAAAGAAGAGGAGATAAAAAAAAAGGAGAGAAGAGAAAAGAAGAGAAAGAAAAGAAAAAAGGAGAAAAGGGGGAAAAGAGAAGAAAAGGGGGGAAAGTAAAAGAGAGGGAGAAAATAAAAAGGGGGAAAAGAAGAAAAATGTAGGGAAACGAAGTAAAAAAAAAAGGAGAGAAAAGAGAAGGAGATAAGAAAGGGGATAAAAAAGGAGAGATGAGGGAAATAAAAGGAGAAAATGAAAGAAGAAAACAAAAGGGGGGGGAACAAATTATTATAAATATATATATACATATATACTTATATACATGCATGTATGCACACATACGTATATCCATCCACATACATATATATATATATATATATATATATATATATATATATATATATATATATATATATATATATAGATAGATAGATACTTACGTACGCATGAATAAGGCACAAAAAGAAAAAGAGAAGATCCTCCCGGGGAAAATGTCCCGTCCCCACGGTCTCGGGTCATACACACATCCGCACCAGCAAAGACGACTCTACCCCTGTGGCTCCATCCTTGTCATAGGGTCACTACCCTACCACCAAAACAAGCCCGTCTCTGGCACATCGCCTCGGGCCTCAGCTACCACCCACGCCATACAATATCGCCATCACGGGCCTTACGCCTGGATTGGCAGAATCTCTACCTTTGCGTTGGCATTAGCCCCTTGCCAACGAATAAGTCCCTTTCCGGCGCAAGGCCCCGTGCCCTAGCCACCCACTCCGCACAATATTACCATTACGGACCTTACGTCCGAATCGGCACAGATTCTCCCGTTGCGCTGGCATTCTATTCTTGCCAACGAGTGAACCTTACCTTCCGGCGCAAGGCTTCGTGCCCCAGCCGACACTTGCATATCACTCGTCAAAAAAAATATATATATAATAAAATAAAATGGGGTTAAAAATAGAGATACCCCGCCGGACTTGTCCCTACACCGGGACAAGGGTAAAAATGGCAATAACCCGGCTGTGGCGAAAACCCGAAAGGGCGCTACGGGCAAAATTGGGTATCCCGCCACGTGAAAACCCGAAAGGGCGCGTGGACAAAAGCAAGAGGGGGGCCGGTACCGGCGAAAACCCGAAAGGACGCTTGTATCGGTAATATGGTACAAAAAGAAAGAAGAACAAGAAAAGACGAAGAGATCAACAAAGCAGGTCAGTTCCCGACGTCCTGTCAGCACTGACAAAGAGACCAAGAGACCAAGAGACTAAGAGATCAATCAAGCATGTCAGTTCTCGGCACCCTGTCGACACTGACGAAGAGACTAAGAGACAACAAAGCATGTCAGTTCTCGGCACCCTGTCGACACTGACGAAGAGACTAAGAGATCAACAAAGCATGTCAGTTCCCGGCATCCTGTCGGCACTGACGAAGAGACCAGGAAACAACAAGTCAGGTCAGCTCCCGGCACCCTGTCGGCTCTGACGAAGAGACCAAGAGACTAAGAGACAAAAAGCATGTCAGTTCTCGGCATCCTGTCGGCACTGACGAAGAAACAAAGAGACCAAGAGACCAAGAGGTCAGGTCGGTTCCCGGCGCCCCGTCGGCACTGACGAAGAGACAACACACTGCTTCAGCTCCCGGCGTTCCGTCAGCACTGATGAAGAGACTAAGAGACAACAAACCAGGTCAGCTCCCGACATCCTGTCGGCACTGGCGAAGAGACTAAGAGACCGACAAAGCTTCAGTCCCCGACACCTCGTCGGCACTGATGAAGAGACTAAGAGACAACAAACCAGGTCAGCTCCCGACATCTTGTCGGCACTGGCAAAGAAACCAAGAGACCGACAAAACATGCCAGTCCCCCGGCATCTCGTCGGCACTGGCGAAGAGACCAAGAGATCAACAAAACATGCCAGCCGGTTCCCGGCATCTCGTCGGCTCTGGCGAAGAGACCGAGAGATCAACAAAGCATGTCAGTTCCCGGCATCCTGTCGGCACTGATGGATAGACTAAGAGACAACAAACCAGGTCAGTTCCCGGCACCCTGTCGGCACTGATGAAGAGACAAAGAGACAACAAACTGCTTCGGTTCCCGGCACCCTGTCGGCACTGATGAGGAGACCAAGAGACCAACATACTACTTTAGTTCCCGACGCTCCGTCGGCACTAACAAAGAGACCAACAAACAACAAACCAGGTCAGCTCTCGACGCATCGTCGGCATCGACAAAGAGAGAAGAGACGAAGACACCCACGGGCACCGCCCGGCTCATCCTTCGCCTGCGCTACCCGTGGGTGGGGGGCATTTGTGGACACCGAAAATTGCACATCCAAAATGTCATGCTCAGCCCAGCATCAACAACGGCGCCGAGTGAAGAAACCCCCGGGGAAATCAAGCACAAAAGGCTCCACAGCCCGTGGGCCTCGAAGAAAATCAAATGGGCCACAACTCATGCTCACAATGGGCTCAAAATCGCCCATTTAGCCCTTCAGCGGCACGCCCAGTTGAGGCCTCAGCGGCACGCCCTGGCAGAACCCTCCAGCGGCACGCTCCCTTCAGCGGCACACCCTGCCACGGCCCTCGCCGGCACACCCCTATGGGGGTTCGCCGGCACACCCCTATGGGGGTTCACCGGCACACCCCCAAGGGGGTTCACCGGCACACCCCCAAGGGGGTTCATCGGCACACCCCCATAGGGGGGTCTTCACCGGCACACCTGTTGGATTGTGTGTCTTCTCTAAGTATTTTGATGATGAGCAACACTATGTTAATTGAGCTTGTTATTTTTGATCAGATATCTTGCACTTGAGTTATCCATAACTTGAGTTATCCATGGTTTTATATGAAATAACTGCTAAAGAGGTAACACTTCGTGTGTTCGTTCATGTTCTGTCTTCGTGCTGTTTTTCCTCAAACATCATGTAGTTCTTGCTTTGCGTTTTCACCTCGTGTCGAATTAGCCATGTTGTCGTCTGTTTGAGTGTTGTTCTTTCACCTCGTGCAGTCTTTGATTACTGTGTTGTTTCCATGTCATCCTTTGTATTCCTGTCTTCGAGTCGTTTCTTTGCATACTGTCTTCGTGGTCGATTGGCACTTCGTCTTGGTTACAACACCTCGTGTTGTACTGTTTGACTTCGTGTCGGTTTCGGTTACAGTCCATGTTATTTTCATGTCGTTCTCTTTTATTGCCACCTCGTGTCGTTTTTATTATTAAGTCTTCGTGTCGTTTTACCTCGTGCAGTGTTATCCCGTGTCATTTACTGTTTCGACCTTGTGTCGTTATCAGCCCGTGTTGCTTTCATCTCGTGCTGTTTTCACTATCCTCGTGTTGTTCTCACCGCATGTCGATTACTGTTTTCACTTAGCATTATTTTTATGTTCGTGTCGTTTTTCTGTGTAGTGTGTGTTTGTCACCACTATACTTCGTGTCGTTGCTTCTTACTTCGTGTCTAACTTCACTTCGTGTTGTTTTTCACCTCGAGTCATTTCCTTATACTCTGTCCTCGTGTTGGTCTCTCGTTTTAGTCTTCATGTCGGCTTCTGTCGTAAGCCCGTATTGTCCTCGTGTTGTTTTTGCATTCGTAACCTCGTGTCTCTCTTGCGTATAACCTCACCTCGTGTCATTATCTTCTGTATATCTGATCTGTTACAGAATTTCTCGTGTCGTTCTTATGACATCTCGAGAAATAGTCACGTCGTATTGTTGTTACTATACCTCATGCAGTTTTGGTCTTAATAGCCATGCAGCGTATTAATGGACTTAATCTCATTACAGGTCCGAGGAAGAACATTCCACACTCCAGGGCTGCACGTGATCCGAGACAAGAGGAACCAATTTGATAAAGGCACGTGACAGGATACTTCTGGATCGAGCGTGGGAGACACACGCATTTCATGCCCTATCCATCTGCTATTGATGCTATAAATAGAATCCTTCGTCCTCAGATGAAAGTTATCGAAGTAGAGAGGCATAGAAGAAAACAGGGAAACAGAGAGCCCTTCGATCCAGGAAAAAGAAAAGAAAGAAAAAAAAAATAGCAGAGAGAAATAGAAAGAGAGCAGAAGAGTGTTCAGAAGAATTGTTCTGACTTGCGGATCAAATCCGAAGTCTATTGCTCTATATTGAGCTACATTGTTTCCATTGTCTGGCATTTTTTGATTTCCTTCGTTCGTATTTTTCATTTCTTGTTCTTATCTTTCTTCAACCGTTATTGTTTGTGTTTCCGATCCTCTGGACTGAGGTCGGGGTCCTCCTGTGAGATCAGGAGTAGGGAGAGTCAATCTCCGGTTTGCAAGCAGCAGGTGAGCTGCTTGTAGGTACCCTCCGGGTTGGGAGGAAGAGGGGTCTTCGACCTCTGGTTCACTAGTAGCAGGGCTGCTACTAGTGGGGTTACCCTCTTGGTAAAGAGGAAGAGAGACGTGAGTCTCTGGGTTCTAGTGACTGCTGATCGCTAGAGGTTCCCTCCGGGTAGGAGGAAGAGGAGAGGTTGTTCTCCTGGGAAGCTGTGTATCAACAGTTGTTTGGCAAGCTGTGTTGCCCAGCCTTTAGTGAAGCCACACTCAGGTTGAGTGTGGGGTGGATGTAGGTCTGAAGGACCGAACCACCTTAAAATCCTCTGAGCCCTTGTGTGATTGATCGTGATAATATTGTGGTATGCCTTCTATTTGCTTGAGCTATTAACTGCACTGCATCTTTTACGATAGTCAGAACTCGAGGTTAGCTCTGTTTAGCAATATACTCTGCAATAAGTTTTTAAATCTACGAAAACAGTGATCTATTCATCCCCTCCCCTTCTAGATCACTTCATATTGTACTTATCAGTTGGTATCAGAGCAGGTTTTTCCCAGAATGTGGTCCAACGGCCAGGGAAACGGATCCAATGGTCCGCGCAGTTTCATAGCTGATGGGCAGTCTATCACCCGCCCCCCTTTCTTTGATGGTAATAATTACTTCTTCTGGAAGAACAGGATGGAGGTCTTTATCAGGGCCCAAAGCAACAAGCTATGGAAAGTCATTACAGATGGTCCATACACCCTTCCACCGAATGAAGATATGTGGACAGAAGATCAGGTCAAACTCTCCGCACTGAATTGGACAGCTCTTAACATCATACAGTGCGCCGTCCATCCGGAAGAATATTCAAGGATCTCAGCGTGCAAGACTGCAAAGAATATGTGGGATGATTTGCAGTTAATTCATGAGGGCACATCTCAGGTGAAGGCTACCAAGATCAACATACTTACAACTCAATATGAGTTATTTAAGATGAAGCCAGAGGAGCTGATCACAGAAATGTATGCCAGATTATCTGTGATCATCAACAGTCTGAAAGGCCTTGGAAAGGATATTCAACAAGAAGACATAGTCAGGAAGATCCTTAGGTCTCTAACTCCCGTCTGGGATACCAAGGTGACTGTAATAGAGGAATCAAGAGATTTATCCATCATGACAGTAACCCAGCTGATTGGTTCTCTCATGACCCATGAAATGAATTTCACACGAGGAAACGATGGGCATGACAGAAAGGGAAAGAATGTTGCTCTGAAGGTTTCACGACATACTAAGAAGAGCAACAACAACAGCAGCAGCAGCAGTGATGATAGCAGCGAAGGGTCTGATGGATTCTCAGACTTGGACAAGGATGAGCGAGCTATGCTCACCAGGCAGTTCAGAAAGTTCCTAAGAACAAAAGGAAAATTCTACAGGAGGAAGAAATTTAATGCTGAAATGAAGTCTCCTGAACGAAGATTTGAGAAGAACCGGTCTGCTAAGAAGATCACTTGCTATCATTGTCAGAAATCCGGTCACATGAAAAGTGAATGTCCAGAGCTACAAGCTAAGGCTCCAGGACACCAGAGGAATGTGGTGCACAAGAAGAAGAAGGCCATGCTGTGCACATGGAGCGATGAGGAGGAGGACCCAGAAGCCACTTCGTCCAGTGAAAATGAAGAGAAGACCTGCCTCATGGCCGACCATGAGAAAGAGGTAACAAATTTATTTGAGAATTTTACTTTGGATGATTGGGAGGACGCCTATGGCGACCTGTTAAGTAAATATAATTGTTTAAACAAGGAGCATAGAATGCTTAGACGTAAGTTTCATTCTCTGTCTGAAGAACACTCTTCTATTGTCACTGATAGCATGAAAACCAAGGAGATGGCCACTGAGCTAGATCAGGTTAAAGGTGAGATTGAGAGGTTGAGAATGGAAAGAGAAGAGAATCTAGCTAGAATAGATGAGCTGAAGTGTAAAGCTGAAGAGTCTAAAGGAGAGATTAGACTGATGGCTGAAAAATATGAGGCAGTTAGAACAGTTAATCAGGAACTCCAGGACCAATGCAATGAATTTCAGAAGGAGATTGAGGACAAAGAAAAAGTGCTTGAAAAGTTTACAGAGGGGAGAAACAACCTGAATGTCCTTCTGGGGTCGAGGGTAAACTTCAATAGGGAGGGATTAGGATACAATCCTACTAGTAAAAAACCCTTTGAATTTAAGACTATCACGTTCTGCCCCGCCAAAGGCAAGGAGAAACTGGAAACACCATCCGGTTCCAAATCTGTCTCTACAATGAAGTCTTCGACCAGTAAATTCATTCACTCCACTGGTCAGCAGTCTAAGTCAGGAAATCCTGAGACAAGCACTGCTCATGTACAGCAGGCGTGGAACAAAGGTTCTCATAGGACCAGTCCTATAGAGGCCACAAAAAGAGCGAAAAGTTTTGTTAAGAAAACTCATCATGCTAATTATCAAGTAGAGCATGGCAACGATCATCAGTTTCAGCACAAATTTTATTGGAGTAAAAATGCTTACATGAATTATGCTCAACACACACGCACATCTTCTAAGAGGCCAACCAACAATGTCTTTGTTCAGAAACAGCATAGTTCAAATAGGAATAAGCTTATTCAACACCCACCAAGAAATAACAAAAGGGAAGAATCAACCCACATAAATCCACTGAAGAGAACTATAAAACAAATGTGGATTCCCAAGTGCTTTCTGCATAATCAGAAAATTGGTTTTGGACCCAATTTGAATTGGGTCCCACATTACTCTGTCTGAATTTTTGCAGGTCAGCCTGGCAGCTGAGCATAACAAGTGGTATCTTGACAGCGGCTGTAGCAGGCACATGACAGGAGACCGGTCCAAATTCAGCAAACTAAAAATGAAGTCTGGGGGCTTGGTCAAATTCGGAGGAAATAACAGAGGAAGAATAATTGGAATTGGCACGGTTGGTAAGTCCTCCACTAACTCCATTGAAGATGTGTATCTTGTAGAAGGACTTCAGCACAACTTGGTAAGTATAAGTCAACTTTGTGACAAAGGACACAAGGTACTCTTTGACCACAACTCGTGCACTGTTTTTGAGCTGAATTCTGATAACATCATGTTCAAAGGTCATAGAGTAAATAATGTGTACATCGTTGATCTTGATGATAATTCTGAAACAAACTTGTGTCTGTCTGCTAATTCTGAACAGGTTGCTTTTGACTGGCATAGGCGTCTAGGCCACGCTAGTGTGTCTACCTTGAATAAACTGTCTAATTATAACCTAGTCAGAGGTTTGCCCAAAATAAAATTCCAGTTAGGGTCCAAGCTCTGTGATGCTTGTGCTCAAGGTAAACAGACTCGTGCAACTTTTAAGTTGAGAACTGAGGGTCTCTCATCTAAACCACTACAGCACTTGCACATAGATCTCTTTGGTCCTACTCGAATACAAAGCTTGTCAGGTAAGAGATATGGTCTAGTCATAGTTGATGACTTCACTAGATTTTCCTGGTTGTTCTGTTTAGCAAATAAAAATGAGGCTTTTGTTCACTTTGAAGAACTTTTTAATAAAATCAAACTGCAAGGTGAACATAATATCATTACAATTCAGTCTGACCATGGAGGAGAGTTTGAAAACTCTTCGTTCTCTGAATTTTGCTCAAGAGAGGGAGTGACTCACAGATTTTCTTCTCCCAGGACACCGGAGCAGAATGGAATTGTTGAGAGAAGAAACAGGTCAATAATTGAAATGGCCAGGACTATGCTAATTGAGAGTGGACTTCCAAGGAGATTTTGGGCAGAAGCTGCAAATACAGCATGCTACATTTTAAATCGAGCATTGGTAAGACCTACTCATAAGAAAACTCCTTATGAACTCCTCAAGGGTAAGCTGCCAAACATTTCTTACTTTAAAATTTTTGGTTCCAAATGCTTTATCCACAATAATGGTAAGAATGGTTTGGATAAGTTTGAAGCAAGAAGCTCTCCTGGAATTTTTCTCGGATATTCAGAAACCTCTAGGGCTTACAGAGTCTTCAATAAAGATGAGCAAACTGTTGAAGAAACACCTCATGTGGTGTTTGATGAGAATGTTCTATCTGACAAAAGGACAAATGATGACAGGGAGTCACCTGATGAGGGAGATTTCTTGGAGAAAATTGAAGTAGGAGAGATGCAGCAAACTGCACAACCAGAAAACTTACAACAAGAAGGAGCAACTGAGGTAGGTGAACCCTCAGGTGAGGTAATATTTCACAAAGATCATCCTAGTGAAAATGTCATAGGTAATTTGCATGATCCCACTAGGACAAGGTCTCACTTTAGAACTGTCCAATAACAGGACTTAGCTGCTTTGACATCTCAGGTAGAACCCAAGACTGTGGAAGAGGCTTTAAAGCATGATTCTTGGGTATCCTCCATGGGTGAAGAATTAAATCAATTTGAGAAAAATAATGTATGGAAACTAGTTCCTAGACCTGAAAACACTCATGTCATTGGCACTAAATGGGTCTTCAAAAATAAGATTGATGAAAATGGTGCTATCTCTAGAAACAAAGCAAGACTTGTAGCTCAAGGCTACAGTCAGGAATTTGGTGTGGATTTTGATGAATCCTATGCACCAGTAGCTAGGATGGAAGCTATAAGAATTCTGTTTGCATTTGCATGCTCTAGAAAAATTCGACTACAGCAAATGGATGTCAAAAGCGCATTCTTAAATGGGTTATTGAAGGAAGAGGTATATGTTGAACAACCTCCTGGGTTTAATTTCTCTGTTCAGCCTAACATGGTTTTTAGGTTGAATAAAGCCCTCTATGGATTGAAGCAGGCTCCCAGAGCCTGGTATGAGAGACTTTCTGAGTTCCTTGTGAGCAAGGGGTACACTCGAGGTAAGGTTGACCAAACTCTCTTCACCAAAAGTCTCGGAAAGGAGTTAATTGTGGTCCAGGTATATGTTGATGATATCATTTTCGGATCTAACAACTCAAAATTATGTAAAGATTTTTCTGAGTCTATGTCCCAAGAATTTGAAATGAGTCTAGTTGGGGAACTAAAATATTTTCTTGGGCTGCAGGTCAAACAAATGGAGGATGGTTGTTTCATAAATCAAACCAAGTATACTCTGGAGATGCTGAAAAGGTTTGGAATGACCAACCTCAAGACAATCTCAACACCCATGAGTACCAGCTCCTCACTGGATTCAGACGAAAAAGGTAAAGAGGTGGATGCTAAACTATATAGAGGTATGATCGGCTCACTCCTCTACTTAACTGCATCCAGGCCCGACATTCAATTTAGTGTAGGGATGTGTGCCAGATACCAGGCTAGACCTACTGAATTGCATCTGGCAGCTGTAAAGAGAATCTTTAGATACTTATCTGCCACTCATGATCTAGGTCTCTGGTATCCTGCATCATGTAACTTAGATCTCATTGCATACACTGATGCAGATTATGCAGGATGTAAATTGGACAGGAAGAGCACTAGTGGTCACTGCGAATTTCTAGGAGGGTGCTTAGTCTCTTGGGGATCCAAGAAGCAACACTCTGTGGCTCTCTCTACTGCTGAAGCTGAATATGTGGCAGCAGGGAGCTGTGGCACACAGGTTATATGGATAAAACACCAGCTTCTGGATTACTCGGTTGAGCTAGGTTGTACTTCTATCTTTTGTGACAATACTAGTGCAATAAACATTGCAAAGAATCCTGTACTTCATTCTCAAACTAAACACATTGAAATCAGGCATCATTTTATTCGAGATGAAGTAGCAAGGAAAACTTTTGAGTTGATCCATGTTGGCACTAACTCACAAATTGCAGATATCTTTACTAAGCCACTGGATACTGAAAAATTTAGCACTATGCGCAGAGAACTAGGTATTTACAGAATTTCATGATTGAAGATTTGATTTCTGAATACCATGTCCTGTGTTATTATGCTTATCATATTCATCATGGTGTTCTTTTTGAAGTGCATTGAGGGTTGTCTTGGCTAAGTCTGTATTGGGGTCAAGTTCTCAGGGGGAGATAATTTATAATAGGTGTCTTGATCTTTGACCTAATTTGAACATACTCTGAACGACATTTTGCTGACATCATAAGAGAATCAGGTTGATTAGGTGTATAAAAGAAAATGTTGGATGCTTTACTCTTTAAGGCTGTTCATCTAATTTCTTGTTGGAATTTTCAGCTGTTAGTCCCACTGAGATCAAAATCTGAATTCAAGATTAATCTTCATACACTGTAACTGTCTTCTGATCCAGTCAGTACAGCATACCTACTTAGTCTATGGTGAGTCCGAAATGAGGTATTGTGTGTTTTAGTCTGAATCACCTTGGATCTGGTGTATTGTTCTCAAACGGACTCAAGCTTCATTAACAAGGTTTTAAGAGCTGGTAAATAAAAACAAAATTCAAAAAAGGGTTATCAACTTTGTTAACTGCTCATTGAGAAACTGGGATTTTCATCAATGAAGTGAAAGCTTCCCATGTCATGAGATGGCAGTAATCATCTGGTCTTAATAGTTGTCTTGATCATACAGAGCTATGGTACATATCTGGTTAGTAACTGGGGTGTCTGGCCTCAGATAAAGGTGTCACCTTAATGTCAACACCAGCTAGAATACTATCTCTGTCTTCTTATCAGAAGGGGTAATGTGGTCCTGCCACCGAGTAACTGGGGATTCTTGCCTCTAAACAAGGTGTCTCCTTAATGTCAAAAGTGTACTTGACAGACCTATCTCTGATCTTGACCATTTTTAAAGATCCTGCTCACTTGAAGTATAGCTTTTGATTTGTTTGTTCTCAATACCACAGGTCATTGTCTTCTGGCTGTCTTACATAATACTCTCTCAGTAAAGACTTATTTTGATCAAAACTGGTATCTTGTACCTCACTTGCTTAGAATCTGGTTCTGTGTATGGAGCAAATCCTTAGTCACAGTTTTTGCACAGTCTGACTAACTGTACCTAAAAAATCCTCACATAAAATTAATGGCTTTCTTGATTGACTAAACATCTCAATAGTCTCCATTTATCTGCCTTACTCTGTCCTGTTTTCTCTCTATAGTCAGCAATTTTCCCTTCTCTGTATCTTCAGATTTGACCCTCGTTTTGATGATGTCAAAGGGGGAGAGAATTGAGTTAGTTATCAAGTCTGAGGCAAACTGTTTTATCAAGTCTGAGGTAAACTGTTGCTGTGTTCAGGGGGAGTGAGGGAGAGTGTTCAGGTGAGGGGGAGTGAGGGGGAGTGTTCAGGTTTCTCATCAAGGGAAGTAAGGAAGCAAGTATGCTTTAAGTTGTCTGCATTAAATATCCTGAATTGATCTCTTTTGAACTTATCTCTCACACTTAATATAGTGTTGCCATCATCAAAAAGGGGGAGATTGTTGGATTGTGTGTCTTCCCTAAGTATTTTGATGATGAGCAACACTATGTTAATTGAGCTTGTTATTTTTGATCAGATATCTTGCACTTGAGTTATCCATAACTTGAGTTATCCATGGTTTTATATGAAATAACTGCTAAAGAGGTAACACTTCGTGTGTTCGTTCATGTTCTGTCTTCGTGCTGTTTTTCCTCAAACATCATGTAGTTCTTGCTTCGCGTTTTCACCTCGTGTCGAATTAGCCATGTTGTCGTCTGTTTGAGTGTTGTTCTTTCACCTCGTGCAGTCTTTGATTACTGTGTTGTTTCCATGTCATCCTTTGTATTCCTGTCTTCGAGTCGTTTCTTTGCATACTGTCTTCGTGGTCGATTGGCACTTCGTCTTGGTTACAACACCTCGTGTTGTACTGTTTGACTTCGTGTCGGTTTCGGTTACAGTCCATGTTGTTTTCATGTCGTTCTCTTTTATTGCCACCTCGTGTCGTTTTTATTATTAAGTCTTCGTGTCGTTTTACCTCGTGCAGTGTTATCCCGTGTCATTTACTGTTTCGACCTTGTGTCGTTATCAGCCCGTGTTGCTTTCATCTCGTGCTGTTTTCACTATCCTCGTGTTGTTCTCACCGCATGTCGATTACTGTTTTCACTTAGCATTATTTTTATGTTCGTGTCGTTTTTCTGTGTAGTGTGTGTTTGTCACCACTATACTTCGTGTCGTTGCTTCTTACTTCGTGTCTAACTTCACTTCGTGTTGTTTTTCACCTCGAGTCGTTTCCTTATACTCTGTCCTCGTGTTGGTCTCTCGTTTTAGTCTTCATGTCGGCTTCTGTCGTAAGCCCGTATTGTCCTCGTGTTGTTTTTGCATTCGTAACCTCGTGTCTCTCTTGCGTATAACCTCACCTCGTGTCATTATCTTCTGTATATCTGATCTGTTACAGAATTTCTCGTGTCGTTCTTATGACATCTCGAGAAATAGTCACGTCGTGTTGTTGTTACTATACCTCATGCAGTTTTGGTCTTAATAGCCATGCAGCGTATTAATGGACTTAATCTCATTACAGGTCCGAGGAAGAACATTCCACACTCCAGGGCTGCACGTGATCCGAGACAAGAGGAACCAATTTGATAAAGGCACGTGACAGGATACTTCTGGATCGAGCGTGGGAGGCACACGCATTTCATGCCCTATCCATCTGCTGTTGATGCTATAAATAGAATCCTTCGTCCTCAGATGAAAGTTATCGAAGTAGAGAGGCATAGAAGAAAACAGGGAAACAGAGAGCCCTTCGATCCAGGAAAAAGAAAAGAAAGAAAAAAAAAATAGCAGAGAGAAATAGAAAGAGAGCAGAAGAGTGTTCAGAAGAATTGTTCTGACTTGCGGATCAAATCCGAAGTCTATTGCTCTATATTGAGCTACATTGTTTCCATTGTCTGGCATTTTTTGATTTCCTTCGTTCGTATTTTTCATTTCTTGTTCTTATCTTTCTTCAACCGTTATTGTTTGTGTTTCCGATCCTCTGGACTGAGGTCGGGGTCCTCCTGTGAGATCAGGAGTAGGGAGAGTCAATCTCCGGTTTGCAAGCAGCAGGTGAGCTGCTTGTAGGTACCCTCCGGGTTGGGAGGAAGAGGGGTCTTCGACCTCTGGTTCACTAGTAGCAGGGCTGCTACTAGTGGGGTTACCCTCTTGGTAAAGAGGAAGAGAGACGTGAGTCTCTGGGTTCTAGTGACTGCTGATCGCTAGAGGTTCCCTCCGGGTAGGAGGAAGAGGAGAGGTTGTTCTCCTGGGAAGCTGTGTATCAGCAGTTGTTTGGCAAGCTGTGTTGCCCAGCCTTTAGTGAAGCCACACTCAGGTTGAGTGTGGGGTGGATGTAGGTCTGAAGGACCGAACCACCTTAAAATCCTCTGAGCCCTTGTGTGATTGATCGTGATAATATTGTGGTATGCCTTCTATTTGCTTGAGCTATTAACTGCACTGCATCTTTTACGATAGTCAGAACTCGAGGTTAGCTCTGTTTAGCAATATACTCTGCAATAAGTTTTTAAATCTACGAAAACAGTGATCTATTCATCCCCTCCCCTTCTAGATCACTTCATATTGTACTTATCAACACCCCCATGGGGGGGTCTTCACCGGCACACCCCCATAGGGGGGTCTTCACCGGCACACCCCCATGGGGGGGGTCTTCAGGTGCACACCCCCTTTGGGGTTCAACGGCACGCCCCCTGGGGGGTCTTCAGCGACACACCCTGTAGGGTCCCCAGCGGCACGCCCTTCAGGCCGTTCAACGGCACGCCCATCCGGGGCTCCAGCGGTACGCCCTTTTGGCACTACAGCGGCACGCTTGTTCAGCCCTTCAACGGCACAGCGGTGAAGCTCTTTCAACGGGCGACGTGAGGCCCATGCCCTACACATCCTTGGCGCGCAGTGGAGCCGTCTGAGGTGGCAGCCGATCATTGGGCCACGTGGCCTAGTCCACTGACAGCCAGGACAGGCAGGTCAAACCTCATGATCACGGGCCACTTCCCGCTTCGACGCCCCTGCACGAAGACTCCCGCCGTCCGGGGTATAAAAACCCCTCCCCTTCGTTTCGAACAGAAAAAAAAAAAAGAAGAAGAAAGGGGAGGGGGACACACAGAGGGGAAGAGGCTCCGACAGTAGAAGACACACACACAGGAGAAAGAGGAAAAGGGAGAAGAGAAGAAGCGACCCTCCCGGCCTGAGCTCCGTCCGACGGCCACCGGGAAGAAACAAGAGTAAGAGAGAGAGAGCTTGTTGTATTGGGGGAGAGGGTTGGGAATGGTAGCCTATGTCTTAGGCCCCAATGTTTTCTTCCGTCTTGTATTTCATTCCTCCTCTCGTTCTCCGTCTTGGAGTCTTTTCCTTTTGTCCATGGCCTCGTTTGGGCATTTTCTCTTGTAATATGCATGTAGGGATACCGTCCTTGGCATCCCACGAATGGAAACAATCACCCTCCTTGGGCCCCCTTTTTTTTTTGCTATTTCTGTTGGTTTGATCCTGCCTTCATAGTGCATGTATTGTGTTAACCGTTTCCTCCGTTCCTCCGGTTTCTTTTGAGCCACCACATCAATGTGATGCCTCCCCTTTAAAGCCTGGCCTTGTGAGTCCTCCATTCACTTCCAGTAACCCTTCCTCTTTTCCTGAACAGCCACCAAATCCCCCCCCAGTTGCTTGCAACCCTTTTAAGCCTCCCAGCGGTGCACCTTTCCGGCCCTTGGCCGGCACACCCAGATCAGCCTTCAGCGGCACACACCCAGATCTGCCTTCAGCGGCACGCCCTGTCCAGCCCTCAGCGGCACGCCCTGTCCAGCCCTCAGCGGCACACCCTGTTCAGCCCTCAGCGGCACACCTTTCCAGCCTTCAGCGACACACCCAGATCAGCCTTCAGCGGCACACACCCAATAGCCCTCAGCGGTACACCCCCATTTGCCCCCAGCGGCACACTCCTTTCTGCCCTCAGCGACACACCCACACTCTGTTACCCCTTGGCCGGCACACTCCAATTGGCCCTTGGCCGGTACACTCACCTTATGGCCTTTAGCGGCACACCCTTCAGCCTCTCAGCAGCCCACTCCTTGGCCTCGCCTCCGAGCCCCTTCCTTCACGTTTTCCGAGGTTCTATAAAGGTGTTGCTCTCCCGGGGGCCCACCTCCAGTTGTCGGGTTCCGCCACTCCATGTGGGCGCGCTCCCTTTATCTCCCTTACGTCCCGGGTTAAGGGGAGATGCTGCCGAATTTTTTTGTGAGATATTAATAAACAATTAAAAGAGGCAAAAGGAGGCAACAAACGAGCAGAATAACTAATGAAACCTTCCAACTCATCAAATTACTGCCGGCACCCCGACGAGAATTGAACTAAGCTAATTAACCACCTGGCCGCCCGAAAACCCGACCCGCAAGAAAAGAGACCGAACCGAACCAAGAGAACAAACACGGGAGGGATTTTATATGAAACTACACAAGGGTTAAGACAAGAAGAAAAGAAAAGCCTTAAAATAAATAATCGAAAACTGATCGAACCTCCACCACCACGTTCCGATTGGCCCTTCAACGGTGCATTTTAATCAACCGGACCGCTCACCAAATCCCTTCCCCAGCGGCACGCCTCTTGAACCCTCAGCGGTACACCCCAATTCCTTTGGCCGGCACACCTTGATGCCCCCCAGCGGTACACCCTATCCCCCACCTTCAGCGGTACGCTCCCCTCAGCGGCACACCCTTGCTTTCATAACCTTCACCGGCACCCCTTTTTGTGCCCTCAGCGGTACACCCTTTTTTGTCCTTCGCCGGCACGCTCCCCTCTGGGCCTCTCAGCGGTACACTCTTACCTTCCCTTCGCCGACACACCACACTTATGCATATATACAACATGATAATGGCCTTAACAAATGGCAAATAAATCAAAAGAAAATGTGCTCATTAAAGGACTCCGAATGTGCAACATTAGTCATAATAAAAGAGGCGGGAGGGGCAATAAGAAGATAAAAAAAATATAATAAATAAATTATAATGATAATGATAACAATGAGTAAAAGAAGAAGAATCATCCGGGACAAACACCTAAGGAAATAATAAACCGTAGGCCAGAAATTGGAGTACATAACCAAGAGAATTCCAGATAAAAGATGCCGGGGCCCACACCGCAGCCCTATCTCCCCCCGGGACCCGGGGTAAAAGGAACAATAATGCCGCCCTCTCAGGCCGGGCTTGGATCTTGGGAGTCATCCCGACATGGTCCGGTCCCGACCTAGTCTCGGGCCGACATCTCAATCAGACCGGGTTTGTTCCTCGTTCCGGACGCCCTCCGAGTCATCACAAAAATTGCCGGGTGCTCGGCAGACATTTGAATGGATTCATCCCGGTTTTCTCGTTGTGTTTCACCTCACGGACCCATGTCCGAACATGAAAAGGCCCACGAGTGGCCGACATGACCGACGGTTTGTGGTCTGAATACAGCCCTCAGTGTGATCCTTCCTTATCTCTCTTGCACAACTAGTATTATTCTTTTCGGCCGCGGGGCCCCTAATTTCGGCAATTAATCAAGGGTATTCCCTCGTATGGGGGATGTAAATGACGTCGTGACCTTTATGGCGCGACGGGATTCGGTCCCGACACGAACCACACAATCGCCTGACGAAGTCAGATCGAGCGCACCATGGGCTCTTCGGAGCCCGAATAAACTGTCACTCCGGTGACTGGCACGCCCACGCACTTAATAATCCAACAAACGAACAAAATAACTGTTAAACGAAAAGTGCGTCCACAGGGGGTTAATGATATTACATCAATACTACCTCCACGCAGGGAGGGGCCTTCAGCCGGCCAAGCGGGGTGGGGAAACCAAAGCAAAGAACGAGGAACAAAGGTGGACGCCGAATCTGCCTGCTGTCTGCGAACCAGGACAGAGGGTCGGTGTTGCTGTTGTAGATCTTGCTCAGGAATTTTTATGATGGCGACACCAGCGGTGAAATCTTCGTAACAGGAAGGGGAATGCCTCAGAATTTTTGTAATTTCTTCTGGAGTCGCTGCAGGTCGGGGCAAAAGCTTGAACAGGGCCTCTATTTCTCGGACTAGCAGGGGCAGGTCACCAACAGTAGGATGCAGAGGCTGTCCTGGCCGCTCCCGAACTCCAAATTTGATGCCGTCAGTGCCGTTAGAACCGTGGGTGAGTCCTCTTTGCAGAAAAAGAAACGGAGATGCCAGAAGAGAACGGAGACGATCTGTGGAGCCAGAAGAGTGAGGAGGTGTTGATGCAGACTGGGGAAGGCAGAGCAGTGCGACCGTGGAAGAAAATTGGTAACTTCTGTTCCCGGATGCTGAATGGGCTTCCGCTTCTTGATTATGAAATTAGACAGGCCGATGAAGAACTTTGAAGAAGGACTTGAGGACTGATTCCTTCGGGGCTGGTCGTGCCAGAGCTTCTAAGCCGGCTCAGGTCCTCAGCCGAGGCAGAACCGCGCAGCTGTGGGAGAATGGACCTCCTGGACGACTCGGAGATCGGAAGAAGACGAAACCACTTCGGTTGCGAAGGCGACTGGCAGACAGTTCCGACGATGGCTTTTGGGTCTTCAAACTCGTCCGGAGGAGGTCGTGGTGGCCGCTGCAAGTTGCTGGTCTGCTGTAAATCTTCAGTTGAGAGCTGTAGGTTGATGATGATGGGGGGGAATGGGGTATATGGGAGGGGAAATGGGGGTGGATGAGTGTGGGGAAAGCCCGGGCTGTGAGGGGGTCTAGGAGGGGGTGTTCTAAGGTGGGAGAAGGGAAGAATGGGGTC
Organism: Amorphophallus konjac; assembly: GCA_022559845.1. Classification (NCBI taxonomy): domain Eukaryota; kingdom Viridiplantae; phylum Streptophyta; class Magnoliopsida; order Alismatales; family Araceae; genus Amorphophallus; species Amorphophallus konjac. The sequence continues at coordinate 18,416,822 of CM040128.1, forward strand.
CGGAAGGGGGTCTAACAGGTGGTGGGAGGAGGAGCTACGAATTTGGGAAGGTGGGTGAGAGGAGAAGGTGAGGGGGGGCACAAGTGAGTGGAGGGAAGGGTGGATTTCAAATTTGAAATGGCATTGGAAGTTGTGGGGTTGTGTGGGGAAGGGGTTGATTGTGTTGGAATGGGAAAAGTGGTGTTGGAATGGTGATGGATCTCCTTGGGACTAGGGGGGTGGAGTAATGGAGGCCATGGGGAAGTGGAGGGCTTTAATGATGGTAGGTGGGGGTTGAGGTGGTTGGGAAGGGAGGAGAGAGAAGAAAATTCGAAATTGGGTGATGAGGAGAGAGAAAGTGGAGTGAAAAAGAGGGATTAAGAGAGGGAAGGGTGGGGAATCTCTCCCCTAGGGTTTCTCACCCAAAAAATGTTGGAATCACTCCACTAAACTAAGCTTTGGACTCTCAAATGGCAATTTTTTCATTGATTGATTCATTACCTCCAAATGAAGGAAATGGGGCCCTATATATAGGAAACTCACATTTTACAATAAGACCCTGACAAAAGACTCATTGACAAATAACCGAAGGGGTAGGGGAGCTCATTAGGCCAAGCCCGAAGAAATGGGCCCAATTAGCACATTACACACTCTAATGACACTCAAACATAGGAAAATAAATGCAAGACCTAGGGACATGACTCAAATAAAATGCAAATTACATCAAATGACTCAAGTAAAATTACATAGGACTCAAAATTAAATGACTAAACCATGCCGGATGCAACCGGGGCGAGGAGACGAGCTGTGAAGGTGGGCATGGGAGGTGATGTCCCCATCAATCGGACTCGCGAATCCTCAGCTGATAGTAACCGGACTACAAATCAATTCACGAGAACACTCAAGCAGACGGAAGCTGGTCGAACAAGTCTTCAATCCGCGGCAACGGATACTTGTTCTTGATGGTCACTTCATTCAGCTGCTGGTAGTCAATGCACAACCTCAGACTACCATCATTCTTCTTCACGAATAACACGGGCGCACCCCAAGGGGAAAAGGTAGGACGAATGTACCCCTTGGCCAGCAACTCCTGTAACTGCGCCCTCAACTCCGTTAACTCAGCGGGAGCCATACGGTAAGGAGCCTTCGACAAAGGTCCCGTACCAGGCACAACCTCGATAACGAAATCGATCTCCCGCTGGGGAGGCAATCCAGGCAAATCCTCAAGGAAAACGTCGGGAAACTCGCACACCACCGGAATGTCCTTGACATCCGGACACGGCTGGTCTACCAAGACCACAGAAGCGAGAAAACCCTGGCAACCGGAATCAAGCAAACGACGGGCTCGAATCGCAGAAATGAGGAAACGAGGAGAGGTGGAACGGATACCTTGGAAGTAGAAAGTCCGCCTGCTAGGATGCTGAAAGTAAACCCTCTTCATTCCGTAATCCACCACCGCTCCATGAGCCTCGAGCCAATCCATGCCCAAAATCACATCGTAATCCCTAAGCTGCAAAGCATACAACCTGCCTGGCATACTCCGCCCGTCGATCCAAACTGGAACCTTCTCGAAACAATACGGAGTGATCATGAAGTCACCGGACGGCAACTCCACCATCAGATCACAAGCATCTGAGATACCGAATCCTTAACACTCAGTGCAAAATCCTCCAAAATAAATGAATGGGACGCTCCGGAATCAAACAAAACTCGTGCCACGTAACCCAAAATCATAACAATACCTTCCACAAGCTACGACGACTCTGCCTCTGCCCTGGTCATGTGAGTAATTTGGCCTCGAGCCCTCTGCCTGCCCATACTCGCTGACCGTGGTAGTGGCAGAAACTGGCCCTGCTGCTGTGGGTACTACTGCTGCTACTGAGGAAACTGGGGTGGCTGACGCGGCCGCTGTGGACAGTCACGTGCCATGTGTCCTGGCTGATCGCACTTGAAGTAGATCACCGGCACTGTACACTATCTACCTGGATACGACTCGCCACACCGGGAACACGCTGAACGAGATCCACCGACTGACCCCTGCCGCTGCAAAGGTGCCTGCTGTTGAACACTGTCCGAAGAAGCCTGCTGCTCACGGCCCTCCTTACGCGTCTTGGAAAAACCCTTTCTGAAGAACTTCTTCATCTTGGTGCCGAAAGATGCAGATCCTTCCGTAGATGCCACCGGAGTCGAAGCTCCCGAACTACCAGAAGGAAGCTGGAATGTGCTCTGCTGCTGAGTAGTCGTCTGCTGGCTGCGGCCTGACAAGGACTGTCCTTGGCTAATCGATCCCCGAGTCCTCTGCATATCCATCTCCAAGGACGCCACTACACGAGAAGCCGTCTCCAAATCGGTGGCATCGTTCACGATCAAATGGTGCCTCAACTCCTGTCTCAAGCCCTGTACGAACTGAGCGGTCTTTACCCTCTCATGCTCCATGATATGAGGTGCATAACGACCCAACTCAATAAATCGGGCCATGTACTGTAACACGGACATGTCGCCCTAGACCAGCTCCAAAAACTGACGCATCCTCTGCGTAGCAATATATTCTGGATAGTAGGCACGCTCGAAAGTACTGACAAAGCCACTCCACGCAATCTGCTCAAGGGGACGTGACTGAAAGGACGTCTTCCACTCGGAAGACCACCACTCCCAAGCCGTGCCCTGCAACTGGTTGTAGGCCAACATCATCTTATCCTACGCAGTACACCGCATGGAACTGAACACCCACTCCATCTCGTCGAGCCAACTCCGAGCCATATTAGGGTCTGGCTGACCGCCGTAGTAAGGTGGATGGAACTGCATGAAATCCCTCACTGCTCGGCCTGGCCCACCCCTTGTCGACGAGCCCTCACCAGCCTCTCCACCGAAATGCTACGACATAAGCTGGTACATGCCACGGAAGAAATCCTCGGCCCCTGAAAACCTCACAGTATCCACTGCCTCGGTGGCCGCTGGTGGCACTCTGCTCCTCCTGCTCCTGCTGAACCTCCTGCTAGAACTCATGAGCCTCAGTTGACTGCCCCTGCTGAGAGCGAGTCCCCCGCGTCGGCGCCATGCTCGCTCCTGAAGCAAAAGACAGAAAACATGGAAACGGCAAGGTCAAGAGAAACACACGATGCCCGATGCCAGCGTCAACTATACATCATCGTTATGGACTAGTGGACCACTACAATTACTTATGATTCTCGTATAATTCCACAACCGTGCCCTGATACCAACTGTAACGACCCGAGAATCCGATTACCGGGAAGACCCGATAACCTGAGATTTGTACCGCCACCCACGAGCCCGAAGATTCGGAAGGGTTAGAAGGATGGTGTGGAGACTACACAAGTATCATAATTAATTACAGAAATTAAATAGTTTATATGATTAAGCAGGAAATCAATTAATAATTTAATTAATACATGGTCCACAGAATATAACAAAATAAACAACAGTTATCCACAACTAGTAAAGAGACAAGAAAGAAAAGTACAGCTACACGGGGCATACCCCGGCTCTGACCTCTGGTACTAACGCTGGACACCTAAACCACGCTGAGCCTCAGTCGCGCTCCTCTGAGGCCGCGCCTCACCTGAAACACGGTGAAAACACGCAGGGAATGAGTCTCAGAACAAGACTCAGTAGGGATCACTCCATACCTCGCAAAACGGGAAACCACTACGCTAGCGGTTAAGCGAGTACCTCAGAAGTAACAGCCCTGCAACTACAACACCGGTCTCATGGCACGGAAATCGAAACACGTACCACGGTAAAAGAACCGGGACTCAATGGTCAACCCGACTAAACTAGAAGGTCAAAGTCACAGAGACTGACAGTTTGTCACTCCCGACTCGACATGAGTACCTTCCACTAGAAGCACAGTCGGTAGCGTCCCTTGACGACTTACACCGCACCGTAGGTGAACTGCCTGACGTGGTAGCGCCTACCAGAGGCACGGACACTGCACAAGAAACCACAAAGCAAGTGACTAGCTGGGGTCACGCTCGTCAGCGTGGGTCCAACCGCCCCCAACCACGTGTGCACACACAGACCATGCGTCCTAGGTCTGGCCTCTAACTAGTTTTCCCCTTAGCCGAACTCTGGCTACAGACGTGGGGCCCGACGGAAACCAGTCTAAAAACCGTCCTAAGGGTGAGCCTCTCCACCTACTCCCAGGTGGGACCACTCGCGTGTAAGCAGGCTACGACTAGCGGAGGGTCACTGAAGGGGTATACTCTCAAGTCAACGGAAAACAACGTCCGCATCCGATGATGTACGGGGACCATCCCACGTACCAGCACCGTCGCACGGTGACCGTGGTCGGAGAAGAAACGGGACTGCAAACCACCCGGTGCAATCCAGAGCCTGGCGATCCAACACTGGTGCACCACAGGCTCTGACGGTCTATCGTTGGACCATCACAGCCGTCTGACGGCCCAACGCAGACGCTTCAGACGCTCGGTGCAAAACAGGACGTGACGCGCCAACCCTAGTGCGTCACAGTCTCTGATGCGCCTAGCCTGGTGCGTCAGAAGACACGAAGAAAACAACCGTGACACACACCTCTAGGGGCGTCACAGTATGTAACGGACCACCTCTGGTGCGTTACGGTTGGGGATGCGTCAGCTCTGACGCTCCCTCACAGGGGCGTCACAAGGCTCTGACGCGCCACCCTGGGTGCGTCATAGCCCTTGACCCCCAACGGTCAAAACTTAACGGTCAAATGCCAACGGTCGGATCGTCACATGACGGTCCTACCTAGGCGCGTCACAATGCCCTGGCGGTCTATCGTGGGACCGTCACACCCACGGACCACCATGTTGGCAAAACATCCCTTTGACGCACCCACCTTGGGGCGTCACAGGCTGCGACGGTCACTGGAAGGACCGTCACACCGACCCGACGGCAAAACGGCGTAAAACGCCCAAAAACACCAACCACGCCCCCATGCCTCCATAGGAGAGGGGGAAAACAAGGGGGAACCCCCCTAGGGACCCCTAGCATGCTTCTAAGACACCAAAACGCCGAATCACGACCTAAAAACATAGATCGGGTGAACTCTCCCCAAATCATGAAAATCCCAAACCCGGCATAAAAACCCATCTCTCGGCCTCACACCGGCCTAGAAACCACGGGAATGGAACGCGGAGAGCTAGGGAACGTCACCCTACCTCGATCTCGCCTCGAGGCTCTCCGGATTGTCCACAAATCGCGAAGAACGCTTGCAACCCTCGTTCCTCCTCACGCTTCCCACGAATGCCGCATGCCATCGGGATCGTCTCGTCGCCGCCTACGCCGTCGCCCACTGTCGTCTATAGCCAGAGGGGACGCCGCCGCAGTCGTCGTCGGCCGAAGAGAGAGGAAGGGGGGCGCTCATGGTGGGGGAGGAAGAAGAAAGAGGAAGAAGAAGAAAAGGGGAAAAGAAAAGGAAAATAGGGGGGGGTATTTATAGAAAATTCGGAAAATCTAAAAAATATCAAAAAATAAAAAATTACATTTCCGCCATCCTCGGAACGCACCGATCGCAACGGTACCACTCTCATCTAGGTAAACGACTCGGTTCACCCGCAACGAAGTTCCGAAGGAATTGTCGAAACCCATACGTAGAAATCAGAAAACACGCGCGGAAAAGTCGCGGAGGCACTCTGGGCCTCCAAAATGACTCCGGATCGCGTCAATCCGAATACGAAAGATGCCCGAAACGAAATTTTGGACACAGCGGAGTCAGACACTCGGAGAAAGCAGATCTGGGACCCAAGAAGAAGGATCCGAAAGGTCCGGGATATTACATGTGCGCTCTGTCTGACTAATCAGACGATTATGAGTATCGAGTCGGGACTGGAGACCCGCCGTGCCATAAAGGCCACGACGTTAATTACATCCCCTCGAAGAGGGGAAAACCTTTGATTAATCATCAAGATTCGGGGCCAAATGGCCTGAAGATCAATTTTCATTAAGGAATGAAGGCTGGTTTGAAATCGTGAAAATCCCCTACATTAGGGTTCAAAAGGGTGTTAAAAACCATATTGGTCGCACATGGATATTTTTTATGTTCGGACAGGAGTCTAGTTCGGAACTATCTCAAGTATATATGTAATATCGAGACAACTGTGTATGTCAGGGTACGACAAATTCAGTATCTCAAGAAATGAGGAATCATAGTTAAATCCTGGTTAAGCGGTTAAAAAGCAGCGGATTTATCGGCCTGGTGTGAAGTTAGGCTATGACCACAATAGAGGTTACCCCCGGGGTCGAGCATGCATCGCGAGGGCACCTTCGATATTCCCCTCTCATAGGGTCTTGGAGAGAAATGAGGCTGCGGAGCAGGTGTTATTATCATTTTTTAGCATTTTTAGCATTTTTATTATTTTTATTATTTATTTGAATTTTTTATATATTATTATTATTTACCCCTTTTATCATTTATTTATTCATTATATATTTCTTTATTATTATTATTATATTTTATTACATTATTATATTCTGAGTGCAAAGTGCACATGGAAGGATGAGCCAAAAGAGGATGGAGAGGGGTTGACCTGTCCTGAAGACAGGTTGACCTTAGTGAAATCAATGATGGAGATAGGTAGACCCCAATGCGTTCAAGATTAAAGATGGGTAGACCTTGAAGGGTCTGAGCACAAAGGTAGGTAGACCTTGAGGGGTATGAGCATGAAGGCAGGTAGACCTTGAGGTGAAGGTACGTAAGCTGCTGAGGTCGATGCACATGAAGGAAGGTCGATGCATATCAGGCACAAAACCAAATGAAGGTCGATGCACATTTGACACAAAGCCAATGAAGGTCGATGCACATTGGGCGTATGGCCAATGAAGGTCGATGCACATTGGGCACAAGGCCAATGAAGGTCGATGCACATTGGGCATATGGCCAATGAAGGTCGATGCACATGGGGTTCAGACCTAAAGGAAGGTCGATGCACATGGGCACCAGGCCAAATGAAGGTCGATGCACATAGGGTTCAGACCTAAAGGAAGGTCGATGCACATGGGCACCAGGCCAATTGAAGGTCGATGCACATGGTCACCGGGTTGAATGAAGGTCAACCTTAGTAGGGTCCAAGGCTGGAGCAAGGTCTGTGCACATAGGCACCATGCTGAATGAAGGTCGACCATAGTAGGGCCCAAGGCCGGAGCAAGGTCTGTGCACATGGGCACAAGGCTTAAAGAAGGTCGGTGTACATAGGCACCAAGCTTAAGGGAGGTCGGTGCACATGGGCACCAGGATGAATGAAGGTCAACCTTAGTAGGGTCCAAGGCTGAAGCAAGGTCGGTGCACATGGGCACCAGGCTGAATGAAGGTCAGTGCACACGGGCACCAAGCTGCGGAAAGGTCAACCTTAGGGGGTCCAAGGCTGGGGGAGGGTCTGTGCACATGGGCACAAGGCTTAGGGAAGGTCAACATGTCCAAGCCCAGACAGAGTTTCCAGCACAAACCATCTTGAAGATTTATTCAGTATTATTTTATTATTTATTTATTTATTTATTTATTTTTATATTTTTTGTGTTGTTTATTTTTTGTGTTGTTTATTTTTTATATTTTTTAATTTATATTATTATTATTTATATTATTTATTTATATTATTTGTTTATTTTTTTAAAAACCCTCTTTCTCTGAAATGATCCCCTTCATTACTGTCACACAGTGATCCCCGTTCAGATGTTGATTCATTGAAGCACTGTTCGTTGTTATGTTCACGTTTTCATGGTTTGCTCATTTATTTGTTTAAGTCCCAAATTCTGGCGAAATTTCGGCAGCACCTCCCCTAGACCCGGAGCGTGGGGGTGGCAAATGGGACGCGCCCTATGGAGAAAACTCGATCCGACGGCCCTGAACAAAAGGGATATGCGCGAGGCGACATGATCCCGTCACCCATTGTGGGGGCGGAGATCCCGAGGGCTAGCCTACGAGGGACCCCACCGATCCACGGGCCGCCACAGACTCGTCGTTGAGACGTGGACTTCTTTTCCTTCTCTTATCGCCGTATAAGGCTTTTTATATCCACCTTCAAAACGAGGAATGCCGGGAGACACACTATGACGAAGCGGAACCCCGGCGGTCCAAAGGTGGTTAAGAAACCGGAATCGGAACGCGAGGAACATTGGGCTTCCGATGGTTGGCAACCTCAGAGACATATCTATGGATTTAGATAGACCCCGGGCCGGTGGCCATCGTGATAAAAAATCACCGAATGGGTGGCTTTTGAAGAAATAAAAATAGGGGGTTTCATCTATCTACACTGTAGGAGGGGAAGTAGATCGCGGAGGAATGGATGTATCGTACCTATATACATATGCATATGCCTATGCACATATATACACATGCGTAATATATATATATATATATATATGGCCGAGGCAAAGCAGATGCATATGTACACATATATATATATAGGAAGGAGGCAAGCATTGAGCTCATATCACCAAGAGGATCGCGGGCACAGGGCCCGCATCATATTTGCATTGGAAAGGAAAAACACGTAAATCAGGCCATGGCCCTTTCGGAATACAAGGAGGGAGAGAGATGAAATAAAAGAAAATACAAAGAGAATGGGGGGAGTTCTCTTCCCCTCACCTCTCTCTTTTCTCTCACCCTCTTCTCTCTCTTCACACTTCAGAGTAGGGCTTTGCCGCTAGCAGAGCATCTCCCCCTTTTTCTTCTTGCATGGGGCTTGTATTTATAGGAAGAGCAGGGAAGAAGACTTCCCATTTCTGTGATTTTTTTTTGGGTTCCGTTCGCAGCCTCTTCTCTCTCTTCACACTTCAGAGTAGGGCTTTGTCGCTAGCAGAGCATCTCCCCCTTTTTCTTCTTGCATGGGGCTTGTATTTATAGGAAGAGCAGGGAAGAAGACTTCCCATTTCTGTGATTTTTTTTTGGGTTCCGTTCGCAGCTACTGCTGCTGCTGCTACTGCCATTTGCTGACGCTGTTGTCGCTGCTTCTGGCGTCCTTTGGTTGCTGCGTGGCTGCGGCTGCTGCTATGCCGTGCAAGGGGGCGCGGCGGAGGAGAGGGGCAGGGATGGGCGAACGGCGGGCATTGAATGCCCTTGCAGAGAAGACGCACTGGGAGAGAGAAGCCGCGAGGAGAGAGAGAGAGAGGGAGAGAAGGACACGAGAGGTGATATACAGACACGGGTTACTGTAGCATGAACAGTACCCGTGATTTTCCTCCTATTCCTCCCCCCTTTTTTTGAAAAAAATTCTCCTTTTTCTTTCCCCCTCTCTTTCTCTCATTTGCGCAAATATCCTCTATGCCCTTTTCTTCCTCCTTTTTGTATTGGGCTTAGCCCATTTCATCTTTCTTCTCTTCTTTTTTTCTCCCTTTTTTTTGAGTGCCAACCAAGGCAACTGATATAAATCGATTTGGAAGAGAACATACCTTGGTGGTGACCTTTTTCATCGGCCATCTCCTATGAGATGGGGAGATTGGCATGAGTTTGTTCTTCTGATTGAACAAGAACAAACATTTTTGAATTGCTTGATACAAGATGGAAGCCTTGGTACATAAAAGAAGAAGAAGAAGAACAACAGGGGGGAAACCAAGGCGAGCGAGAGAGAGAGAGAGAGAGAGAGAGAGTACCTGACACCAAGATGATTCTGCCATCCTCCATTGACTGCCATCCTCCATAGGTGAGAGAGAGTACTCAGCACTGGATAGTGAGGGCGACGATGGACAGAGTAGAGTCATGGCCATGGGCGGCTACGAGGTGGCTGCAGCACTTCCGGGGGAGTCGCTTTACATAGGAGGGAGTGAAAGAAAGAAGAAAATGAACATCCTCCACTGTCACCGGCACCGTCCACTTACCTCGCTTGTTGCAGAGTCTTCGACGCCACCCTCCTCGTCCGTGTCCCTGCTTGTGTCTCCATTGCCCTCCACGATGGTCATAGCCTCGTCCCACCGGCATCGCCGTTGTGCTTGTGACGGGAGGGGAGGAGGAGGAAGAGGTGAGGGAGAGGGTGAGACGAGGGAGTGCATGATCAAGGGAGAGATCGTGGGAGTGAGGGGATAGAATGGGGAAGAATTGAAGAGGGGGGTTCGGGGGGTTTTAGGGCATGAGAGGGATTTGTTTCTTTTTTTCTTTTTTCTCTTCCCTCCTTTTTTATAAAATTAAAATACCATTTAAAACCCGCTCATCTCACTCAATGTGCCACAAAAAATTCAAAAAATGCGGTATTCGCCATTTAGGATCCAAAAGTCCATTATTCGCGATTCGAATGCCCTTGAGGACACGATCCGAAACCCAGGGGTACATGATCCAAGGTTTATGGATATTACAGAGGTGGAGTGGAAAAGAGAGGAGAGATATCGTAAAGGGGGGAGGAAATAGGGTTTAGAGTGGCTAGGGTTGGATATCGTAAAGGGGGAAAAAGAACCCCATTTTTTGTTTAGGCGCGTGGGACTATTTGCTCCATTGGCATCAAAAACCCTTACACCTATTCCTAGAACATTCTTAAACCATAGGTACGAAATATAACTTATCTAAGACATTGACCATAGGTAATATATAAAGATAAAAAATCGTAGGTAACATTCACTTTACGGGTGATTACCCTATTTTATTGGTCTGACCTATTCCTACGACACTACTAAATGGTATGTATGTGATAGCAGGTACCTACGACTTTAACTGTAGATAATTCAATATAACTATCTATTCCTATGACACTATCGAATAGTAGGTACATGACATCACGTATCGACGGCTTTAGATATAGGTAATTCAATATAACTATCTATTCTTACGGCTCTCCCAAACCGTAGGTATAATACACCACTTACTTACGACATTGGCCGTAGGTAGTTCAGTATAGCTATCTATTCTTACGGCTCTACCAAATCGTAGGTACGGTACACCACTTGCCTACAACCTTGACCGTAGGTAATATATAAACCCACAAAATCATAGGTATAGTCCAATCTATTCCTATGACTAACATAACCGTAGGTAAGTGTCGTAAGTATATGTCCTCTTTGGTGTAGTGTAGTGTACTAGAGAAGTGTGCGAAGATGTTGTCGAAATTTTCAGCAAATTATATAACGCATAGTAATTGATCGGGCGATCAAATATTCATGGATATGTTAAAAGTGATAATCTAAATAATCATCCCTTCATATTCAAATTGTCTGCGTCAAACGATATAAGGAAAGGGTCGGGCTTATGTTTAGGAATAGTTAATGTTGAGTTAGTGTCGGAAAAATGTTTGTAGATCGATAATGGATGTATCATATAACAGTTGGTGGGGTGACGTTTGAGGAGTTTAAAGATGGAGTATCAAGCTTCATTACATTTGTATCTATAAATCCATGTGTAATAGATGACAAGGGTCATATTCGATGTTTCTATTCAAAATGTAAGGACTTGAGGTTCTATTCAACATATGATGTTGAAAATCATCTGTGCAAGAAAGAGTTCATGCAAGATTATATGAACTGGATGTTGCATGGTGAGAGGGAGAGCCTGTATGAGCAAGCCAATGTTGAAGGCACAAGCACGTATGTTGATATGGTCTTAGATGGTGCAGGTCCTGAATTAATGTGTTTTGCAGTTGGTCTTCGATTTAATATTCATCAGGAACATGGATACAACACAGAAGCAATGAACAGGACAACTGAAAGATTCTATTAATTATTAAGAGATGCTAATGAGCCATTATGGGAAGATTGTCAGACTTACACTCGATTGTCTCCGATGTCATAGTTGCTAAATTTGAAATCTAAATTTCACATCAGTGAGAGTTATTTTGACTGTCTCGTCATCGCTATTATGAGTATGTTGTCTCGAGATGAGAATTTACCTAAAAATATATATCTACCGTGTAAAGAAGATGGTCAATGAGATAAGATTTGGATTTGTGAAAATAGATGCTTATCGGAATCATTCTATATTATATTACAAAGAGGATGCAAAGAAGACATCTTATTCTATTTATCATGAAGATCAGCTCAAACATAAGAGATGGGATAATTCAAAACAAAATGGCATATCTTACAAGTCATTGCGCTACTTCCCTCTTACACGTAGACTTCAGCAGTTGTATATGCCCTTGAAGACAACTCGGCATATGAGATGGCATGCAGAAAGGGTTCATCATGATAAGAACATAATCATTCATCTTGTAGATGGTGAAGTTTGGACTCACTTCAATATTCTCCATTAAGTAAATGTTAAAAAGAGAAAATTATATGGAATGAAAAGCCATGACTGTCATATGTTTATGTAGAGATTGGTGCCCATTGCATTCCACGACTTGTTACAAAAGCCTCTATGAGGAGCTCGAATTGAGTTAATTCTTCAAGACTTTACGTGCATCAGAACTAATGCTTCGGGATGTGCAAACTATCAAAGAGAATGTAGTGATAAAAGTTTGCAAATTAGAGAAAATATTTCCTCCTGTATTACGTGATTCGATGGAGCACTTGATCATCCATTTGTCTTATGAAGCTAAAGTTGGTGGGCAATTTTAGTTTCGATAGATGTATCCATTTGAGAGGTAAATATTAAGTTAAATTTTTTCCTTTACAATTGCTACATCTGTATAACATGTATGTGATTTTAAATCGAACTGCTATCGTAGGTACATGCATGAATTAAAAAAGAAGATCCGTAACAAAGAGAACGCGGAGGGTTTAATCAGTGATGCATATATTCTGGAAGAAATATCGAACTTTTGTTCGATATATTTTGAAGTTGAGGCACGTACTCGTTGCACTCGACCTCCTCGCAATGATCGATGATGGGGGAGAGCCTGTTACATTGGATCAGCTCTCCATATTTAAGCATTTTGGTCATACTTTCGGATGTCCTTCGACTCACACGCTCGAAGATATATAGAGAGTTATAAGCCGTAGAGGTTAATTATATTCTTATGAATTGTCTTGAGATTGACTCTTATGTAGAATAAGTCCCAATATCATATTGCATTAATCATGAACATAATTTTTTCCCCCTTCTTATCTTTTAAGGTAGTGTTGAATTCGTATTGTAGACTATTTGGCTTAGAGTTAAGTCAACAACATTCACAATTCACTAGTGCAGATGTTGACGAGTATTGGGAGAAGTTTTTTACCACATAGCTAAGACATCAAGTAAGTGTCAAATAGTAAATTTTCTTTATGCCCATTTAATTCTCCTAAGATTTATGTCCACTTTTTAACTAGTCTGATTTATATATAGGTTCAACAAGGTTTTGTAGCTGAGCCCGCAATTCAAGAGATAAGTTACAACCTCTCAACTGTCGCTCATTCCTATAATAGATTTATTGTGAATGGATACAAATTTGACACTAGAGAATACAGACAAAATAAGTCTGCATATAACAACGACGTACGTGTTAAAGATAGTACTTACAATGAGAATGAACTTGTCTATTATGATATTTTTGAGGAGGTCTTAGAATTGCAGTACCTGAGATAAGATAACCATATATTTTTATTTAAGTGTCATTGATTAGATCCTAATTTTGTTCGAAAGGATACAAAACATATGGGGTTGTTGATATAAAGCATATATCCAAAGTGAGTGCCTACGAACTATTTATTTTAGCCGCACAAACCCAACAAGTATATTATACAACATCATCTAAGAATAATGATTGGTGGGTAGTTTGTAAGGTTAAAGTAAAGCTTTTCCCCGACTATGGATTGGATCAGCCTGAAGCAATAGAGGAGGATGCCAATGCCGATTATTTTCAATCAGACTAAGCTGATGCTCTGGAGTTGCCTCCTTCTCGATATTTTGGCTTCAGTGAATCAGAGGAGCAGCTCTGTTTCTGTAAGGAGAATGAAGTGGAAGAGATCCGCTGAGGAGGAAGAGCCTGCCAGTAACGAAGATGAAGATGAAGTCAAAGATGAGGTTGAGTTAGGCACCTTCTCGTCGTCTGAAGATGAAATGAATATTGAAAATTTCGAAAGAATATTGTATGAAATTTCACATGCTCTTATTCTTTATAATGAATGATGTCAATCTTTCTTCATTTATTTGTAACTAACATGTATATATGATTTTTAATGTTGTCAATGAAGAGATGGTCCGTGGCACTCGATCATCTTTCGCCTCGACTAGGAGCTGATGGAATTCAAATCGAATTCCTAGTTTGGACTCGGTGCTCAAATCACCCACTTATAAATTAAGTTAGTTTAAACCAAAGATGTCGGGTGCGGGAGGTCAAAAATTTAAAATATTTGTTTGATCGGTGTGTCGATTATTTTAACATGACCGGGACGATAAAAGTGACATGTGAAAACTGATAAAATCTAAATTGGATTCTTAGTTTGGGCTCGACGTTCAAACCACTCATTTATGAATTAAGTTAGTTTAAAACTAAAGAAGTCCGGTTCATGGGGTCAAAATTTTAAAATACTGGCCTGATCGATATGTCGATTCTTCCAACACAATCAGGGCAGTAATAGTGACCTGTAGGAGCTGACGATATCTAAATTAGATTTCTGATTTGGCCTCGGCGCTCAAATCACTAATTTATGGATTAAGTTAGTTTAAAATCAAAGATGTCGAGTTCGGGAGGGTCAAAAATATGAAAAATCGATCCGATCGGTGTACTAATTATTCTAACACGATCAAAGTGGTGAAAATGACTTGTGAGAGTTCACAGAATTTAAATCGGATTCCTAGTTTGGGCTCGACACTCAAATTACCCATGCATTTATGACTTAAGTTAGTTTAAACAAAAGATGTCAGATTTGGGAGGTCAAAACTCTGAAATATCAGTCTGATTGGTGTGTCGATTGTTTCAACACGACCGTGGTGGTACAAGTGACTTATGGGAGTTCACGGAATTCAAATCGGATTCCTAGTTTGGGCTCGACACTCAAATCACTCGCTTATCAATTAAGTTAGTTTAAACCAAAGATGTCAGGTTCGGGAGGTCAAAAATCTAAAATATTAGTCTAATCGGTATGTTGCTTATTTCAACGTGATCGGGGTGGTGAAAGTGATATGTGGGAATTAACAAAATCTAAATTGGATTCTTGGTTTGGGCTCGGCACTCAAATCACCAACTTATGAATTAAGTTAGTTTAAAACTGAAGTCGAGTTCACGGGAGTCAAAAATATGAAAAATCAGTTCGATCAGTGTGTCTATTATTCCGAGACGACTGGGACGGTGAGAGTGATCTGTGAAAACTGATGAAGTCTAATTAAATAAGAATTATTATTTTAAATTTCAAAGAATTTATTTATTTCAATTTATTTATTAATAAACCTATTTCATATATGCACATCTAATGTTCTTTTATTTTTTTTGAATATAGGAGGATTTTACTACACATCCACATGACATCGACGTGGGAGATGATGACATGAAGGGAACACCAGATATTTCTTGATTTTTTTCACTAGTGATGTAAACAAAGTATACTTTTTAAACACTATATTTGAAGAATTTTGGATTTATTTTCATGATGAAAGTGTGTATTTTTCATTTCAAATTATGTGCTTGATGTGTGAGTTTTTTATTTTTTGTATAAATATATTTTTTATATTTAAGTAAAAAAATATTTTTAAAAAATAAAAAATATTAAGTGACAGATGATTCCATCGCTAATCTATCGCTAATTGAAATCACAGAAGGTAGATAGCGATGGAGTAGTGACAGAATAGATTAACGACGAAAATATGTCCATCTCTAATATGTCGCTAAACTAGGTAAAATTAGCGACTAAATATTAGAGACAACGAATGATGCTGCTAATCCGTCCCTATTTAGCGAGGAAAAAGAGACAGATTAGCGGCAGATTAAGATCGTGACAGATAATCGTTTGTATCTAATCCGTCGTTAAAAGAAAAAAATAACGACGAATAATTATACTTAGAGATAGCAATATCAGTCGCTAATCCATTTTTATTTAGCGAGGGATTAACGATAAACATTTTTCGTCGATAAATTATAGACATCGATGGATTAACGATGAAAATATTTCATCTCTAAGACATCATGATTTGGAGGTAGAGTAGTGGCAGATACTTGTTTGTTGCTACTTAGCGAGTAAATTTCAACAACAGATCGAGGTCATGCATCACTATTCTATTGCTAATTTGTGAGTAACGACTTTTGTGACGAATTAGCGATGGAAGACATTAGTCGTTAACTGCGTATTTTCTTGTAGTGTTCATCATGTAACTAGTATAACTACTAACAACTGAAGATACTTCCCTTACCATTTCTTGCCAATTTAGTAGCACAATCTCTCATGGACCTCAACAAGAGCCTTATGCAGATTCTCTACTCGAATAGGCATGTATAAGGTCCTGATGTTGCGAAAGCTGTACCAACGAATGGGTTCTCTCAGTGTGTGTAACCATGCAGCATACAGAGGTTAGGGCTAAAAGATTTGATTAAGGATTTGGTCGTAGCAAAGAGTCCAATAAAGAGATACATAAGTAGATGCGACGGTTATATTTGCTCTCGATTAAGATTCGACAATTAGATTAAAATTTGATCAAGATCAAACCGTTATATTTTCTCATGATTGAAATCTGATCGTTGAATTTGATCAACATTTGATCATTAGATTTCCCTTCGAATAAAATCTGACTATTGAATTTAAGTTTGATCAAGATTCGAATATTTCATTTGCTCTCGATCTAAATCTGATCAACATCTGACTCTTGGATTTGTTCCCAATCTAAATCTAATAATTGGATTTAAATTTAACCAAGATTTGACTGTAGAATTTACTCACGATCTAAATCAAACAGTTGAGTTGCTCTCAATTAAAATATGATCAAGATTCGAGAGTTGAATTTACTCCAAATCTAAATCTGACTGTTGGATTTAAGTTTAATCAAGATCCATGTGTTGAATTTACTCCCGATCTAAACATGATCAAGATCTTAATGTTGAATTTACTGTTGATCGAAATTTGATCGTTAGATTTAAGTTTGATCGAGATCCAACCATTAGATTTAATTCTGATCAAAATCTAATTAAGATCCGACAGTTGAATTTACTATCAATCAAAATCTGACTGTTGTATTTAAGTTTGATCAAGATTCGACGATTAGATTTACCACCGATCTACCCATGACGTTGGAGTTACTCCCAATCAAAATCCGATCAATACTCTCGATATAAATTTGACCGTTAGATTTAAAAGATCCGACCGTTAATTGATTTGCTCCCGAACTCTGATTAAGATCTGACCGTTGAATTTATTACAAAAAAAATAAAATTTTAACATTATATGTCGTCGCTAATTCATCAGTAAACTAATATTTTAAAAATTAAAATTTAAAAATTTCTGATTCTATCACTAATTCGTTGTTAATCTGTCCCAAAGTTGGAATGTTCTTACGAAAAATCCGTGGTTTGTATTTTTTGTTTAGCAACGAATATTCTCTTTAGCTAATCTGTCGCTACCCAGTTAGCGACGTATACTTATCCGTCACCAAGCTGTCCCTAAACTGCAACATCTTTACAAAAAATGTATTATTTCAATATTTTATTTAATGATGGATATTTCTCTCGCCAATTCGTCAATAAATTTCATTAATTATCAATAAAGTTATTTCCGTCACAAATTCATCCCAAATTGATCGCAAATTTCATCATAAATTTATGTTCTTTTCCTAACATTATAATTCTATCAAAAATCCGTCGCCAAAGCCACATAAATTCTTTATTAACTGCATATTGCGGCAAAATTCTTTTCCATCGATAATTTGCTGTCATTTTTCATCGAAAATTTCCATTGGAAAATATCGTCACTGACGTTCGTATTTTCTTGTAGTGAAACTCTAGCAAAGTACTATACATATATATATAATATTTTCGGTAACTTTAGAGAAATGTCACTTAAATCCGATTATAGAGTGGATTAGATTGATCTTTTTTTATGTCATGTTGTTCAATGTTTAAGGTTTCATGCCAGCTTAATTATCACTGTGTTCGCTAGAGAACTATAGCATTTGTGTAATTGTGCATCCACCTCTCAGAAGATCTTCAACTCACGTTAGCAAACGTCGCCAATATTTCATACTGGTAATGAAGCTTATTAATTATTGTAACACGTGAGATTTCAAACGATGGAGACTTGCTATTTATTTTTCTTAACTTGCATGGATATTACAGATGATTTAAATCTCTCTCCCTCTCTCTCTCTCTCTCTCTCTCTCACGTACATGCAGTAAATGGTACGAATCAAGGATCGATATTATATGTTAATCCAATTCTATTTGAATTTATTTTAATGTATGTTGACGAGGTAGCTGACACGTATGCTATTTTGTTGGACTAAAAATCATATTGTTCCCTTTTTTATGGAAGATCAAATTCGTGCATTAATATTTCTTTGGTATATATAAATTTCAATATGCACATATTAACCACGGACATAAATATAAGTAACTGGTGTGCTCCAGCTTTTTACTCTTTGGTTCCCCTGAACTATTTTTTAAAGGGCGTCATGTGCGGGAAAAAATGTCAAATGGATGTTAGTTAGATCACTTCTAATTAACGACTGTGGTATATTTGCATGGCGGAGAGGCAACGGGTACTCTTAATTGGGGAAGTGTGCAGGTTAATTAATCCCCTGTGCGCCAGGCTAGCTAAAACCCCTGTAGAAGGCTTCTACCTGAACATAGGAAACCTGTTCGATCAGGGAATGGAAGGCTCCCCTCTTTTCCATCACAGCATCTCGATCGTGTCTGCCTCTCCCTCCCCCAGCAACCAGAATTGTCACACGCCCGACGCACAGACACGTGCCAACAAGCCGCGCGCGCACCCACATGCAATAAATAGCACCCCTCAGTTCCTCTTGTCCTGGTGGCTAAGTTTGGGGGCCAGGATCACCATGACCTCAGCACCAGCTCCTCTTCACAGGGACAAGTAGGATTGAAACATTTCATGGATCCCTCGATCCTGGATGATGATGCATAGTTTGACCCGGGCATGCATACTATTTAATGACGACCCTCCCCCCCCCTCGCCCCAGATTGCTCGCGCTGAAAGGTGTCTTGAGGTCGATGCCTGCATATGTACGTATTCAGCCCACCCACACCATTACTACGACGCTCACGTTTTACTGCATTTCATGTGGTGCAGTGATCAAGCACAGCGAGCAAACAACAAGAAGACGTCGTGGATAGATAGCTAGGTTCATGTGGGCATACGCTCCAGGTGAGGTGCCATAAGATCCCCGTGAAATTTACAGCCATATATGATATATATGTGTTTTAGGCCCACACACTTAAGAAGATATAAATTAACGGGCCGGAGGAAGGTAGCTAGCTAGATCAAGAGGGCAACTAAAGAACCGTCCTCCAAGGGTGTCGGTATGGACATCGCGACGATTATAATTAGGACTAGCAAACAAGAACAACGACAGGAAATAGGGGAATTAAATTGGAGTGAATCGTTATGAATCGGGAGGAGTATAGTAGCAGTAGTAGTAGTAGCAGCTAGCAGCAGCGGCAGCAGCAGTAGAGGAGGATGGGTGTGGCCATGAAAAATAAATAAAGAAACATTAAATGGGATCATGCCCCAACAACCCAGAGAGAGCGGCTGCAATTTAATGGTGTGGTTGGCACTGGTGCATGGGAGGAGGAGGAGGAGGAGGAGGAGGAGCAAGAGAGCCCCCGAACACGCCGTATTTACTCCTCGATCCCCCCCTTATGTCTTCCCCAATTTACTGCATGTGGGGTGTGGTGGCGACGCTGTGGTGACTGGGCATTAACACCGCGCCCCCCCCCCTCACCCTCACTCTAAACCCGGGGAGCTTCTTTGCGTCTTTATGAAAAATTAGGGTTAGGATGTGCGGCAATTAATAATGCGCCCCTACAAGAGGCAACCTCATAATTCCGTGCTAGTTTAATGACTGTTGCTAGCTGTTCGGCTGAGGCCCATGGCGGCAGAGCGAGCTGAGGAAATTTTCTGGCTGTGCAGTGGAAGAACTTCTCTGTTCTTCTGTAAGAGGGAGATATCCACAGGCCTCCTGTTGTTCATATCTTCTTATTTAATTTGCCACAGAGATCATCAGTGTTCTTGATCAGCTTTTTAAGCTTTTGAACAAGGATGCTGCTGCGGCTGCGCCTGTTGTGGGTTTACCAGGGGTGGGTAATTTGGGTTGGTGCATGAGAAGGATATATAACTAGTGATGGTGATGTGAATACTAGTCGTCTCTCTCGCCGGAGGGTGGGGGGGGGGGGGGAAGGGTGTGGAACGCAGGGAGTGAGAAAGGGGAAATTTGGAGCATTTAAGGTCACTCTACTTGTCACTTTAAATGCTCGGCCTGTCATCGTCGTAATGGTTTCGATGAAGGCCATTTAAGAACCCTCTTTAGTGTCCACGCCCGCCTGCATGACCATTTCAATTCAAAGGAGAGGAGAGGAACTTGATCGTTTATATAGTTGCCCTCACCAGGCAGAGGCAGCGCTCCGGCATCAGCTTCTCGATCGTCCTCTCTTCCCCCCCCCCCCCTGTTCTCCTCTTTTTCCAGCACTGCTCACATGCTTCTCTCTTCTGTAACTCTGTAAGCCTTCCTCATACGAGTGGCCATCTTTTCTTCTCTCTGTTCAATTTCTTCATTTCATGCGGGTGTGTGAGGACCCGGATACATAGAGAGATCAGAATGACCAGGGAATTCTTCCGAGGGAGGGAGGGCATCCTTTTCGGCGCGGAGGAGCTCAAGGGCGCGGGGAACAGCGAGAGGCAACTGTGGAGGGTGATGGACCGGACAGAGCTCTCTCTGGGACCTTCGTCGCCGTTCGTGCCAGGGGTAGGAGGTTCGTCGCTGGAGTCGGAAGCGAACGCCTGTAGGAAGAGAAAGTCCACGTGGGAGGAGCCCCTGTGCCAAATTGGCATAGAACTCCAGCTCAAGGATCCTCTGCCGTTGGATTGGGAGCAGTGCCTTGATCTCCAAGTGATCTCTCTCTCTTTTCTCTCTCTCTCTCTCTGTTCACGCCACCCGATGTAGCCATGTTTGAGCGTGTTATATCTGGTGCTCACGTTAGACATGATAAACTGCATGAAAACACACACATACAATCACACACGATATGTGTCATGGTATCTTTTACATATAGAAGGTAGAGTTTGCACACCTTCTCAAAGAATTCAAAATCTACTAACAAATCCTAGCATATGGAATTTTCCATGAACATTTCTGAATCATATTTGGTCTCCACTGATTGCAGTCGGGGACGATGTACTACCTGAATCGGAAGACCCTGAAGAGGAGCTGGGACTTCCCCAAAGTGGACCAAACCCTAGACCTGGAACTCAACATCTCGCCGCCCCTGACCTCGGACGGGAACGCATCCCCCAACACGCTTGAGAGCTCCAGGGAGCAGAACTCTTCGTCCAGCAGCAGCATGGTGGCGGTGGCCTGCCTCAAGTGCCACCTCCTCGTCATGTTGTGCAGGTCCTCCCCTTCCTGCCCCAACTGCAAGTACGTGCACCCCCTGCCGCCGCCGGCCCAGCAACAACCCGTGCCCTCCAAGATCGACAGCAGCACCAGGTCTCTGGAGACCTTGAGCCTCCTGCACTGAGAAAACCATCCCCCCTCCCCCACCACAAGAAGCTGGCAGATGAGATGCACAGCATCTCTCTCTCCCTCTCTCTCTCTCTCTCTACCATGTTCATAAAAGGGAAAGAAAGTTCTCAAACCCAACGTTTAAATGTCGATATGATGTACGCGTGGAGTACAGATAAACAGATCATGTCAGTGTAGCTGTGGGTATGAACTAAGTTAGCTTCGCAATCAAGTAGCTGCACAGCTGGGGCTTGTCTATTGGTTTCCATGGGGGAGGGGAGATCAACCCAAACAAATTAAGCATGCTATCACAGTTGGATATATCATATATATATAGTAGTGTCCTTCTCTCCCCCCCACCCACCATTAATAAAGGAAGAGGTGGTGCGTCTGCATCGGAGGGAAGAGCTCCCCCCCCCCCCCCCGGTACTCCATTGTGAATCACGTCCCATGCACAGCTAACTTGGATGGTGGCTGTTCAACTGGATACGGGCAGACATGAATGCCAGTTTAACCCCATGGTGGTCTCCGCATTCCAACCGCAAGCGGTTAACAAATGGGGCCTAAGGGAATGCGGAGACCACCGTGGGGTTAAACGGGCATTCATGTTTAAGCGGGTTGTGTGTGAGGAGAGAGCGGTGGGCCCCGCTCTCTCTCTCTCATCCGTTGGGTTATCCTAATCTCGCATCAAAGCGGTCCTTAAGCTCCATTTGTTAACCGCTTGCGGTTAACTTACTCGACCTTGGAGGGTCGAGTAAGTTAATCGACCCCGATTAAGTTGGTTGTGTGTGAGGAGAGAGCGGTGGGTCCCGCTCTCTCTCTCATCCGTTGGGTTATCTTAACCCCGCGTCAAAGTGGCCCTTAGTTCCTTATCTCCATTTTACGACACAGCGGATCGCACCCAGCACGCACGTACGACTGCTGGTGCCTTACGCTTGGAAAGCAACAGATTCAGACACAAATTAATCTTGCAAATTAAATTGGGCACATGCATGGGAGCTCGTATGACTCCGTTCATATACAATTGTTTATTATTTTATTATTTGTTTTTTTGGGCAGCTGCAGCCACAATTGGGAAGGCTGAGTTGGATCTGGACTAGTAATCCGAAGCCCAATTAACCACCCTGCCATGTTCGACAGGCTGGAGCCTGTTTGGACTTTGTTCCGTGACTGGGAGTCCGTGGCTGAGATCGGCCATTTATTAGTGAGAGGTGTAATGTAATTCTTAAGGTAACGGTGTTATAATCCTTTGTTAGTGAATCTTATGTGTTTAGTTGGGGATGGTATTTCATTGAGAATTAGAATTCCCATTAAGAAACAATTTAAAGAAGAGTTTTGAGATGTCAAATTCACATCTTAAAAAGGTAAAGAATTTAATCCCCTCCTCATTTAGACATCTTTCTTAAAATAAACTCATGTTCACTTACCTATGAATTGATTTCATAGTCAAAACTCTCACTTAACTAGCTCATTAATCTAAGAATTTAATTGATTCCTAAATAAAATCCAATCAAAACCCATTGAAATACATTCACAATTGAAATATAATTCATAAACTGAATTCAATTCCAAATCTCACTAAGGCCCCTTTGGAACGGCTTATGAAAATTTAAAACATTTTAAAAACAACTTTTTCGCATGGAAATCAATATATACATCCCAGCTTTGTCGGGTGGCTTCCGCAGTAGTCCAAGAATAAAGAGTGCTTTAATTAATGACACTACGTGGTGGAGTGAAATGTTTTTATTTCCCCATTTACGAAAAGACTCTTCTTATTTCCTTTCTTCTGGGCCAAAGGTGTGAAAAGGTGGAGGTAGCCGTGTATATTTCCCTCTAGAAACACACGCTGACCTCCCAAAAACTGGTAGGAGCGAGCTTTTGCGAGCAATGGGCGCATTTACCTGTTGTGCATGTCTTCATCTCTCCTCCGTGAGAAGCCGCCTGTGCATGGACACCAACGCCGTCTAGATCCGTTTGAAAAAATTTGAAGTCTGTCGGGTGATTATAATGATTGGAAGTCACCCCCGAAACCTTACCAAACACTACCTAACCCTGCCGTGTGAGTTAGGTGGCACAAGGCTAGTCTACTCTTATTGAAGGAATTGTATACACGGTTTCTATTGTACCTTGGAACCCTACCAACTACCAAGTCAAAAAAAAAAACTTGAAAGTGAGGTAGGAAGTGTAAAAAAGGTCTTTGGGCTTCGCAAATTCGGACCAATAGACATACCTACCTGAAACTACGATGTTTGGTAAACAAATGAGTCCAGAGGAGACCTGGAGGGTTATGCAAACTAGAACTTGGGTGCAGTTTGGAGTCCCCAGTATTTGGATGCACCATATATACATTAAACCTGAGACAAACAAGAAATGACAAGAAAGCTATCACGTGAATATTTGAATGTGGGTAGCAACAGGGGGAAGGTTTTTTTTATCGTTTTAAGACTTGTTTGGTGATTGGTGTTTATATCATATATGCTCAGTTCAGTGTGGAGCTTTACTCATTCCCCAGCTTGAACAGCTCGTCGTTGAGTCATTGGATTGGCTTTCCATTCAGTTGTTGGCATGGTCTTCCTCCTCCAATTCACATTTACTTCCACAGAAAGGTGATCACACATGCACAGATAAATTCATAGGTTGTGTTAAGAGGAAAACGTGAGAATGGGTATGCATAAGTTAAGCAAGATGCATGTAAAGATCAAGTCTCGTAGGACTGGGGAAATGGATACTTTGAGGACAAAAGGCAAGTAATAACTTTATATTGCCCAAAGAAATTAAATTCATTTGGCTTATATGTGTTCGATAGGGACCACACTTACAGCCAAGCTCCGAGATGTAAGACTAAAAACTCGTCTCTATCATTTTGTTCCTTTGCTGGCAAGGGTCAGAACTAGAACAAGTCAGGTTAACATTAAGTAAGTTCATTTCTGACACATCCTTTTTGTGAGAATTGGCGAGAGAGAGAGAGATTGATGCAGAAAAGAGTCTCCCACATATATATTTGAGAAAGGGAGCTCAATATATTTATATATATTTAGAATAATTGTACAACAAATAATTCTTTACAAGAAGGACTCTTGGTGAATAATTAACATGCCATGACTAGGACTCTACATTGCCAACCACCTACCAAGAGTAGGATTCTTTACAAGATAGTAATTACAATCCCATAGGAAGACTCTAGGTGACATTCGCTTATGCATAGGACTCTCCATGGGATAGGATTCTCCCGGTGCATGGACTCTCCACGATCATAACAACCATTATCCAATACCCTCCCTCAAGCTGGACCGTCCACAGAATGGAGGTGCAGCTTCCCAACAAGCTGGCCAAAGCAAAATGTGGAGAGCGGCTTGGTGAAGACATCTACAATTTGATCCTTGCTAGACAAAATTTTGACATGTAACAACCCTTGAGGCACTAGGTCACGTACAAAATGAAAATCAATTTCAATGTGTTTTGTACGCACACAAAAGATTGGGTTAGCCGTCAAATAAGTTGCACCCAAATTGTCACACTATGCATAGAATAGGAACATTTGAGGGCAAGAATCCTGTGACGACCCGGATCTCGGATACCAGATATATTCGATAGAACTACTGAGTAGACCCAATATCACTTGGAACCTGCGAGGCCTCCCAAGAGCGGTAAAAGTTCGAAAGGATAAAATGCATGTGTAGAGTACATTGAAACCACAGAGATGGAACAGTAAGCAATTAAATTTCATTAGATCGGATTGCTAAAGTAGCTAAAATAAAATTACTTTTTAATTAACAATTTCAATTTAACAATTATACCAGAGTCCAGTCCAAAGGAAAGACAAGCAGTACAGTCGACAGAAAGGAAAGACGTAAGTTGAGGTCGGGGGAAGCCCGACGCAGGTACCACTGGCAGCTACAGACACGCCACACCATGCATCGCCGAAGCAGAACGATGCCACCCACCTGAAAAGTAGGGGTGTGCCTCGTGTCACTGACCCACTAGGGGTCACGCAGATCCCCACTGAAAAATAACGCAGTAACACGGAACAACAGCTAGAACAGCAGTAGTAGTAAAGTAGGAAAACTATCACTAGAAAGCTGTAAAAGAAAACCGGAACGGAAGGAGTAGGAACGACTCAAAGAAAAGGGAAAAGCCGTACCGAACAAGCGCGGATGCCGGACTAACCTCGGCTCCCTGAACTACTCCGGACAGCAACATGAAGGCGAACCCTGATCTGACAAAGTCAAGAGTTGCCGATCTGTCGGGCCCACAAAGATAGGCAAAAAGTCTAGAAAAAACCTAGACAGACACAGACACCCTAAAGCATACACGACCCGATTAACATGCACACTCTTCTAGACACGATCACACACACACGATTAGAACGTTGTGCACACAACACTGACCTCGGGCAAAATCACAAGAGGGCTAACCCGAAAAGGTCACGACGTGCGAGAAACACGAGAGTCACGTGTCACGTGACGGAAGCACCTCCTCACTAGAAGAATAGCCAGCTGCGTCCACTGACGTCTTATGCTGTGGACACCAAAAAATTACACACCCAGATATCCTGCTCGGCCCAGCATCAACAACGGCACCGAGTGAGGAAGTCCCGGAGGGGCTGGTCATCCGGACTCCCCAAATATACACACTGCCGTGAAGCCGTCTCCGGAGTCACGACAGTGAAGAGAAATCAACCACCAAGAGCCCCCACAATCCATGGGCCTCGAAGAAAATTAAATGGGGCACAACTCATGCTCACAATGGGCTCAGAACTGCCCCTTTTGGGCCTTCAACGGCACGCCCTTTGGCCCTTCAGCGGTACGCCCCTGGGCCCTTCAGCGGTACACCCCATGTGCCTTCAGTGGCACACCCCATGTGCCTTCAACGGCACGCCCCATGTGCCTTCAACGGCACTCTATTTTAAGCCTTCAATGGCACACTATTTCGGGCCTTCAACGGCACACTATTTTAAGCCTTCAACGGCACACTATCTCAGGCCTTCAACGGCACGCTATTTCAAGCCTTCAACGGCACACCATTTCAAGCCTTCAGCGGCACACTTCTTGAGCCCGCCAGCGGCACAGCGTGAAGGCATTTCAACGGAACGACGTGACGCCCATGCCCTACGTATCCTTGGCGCGCAGTGAGCTGTCCGAAGTGTCAACCAGAGGTTGGGCCACGCAGGCTACTCCCCTGACATCCAGGACGGGGGAAGTCAATCCCCATCATGACCAGCCGCTTCCCGCCTCCGACTACCGTGCTCGAGGGCTCCCGCTGCTGGGAGTATAAAACCACTCCCATTCCGGCGAAGAAGGAGAGAAGAGGCCCATACACAGAGGATCGGCACACGGAGAAGAGACCCACAGACAGAGAAGAACAGACACAGAGCCACCTACAAGAAGAAGGAAAAGAGAGAGGGAAAGGAAGAGGGCTCCGACGTGGAGTCTTTCGACGACCACCAGGCAAGGAAAAGAGAGTAAGAGAGAGGGAGAGCTGGATGTAATAGGAGAAGGTGGGGGAAAGAGCATTGGACGGTCGTCCCTGCTTCGATCCCCAACACTTCCTCTTCTTTTGTTCCTTTTTCTCCCTCTCCGTTCTTTTGTTCTTTAGTTTTCTTTCTTGCCTGTAGCCTTAGCTCGGGCATGCTTTGTAATGCATACGGATGGCTACGGCCCTTTGTTCCCCATGAATGAAGATCGTCCTCCTCAGTGGGTTTCCTCTTTGTCTCGGTGTTTTGGGCCACAGTGCGTTTGATCGTCTTTCCTTTCACTTTCCGGTGTTTGTGTACATCCCTCATGCCGACGGTTTCCTCCGGATGTGGCATCATCTTGAATGGTTTAAGGTCGTGAACCTCCTCCTGTAAAGCCCAGTGCCTTCATCTGTGCCTGCCCCCCCTTCTCCAGTACACCCTGTCCAGTCTTAGAGATCTTCGGCTCGTTATTTTTCCCGTGTTTTCTGAGGTTTTATTAAGGTGTTGCCGCCCTCA
Organism: Amorphophallus konjac; assembly: GCA_022559845.1. NCBI lineage: Eukaryota > Viridiplantae > Streptophyta > Magnoliopsida > Alismatales > Araceae > Amorphophallus > Amorphophallus konjac. Next base: position 18,444,264 of record CM040128.1, read on the forward strand.
GGCGCCCACCTCCAGTTGTCGAGTTCCGCCACTCCATGTGGGTGCGTTCCCTTTATCTCCCTTACGCTCGGGTCAAGGGGAGATGCTGCCAAATTTTTGTTAGAAAATAACAAGACGTTAAAAGGCAAAAAGAATGCAATAAACAAATGGGATAATAAATACACATTAAAAGATAACAAAAGCAACAAATAAATAGAGCAACAACAGATTGCAAGAAGAAGGAGAAAAGATTTGTATAAAGCTACGCAAAAAATCAAAGAAAAGAAGAAAAGAAAAGCCTTAAAAATAAGTAACAGAGGAGTGGGCCTTCATCGGCATGTCTATCCCAGCCTTCGCCGGTACGCCCTCCACCCTCGTTGGCCGGTACACCTCTAATCTTCCTTCAGCGGTACGCTCTAACAACCCTTCAACGACACACCTTCTCGGCCCTTCAGCGGCACACTCCTCTCACCCTCCGAAGTGGAACACAATGTATAGACTTGGCAGATTGATGCGCGAACACAGCAACAAACAATGTATACACTTTGAGCTGTACAGACTTTGAGCTGGCCAATGTATAGACTTGAGCTAGCCAATGTATAGACTTTGAGCTGTACAGACTTTGAGCTGGCCAATGTACAGACTTTGAGCTGGCCAACGTATAGACTTAGAGCTGTACAGACTTTGAGCTGGCCAATGTACAGACTTTGAGCTGGCCAATGTATAGACTTTGAGTTGTACAGACTTTGAGCTGGCCAATGTATAGACTTTGAGCTGGCCAATGTATAGACTTTGAGCTGTACAGACTTTGAGCTGGCCAATGTATAGACTTTGAGCTGATGAATGCAGCCAATGGACAACGTACATACTTTGAGCTGGCCAATGTATAGACTTTGAGCTGCAGCCAATGGACAACGTACAGACTTTGAGATGGCCAATGTATAGACTTTGAGCTGGCCAATGTATAGACTTTGAGCTGCAGCCAATGGACAACGTATAGACTTTGAGCTGGCCAATGTATAGACTTTGAGCTGCAGCCAATGGACAATGTGTAGACTTTGACCAGCCAATGTATAGACTTTGAGATGATGAATGCAGCCAATGTACAGACTTTGAGCTGATGAATGCAGCCAATGTATAGGCTTCGGGCTGACGAATGTACAGACTTTGCGTTGCGGTGACCAGCCAATGTGTTCCTTCACCGGTACACTATTTGTGGGCTTCCCCGGCACACTCTCTTGGCGCTTCTCCAGTGCTCCCTTGGGACACCATGCGCCACCCTTCCCCTCCTTCGCCGGTACAGTCTCCAGCCAGTGCCCCAGCGATACACCTCCTTCAGCCCTCCAGCGGCAACCCCCTTTTAAGCCCTTCAACGGCACACATCTTCAGCCCTTCGCCGGCACACTTTTCTGCCCACCTTTCTTCAGCGGTACACCCCCTTTAGCCCCCTTTTTAACCCGCCAAGGGTCAACTCTCCCCCCAAAGAAAAAAATACATGTATATATGTACATATGGGCATAATGGCAGCACTAACAAGCTAGTAAAAACATGATGAGTAAATAAACCTGAACAGATCCGTATAAAAAAAATGAATGAAATGAATGAAATAAGTGACAATAATAATAATAATAATAATAAATGTAATAATGACAGTAAGCAAGATGAGGGAAAGCACCCGGAACAGATACGGAAAGAGGGATAAGCAACGGAGTAATAAGAACAATAATGATAAAATAATATAAGGTATTACTAATTCCACATCGCAGTCTCGTCTCTCCCACGACCCGGCACTGAAGGAACAATAATGCCGCCCTCTCAGGCCGGACCCGAGTCTTGGGAACTATCCCGACATGGCCAGGCCCCGACCTAGTCTCGGGCCGATACTCCGATTAAACCGGACTCGTTTCTCGGGCCGGATCCCTTCCGAGCCACTACTAAAATTGCCGCACGTTCGGCAGACATTTGAACGGGTTCACATCGATTTCGGCCGTGTTTCTATTACGGACCTGTGTCCGAACATGACCGATATGGCCGACGGCACCTACCCCGACGTGGTCGTGACCCAGTATTTCTCCGGGTCGATAGCTCGTCAAATCGGATTCACTCTATCGGGATTCGTTCCCGCCCTTTCATTGAAATTACCGCAAACTCGGCATACATTTGTACGGGATTGTTCTTATCTACGTCGCACCTTCAATATGGACCCTTGTCCGAATATCAAGTGGTCCGCAAGTGACCGACAGAAATTTGAATAGAACGAGATGGCTCCTGTCATCCCTGGACCCTATACACGGGAATATCAATAAGGCCTTTGTGGGCTGTGCTTGGACCTCGAGTCCGTCCTGATTATGGTCATTATCTGACCCACACCCTCGGCCTATAGCTCGCTTCCTTTGAACATATTTTAGTTTTGGAATCTAGTCCCGGGACTCTTTCCCGTTGCCCTCCAGCACCGGGAACATTAATGATGCCCACGCAAGCTCCGTTTGGACCGCGGGAGGCGCCCCCGGTATGGTCCCGACTCGATCTCGCACCGGGCCAATAAATTCACTAGTTTCCTGTTACACTAACCGAGATTTAACCGAATGTTTTCGGTGTCTCATAATAATAAACTTGATGTATCCCGACATGCATATGTTCCAGGTCCTCCCGCGACGATTACAATATTCTCAAGCCGGACTCCCGTCCGAATATTAAACAGTCTCCCGAATGACCGACATGTTTCGAACGTCCGCTTCCCTAGACACAGGGCTTTTCAGCCGATTCAAGGGATATTCCCTCGTTGCCCCTTGGCACCGAAAATATTAATGACGCTCATGCAAGTCTTGTTTCGACCGAGGGGGGCCCACCGCAGTATGGTCGTAGCTTGCTCTTGCACCGAGCCAATAGATTTACTGGTTTCTGACCGCTCTGACCGAGGTTTAGCCGAACGTTTTCCGTTCTTCTGAACAATAAATTGCCATATCCCGGCATACATATGCTCCGGTTTTCCCGCGACGATCGTACTTTTCCTGAGCCGAACATTCGTCCGAATATTAAATGGTCAGCACATGACCGACATGACCGCGAATGCTTTCTTCTCACCCTTATACGGGGATTTCAATGCTCCCTAATAGGCCTTTCCATGCAATTAATCTTCTGGCCATGAGGCCCTGAATCCCGGCGATTAATCAAGGGTGTTCCCTCGTATGGGGGATGTAAATGACGCCGTGACCTTTATGGCGCGGCGGGTTTTGGTTCCGACACGAACCACACAATCGTCTGCCCGAGTCAGATCGAGCGCACCATGGGCTCTTCGGAGCTCGAATAAATTGTCACTTTGTGACTGGCACGCCCACGCACTTAATAGACGAATCAACCATTCCCAAAGAGGCCGAGCGTAATAAACGAACTAAAAGTGCGTCCACATATACTGCGCCTACAAGTGTCTCATCTAAGATGCCGCCCGAAACACGACAGAGACTAAGACACGCTCAGAACCAGAACATGAACTACAGTAGCGAGTGACTAAATAGGGTAATGTCCGTCGGCGTCAGTCCAACGCCCCTGACCACGTGTGCACACACCGACTCTTGCTGGAGAGCCAGGCCTCTAGCTAGTTTTCCCCACCCAGCAGGATTCCACTGTACAGCGGGGGCCCACGGAAACTAGCTTACAAACCGTATCTCGGGAACTGCCTTCGCCACCAACTCCTAAGTGGGTCGACATGTCGTAACGTGTTGTAAGGCTACGACTAGTGGAGGCTCACTAGACACAGACTCCAAAACACGAGTGCTAGAGTACAGACGGGCATGGAAGCACTGGCGTACGTACTTCAAAGCACCGATGCAGCAGACAACTGCCAACAGACTCAGGACAAGGTAACTTGACCTATAAACACAACGATCCTTGAGTCTCATGACTCGGAGTCAAGATCGGTTCGCAACGGCGGAACAAGCCGCCAATCGGTCTCTTCCTAAGCCAGAGGAAACAACACATCCGCGTAAAACGACACACGGAGGCATGAGGGAACACCAAAACCCTCAGCATATCTGGACACGTAAATCAAGATAAGATGACACCTCGAGATATCTAGAACCATGTCTCGAACTGGACCAAACCGCCGAGACACACAAGGTCACCCCGGGTTGACCGGAACCGGACAATGACGATTCAACAGTAGGAAAGAGAATCCTACTCCAAGCAAGCAAACTCCTGGCTACCTCATAACGTAGTCTTAGCCCTCATAGGATGTCAGGAGACATCCACAGGACAACATGCATACCACAAGGTCAAGCCAAGATATACGAAAATTGAAACGACGAAGAACAACCCTCTGGGCATTAACGACTCCTTATCCAGCAGCCAGGGGAACCAAGAAGCCAAGGAAGTAGCCGCAACGCACACAGAGACAAGAATACCGGCAGTCGTGAGTAGAGCCACGAGACGACTGTAGCGATCAAGGATATGACCACTAGGATCAGTCAACTCTAGCTGACCTGCCCGACAAACCACCCAACGGTCTATAGAAGACATGCAACACGGACTAGCTAACCCTCCTATGACACATACACAGACAGACGGACACGGATCAGGCCATCACGGCCAGAAGATACAACCACGGACTCAACTCACTGGGCAGTCACAAAGGGGCCGCTCAATGAGCTGAACGGTCCGGACAGGGCCGCTCAATCGAAAAGAACGGTTTAAACAGAACCGCTCAACGGGACAGACCTCAAGGTACTTAAAGACTGGACGGTTAAGGCTGGACCACCCCAAGACATGGAGTGGTTAAGGGAAAGCCGCTCAAGCCAACCGACCTACTACAGTACTCGGTCAAACGACGGTCAGAATGGTCTAGGGACAGACCGCTCAACGCACAGGACGGCTAAGAGAGAACCGCCCCATGAACTACCTTAAAACGTTGACCCAAAGTCAACCGTGCTAAGCGGTCAAGACCTGGCCGCTCAACACCACGCGGAAAATAGAACGGCTGGGAACCAGCCGCTCAAGTGGACTGGGCGGCTCACACCTGGCCGTTCCATCCACTGGGCGGTCTGTCGCGCGACCGCGCAGACGTCCACCGACTCACTCTAAACGGTCCAAAACTAGCCGCCCTAAGCCCAACGCGGTTACTATTAAACCGCGTAGGCGTCACAGCGAGCAAACCAGTGTCCATGTACCATACTAAATGAGGTCATTCAATTCCTTAGACACGGCTGCTCTCCATTCAGGATATTTCACCGCCAAAGTGATGCTCGTCGGCTTTAAAACACCATCCATAATGGCTAGAAATGCCGACGAAAGAGGATGCTTAGACATGTGTTGAAGTTCCATCGGATGAGCCTATCCTGGCCTATTGGCCACATACATAGCAAGGGTGCTGACCGTGGGAATAGAAGAAGGGACCTCCTCCTGTGCATCCTACAGATCGACTACAAATGGAATCCCATGCATGTTAGTAGTAGTAATCCTACGATTATTACCCATATTCTGGATCAATGAGGTGGCTATTGAAGCAGCAGGAGCACTCAGAATAGAGGGGGTGTTGAGTGATGGTGAAGTAGGTGTGGGGACTAGAGTCAGGGCGGGTGAACTGCTACTGATGAGTGGAGGTGCAACAGTAGGATCAAGGCGACCTACTGCTTAGGGGAGATGCAACAACGAAAGGCGTTGGCAAGGCCAATGGCGGCGGGGTGGAGGAGGGCAAGGCCATAGGGGTGTAGGTTGGCACAATAGAAGGATGCATCACCATCAGTCACGAAGAATCCAAGACATGAGACCCTACAACACAAGATGAGTTAGCATATGGGAATTCATTTTCATGAAAGGTGATGTCATGATGTGCATAGTAAAACCTCTGAGTTGCTTTGTTATAGAAGGATGCACCACCATCTTATACCCAGCTAGTCCTAGTGAGTTGTGTTAGTGTGTCTCAGATGCAACATTGAGGCTGAGTGGAGACACAAGAGGCTAGGCGTTGTATAAGACGTTAATAGTGGATGTGTCTAGCCTTGCTTCTAGTGGGTGACTTCTCATATCACTTTTGGTTGTGGTACAACATACTTGCGATGGTTAGCAAGTCATGGTCCTTTCGACAGTTGAGATTGTGGCTCTCTCGATAGTGAGGTCATGGAGCTTCTGACGGTTAAGGTTGTGATTTTTCTGATAGTGAGGTCGGGGTTCTTCTAGCTTGTGATTGTGGTTTGGTGTTACCCGCGTGTGATTTGTGTAACACGTGCCGTAGTGGTTTAGTGTGGCTTACTTCTGGTCATGGTTTCCCTGACACTCAGAGGTGTTGTGTTGCCTTCGTGAGGCATGTGCGACAATGTTGCTGGACATTTCCTTGTACCACTTACTTCTGCCAGTTACTTATTCACTGTCGTTATATGTTGTTTGTTATTGTTTTTGTTAATTGTTATCGTTTAGTGCGGTGGGGATCCACGAGACTCCCAGTGAGCGAATAAGATGGGGTTCACCCATTTCCTTTCAGATAAGGAGTTACCTCCACGCGGTTTGGAGGTTCAGCGTAGTGCCAGTAGAGTTGCATAGTTCTCAACTTGCTTGAGTCAGCGTATGACTGTGTACTTTTCTTTTCTTTAGATTATACTTTTTAGACTTAGACTCGGGACTAGAAAATTTATAAATTATTATATATGTAAATTTTAATTTCTGTATTTTAATTGCTGCATTTGTATTAGATTGTTATGCAATCCTAAAATGTTAATCTAACCCTTTCGAGCACCGTGGCTCGTGAGTGGTGAGTCAAGATTTAGATCGTGTTGATTATTTCTCAGTATTCGGATCTTAGGTCATTACAATATAACTCTCCACGGGATAGGATTCTCTAGGTGGGGGAACTCTCCACGATCGTAACAGCCCTTACCCAATACCTTTGAATGCCTCGTAAAATTAGCTTCACTCTAACCCTGTTGCATAACCATGCATGTATGTTGCGCCTGATCGCCTTATGATAGGGGTGGGTTGTAAATGTCAAGAGTCCCGGCCGTTCTCTGGATCCTTTTCCATCTACCCCACCGCCACTGACAGATTTCATTCCTATGATCCGAAGTTATTGTCAATATGCAAAATTTGATAACTGCTAGTGGACGGTGGCCTCTAATGTATCTAGCTTCCCATCCTACGCCCACGTAGCTCGAGATGCATGGCTCACGTTAGACTCACCTGTGTGCACATGATTAATTGTTTCATTATAACGATTATGATCAAGATGTGCAAGCAGATCAGTGCATCCATAAATTAGGGGAGGACATACACATTCTGGTGGGATCAACGGATCAAACTACTGGCAAGATTCACACGGCCGGTTTTAATGTTAAATAATAATCCGGTAGTGATACTGTTACTCGCGGGCTCCAAGTTCCCCCCGAGTGTGCATATATGTACGTACTATAATATCTTGGTTTCTAATTAATTGTCAGACCCATGCATGTTAGGTCCCACTATCCTATTCCATTTGTGACGACATGGAGTTCGCCTGCACACGTACGTGATCATACTCCCAATTTCCATTATATAGGGGCAACTCGCTGTGCCTGTACGTTCTTATCCCTAGAATTATCGTCGACAGTTAATATGTTTCCTGGAAGAAGCTGTCTAATGCCATGTTTAATTTGCATCTTTCTTATTCTATATATATATATATGACCCAGAGTACTCTAGTCGTATTACAACTAAGTCTTCTTACGACTGGGCATATATGTTATAATCATCAAGGTCAAATGCGTCGGCATCTTATTCGAAGGGTGCATTTGGAAAATGTCTCACTATAGCCAGTTTTGGCCATCACCTCCACAACATGGAAAACAGTGGATTGGAGTACATCTTAACAGGGTAGGTTTAAGACTGCCACACCAATCATTACCTCCATCTCGTAATCCTATTCTTCTCCTATATATATATGGAGTTTTCAATTGAAAGATAAACAGTTGTGAATGATTTCTATGATGTAATGTTCTCCTCCCAAAATGATTAATGGGACTAAAATTAAGCATTGCAGTTGGAAATTAATTAGTGCTTCAAATGGGAAGTGCGACAAATGTGCTAAAAAGGTTCACAAGAAGCAGTTTTTCCGTCATAATTTTTGGAAGCGTTACATGTTAGGCGAGCTCCGAGCAACCTATAATATTAGACATATATAGAACGCTATCCAACTTGCAATATAACTAACTAGGTCGTTGATGGGACCCATTTAAGCACGTCGGTGGCTGGAACGTGGATATAGTACTACAAGACTACATATATGTGTGATCTCGTGTTATTCTCTACCTTCTTCGTCTACTTGGAGTGATCTAAAGACTCTAAGGCCCCGTTTGAAATTCAGATGGGGTTAGAGGGTCGACGTTTACCGACCGCGATTATCTACTTTATGTGTGAGAGGAGCAGTGAGACCCACATCACTCTCTCTCACCGGATACCCTACGTACCCCGTTATCTTTCCATATTACCAAAGTCGATCTATTAGTACTGAAGATAACATTTGCGGGGTGGAAGGTTTCACGGGGTCATTTTTATCTACCCAATAGCCTAGCTACCGATATTTATAGTGGTTATCTCTATTATCTGGGACTGGGATGAGGCACTACAACATAGAACGGTAATTAATTAATCCACCCAGCCATGCATGTTGTGATCAACCATAATGATTATGATGATTTGAGGGAACAGTACACGTCTTGGCTAAGGTCGTGTTGGTTAACTATATATATTAATCGGCCCCCTTACATTTGGAGTGGCCGGGCGAAGTTAATTGGATTAATTAAGACAGTTTATATATATTTATATAAAAGTAATAATACCATAAGTTCTCAAATAATTCAAATGATCAAATCTCCTCTTTGCACTTAAGAGGGGTGTTAAGGCCTTGCCAAATGACGAAAAACAAACCTACATTCCTATGTCAGTCTATTGGTGTGTTATCATATGCTAAGAGTTGGTAAACACAGACCCTGTGTAAAGAAAATGAAAAATACATAAATAAGAGCTATATATGTGCGTACATGTTAAAATCGGTCAGCTGGACGCCAATTAATTATGCTTCGGAAATCTTTAGATCGATAGTGTTTGTCAATCCACTTATTTGAAGTGATACATGATACATCACTTGTTAAACAATTAATACGCATGAAGACGAAAAGGATGCACATTGAATGTTATAAATATAGTGAAGCAAATTGGATGCATGCTTGATAACACGTGTGATGATCCAACTGCACATTCTTTGTCAGCGACTTTAACAACCAAATGAGACGACATGGTGGCATTTTTATTATGAGATTAATATAAATGGAATCTATAACATGACTTAGTTTAATTTACTGCTGGAGAGGATTTATCTTATGAATGGCATGAGGAAAGTACTTCTTAGGCACGATTGCCATACCAACTATATATGGAGACGTACAGCCTGGTAGGGTCCAAGATTCCCCCATTATGTGTCAGAGTTACAAGACTAAAAAACTAAACATGCACAACCTCCCAAAGGCCGTACAAAACAAGCTTAACTCGAATAAAAAGTAATGGGCCCGGCCGTGGGATGCTGTCTCCAAATCCAACCCATTTGCCTCTTTGGTGTACACCATCCTTGTGGCCCAGCAGCTAGCCCGTGGTGGGGGTGTGTTTAATAATACACCTTTGCTGTTGAGAATTCGAGTGTGCAATGCTTCTGAAATGCCCTGCGGAAAGGTATTGGAGGCTTCAAATATTCAAACATTGATAGATATGCTCAAGTCCCCTATATATGGTGCCAGCCTTCCCCACACGTGTGACCAAATCTAAGCATAAACCCCCTCTCAACCCCAGCTATGCATATTCCTGACATTGACCCACTTTTGTCTTTGCCTATGCACCCATTGAGAGAGAGAGAGAGAGAGAGAGAGAGAGAGAGGTGGGGATGGGGGACTACGTACATATGGGCACGTGAGGGTCTCTCCCAATGCTGTATCTCAGTCAAACTTAGAAGCATTCAACATTCAATAGAAATATTAGCGTGGCGTTTAAAAAAAGAAGTGAGAGGGCATGAGGCTGTTACCCTTGCGAAATATCCAAGTTAGCATTCTCATTATTAAACTAACTGCAGGATCTTTCCTTCTCCATGCAAATTTTTATAGTACTGCGGGCTTTGTAGAGCATGATGACTGCCTCATGCTCCTCCTCGAACGAATGCCTGCCATATGGGGCGCCCTATGAAGCAGTGCATCAGCTTGCCTATGATCATCTTCTATATATGGGAAGTCTAATAGGAGGAACAAAAGACAACACCCGTTCCCAAGGATTTCTTACGAAGCAAAGAAATCTACAGAAAAAAAGAGCTTGGAATTAATACGTGGCTTAATTATCCGCTGGAAGAATGTCAAAAAAGATTTGAGTGGAGGTCCTTTAAATCAATATTTTAGTGGAACTTCAGTACTGTCCTAAAATGCCTTCAATTCTCATTTCAAAGGATTTCCTTATTGCCCATGAAACGCTTCTTATACAATTAATCAACGCGCGCGGAAGCATGGGTTAAGACTAAGAAGTGAGACTAATCATACAATTAAGTTTCCCATGCAGGTGCAGGATCGGAGGAACAAGTGGGGAGACTCCGAACATGAGGCCCAAGAGGAAAGGGTGCTGAGAAGCATGTGAGGTACCATGATTGGTTCAAAGATTGAGATGAAAGGGGGGCGTTCATATCGGTCCACATACTTTGATTTCTTTTCTTTTTTATGTGCGTCGGTGACTGCCAAGGCATGCGCCAGGGCTCATATATGGATGTAGATAAACGCTGCCACACGTGTGTTTCTGCATATGCAGAAGGCCACATGGTCTCGCAGGAGGATCAACATAGATCATGGGTTCGAGGAATTCATATATGACATCAAGTGCTAGAATTAGGGTTCCTCTCCTCCCCACTCCTCTCTCTCTCTCTCTCTCTCTCTCTCTCGCATGTTACCATGGGTGGTCTTCCAAGTCAAAAGATTTGAACGCAAAAACTTGCTTAAGTGCCTATAGTCATTCTATACTACTAATCCCCCTCCTTTAATTGGAAGCAAGAGAGTGAATAAACAATGGGGGTATGAGCATTCCTAGGGTTCACCAGGATTCTATTTGGAAAATAGGTAGGGGTCTATCCGCGACAAATGTAGACAGGCTGGTATTAGACATTTGCTTCCCCTCCCCCTCCCACCCGGCCCCGTCCCAGCTAGTTCACCCGCCATTGACACCACCACCACCACATCTAAAAGACAAACACCTAAAAACAACACAGGGATGCACGGTGCCATGCATGGACCATCGAAAAGCCAGATGCTTGGTTTATGGTGAACCCTAACCCTATCTTCCTGGCTAGTTCATGATGCCCGGGGAGGGGATTGTTGGGTTTGTACTTGTGGGTGGGGAGACGGGGTTGAGGTGATGGGCGGGTGTGTCCTTCCTCACCCTCCTCCCCTCCTTCCTCGGTCTCGGTGCATGGTAATATTCACGTATTCTTTCCGAGGGGGCACGGGCGCTCCGCCGATTTCTCCCAGACCTTGCCAGTTTCTAGGATTTGAATAAGCACTTTAAAGTAAAAGGGCACTCCCCACACGTCCCCCCAACCCCCTTCTCTCAGTCTCCATTACCTTATCTTTATCTACTAATTCTTACCCGGCCCTTTTGTTTAACCGGGGTAGCATATATAGGACTGCTTCTCCTGATATATAGTCCCCGCCCCGCGTGGTAACTTGTACTAGAACAGATTAGAAAAAGAGCTAGGTGCTCCCCCCTGTACTAATTAGTTTTGTATAATCCTTAATGACCATCTACACGAACACACACACACACACACAGAGGTCCCATCAAGCAAGAACTCCCTTAAAACCGCTGTGGGAATTAAGGACGGGGATTGGGTAAATAGAAGTAATTAAAGGTGTGTTATTTATTTAAAGTGGTGTGGATTGTAGCTGGGCAGCAGGACGTGTTAATGAAGTGTTTGGCGCGGTGTTCGTCCCCCCCCCCCCCCTCTCCTCCTCCCCTTACCGTCCTTCCCGCCTTTCCTTCCTTTTTACTCTCCGTGGAAGCGACGCCAATATTCCCTCCCAGGCGCCAGCCCGGCGCCACACTTCGATAATGGGCCTGGCCGTCCATTTGTATTTGTTTGATTTATTTTACTTTAATACGTGCCGGTTGGCCACATTGGGTGGCGCCGCGGAACCGGCAAAACCCACACATGTCGGTGGATTTTGGCAACTATACACGAACCCCTGAAAATGCATTAACCCGGATAATTTCTGGATTCTTTATCCGAATGATCCGAATGTATCGGATCCAATCATCCAGCAGTCTGTCCTGATCGAATCCATTTAATAATCGAAGTGGAAAAAAAATCATTTCTACTCTGAATATTGTCGATAGACCATATACGCATGCTAAGGTTAAACATCACATCTCATATATATATCTACGAGAGAATATTTCAGAACTTAGGAAAAATCTGATTTTTTTTCGCAAATCATCTGGCAACATATGTACGCATGCGGTCACGCGGGCGTGCTTTTTAGTTCGTACATCCTCATCCTGCATGTGAATGGGATCCGGGTAACGTGCTATATGTTCTTCACACGTGTGAATCCTTGTAATGGGAACGCCGTAAAGATCAGAAGAAAGTGTTGCAGACGCCCGGGGTATCCAATTCTCGTCCTGGTCTCGTATTTCAAATAATAATAATAATAATAATAATAATAATAGATAAATAAATAAAATACGAATAGCCACAGTCACAACAGTATTATCTTATTTTTGGGGTTTCTACATACGGGTGTGCGGTCCCCTTCATGTTGCCGCCACGTGGGAACAGTCGGCGGGCGCGTGTGTTGCTACCATGCTGCAGCAGGCCCGTACAAAAGGCTTGGGCAGTGAAACCAGGGCGGTTTTCGTTTGCAAGCCCTAGAAGTGACCGGCCTTTTGTCTCTCTAAATACCCACTCGATCTAAATATAAAATAGATATTTTAAAAATATTTAAATTCAAATTTACATCTATTTATTCAAATATCATTCACTTATCACAAGTAAAGTGATGCAGATAATCGAATTTATAAATATTTTTGACATCCATGCCCCCCTTCTCCTCCTGCTACTCCCGTGGCCGGGGGTTTGCTTATAATTAGACAGCCACAAAGCGTTAATTTTTTCGGTAGAGCAGGCTTTCAGAGCAATAAAAATTTGGGGCGGCCATGTGTTTTACAGTCTTTGATTCCCATCCTTGGCGGTCAAAGTTTCAGTAAGTTGTTGCTGACTCCAAGATTAAAGTAAAAACTACTCTCTCACTCACTTTTCCTCCCCAGCGCAGAAAAGTTAAGTACAGCGTTTGACAGTAAATTTCGTAGGACTCCATGAAACTTGCCCGTAGATAGCGGTTGGTGGAGGGAACAGGAAGGCGCGAGGGAGGGAGTAGTAGATCGAGAGGGGAGGTGCCGGAGAGAAGAGAAAAGTAGATAGAGGGATGCTTGGGGCCGGGGGCGAGGGGTTGCCGCTGCAATTACTTTCAAAAACTGTCTTCCAAGTTGGGGGTATGTGAACGTGAGATACAACCCGAGACCCGCAAGACAAGGCTTCGTGTCCTCATACAGGGTGCAGGTTGCAAAGCCGTCTCCCTTCGCCGCACTAATTAAACTTTCTGGTTTCTGGAGTTTTTTTTTTTTTACAGTGCTCCCCTCTCTCTTACCCTTGGGGCATGATCATAGTTGTTTCCTCGCTCCTTGTCTTGGTGCATGGAAGACCTGAAGTTGCGATGTTGCTATCGCCTTTGAGATGTGAACGGTGGGATGGGAGAGCCCGGGTGGTGCGGGCGGGATATGTAGAAGGGGGATTTTGATGATTAGGACGGGATATATAATGGTATAATAATAATGGGTGGTCTCGATGGAAGAAGGATGGCAACTGGGAGCTAGGGTATTGATGTGTTCCCTTGTTGAGCCTTGGGTATGAGGGAGGAGGGGACATGAGAGAGAGAGAGAGAGAGAGAGGTATAGGGGCAGAGCACTGACACGAAAAGACTCGTGCCAATCTGGTTTTCAATGAGTAAATGGGCGTGCAGGAAGGTCTGCTTGTGTGTTTTTTGTCACCTTGTCAGATATCAACTTCTATTGGTGTGCTTCTGGTTGGGTTATTGAAGAAGAAGAGGGAGCGCCGAACTCTAGGCTGATGGAGAACTTGATGTAGATAGCAATGCAGATGACCCATGACACAAACATAGCTCTGTCTATTTGGAATTGGGGTAAAATATTTTGTTATTTCTTTTTTCCGATACCTCACAGTAGATACCGCGCGTCATGCACATCCCTTTCATTTAATCTTTAATTTTATTGTAACACATTCTCATTAATATTTGTTGCTCCCCAAATTAAGAACAATTTTTGCAATACCAATCGCTGATCAGCTTCTACACCTCCAGGATGTATTATCAATGCCCTAGTTCATATGTATACAATTACATATTTCGGCCGGAGAGGAGAGTACGTACGGTTCTAGATTACAAATTTTGTCTACTCGCTTGGAACAGTCCATGATTTAAAAAGAAATTAAGTAGACCTGTACACATACATAGGATAAGTCATTCTGATTTGCTTCCATTTGCATGGTGTCTGTGTAAATATAGCTAGCTAGGCCTCCTATATATATATATATATATATATATATATATATATATATATATATATATATATATGATGTCTAATATGCATATCTCAACCTCCTAGCATCTGAAAGTTTTGGAACCACGTACCATGAGGTGTCTTTTGGGCGCGTTCAGTACTCCTTTCGTGGGCTCATGAACCATTTCACAGTCATTCCTTTTGCGCACACTCTTGTCACTAATATTCCTCTGAAGCATTACTAATGTCTAGAATCCACAAGATATGATTTATTACATCTGATATAAATATATATATATATATATATATATATGTATGCTTCTGGCCAAATAACAATCCTACCCTCTGTGACCAGCCTTCATGTGGTCCTGTGTGTATATAAGCCACACCCTCCTTTTCCCTGAGATAAAAATGTTTCCTTCTTCTCCCCTCGGGTTATTGTTCTGACCTTTCTTCTTCCCTCCCCACCCCCAAGGCACTGTGCCCCCTCCTGCAACTCGCATACCTCCGCAGCAGCATCTCATCGTTTCCTCTCTAGCTCCTTCCCTTGTTTCTTTGATCGATGGCCACTGCTCTCTTCCACTGTTCTTCCTGCAGGAGCCTCTGACACCGGCCCTACCCCGGAGCAACCCCCCTTCCTCCTCCTCCCCTTCCATCCGTATAGCTATCACACCCTGCAGGAAACGACAACCCCCGCCTCTTCACATCTACAATACGCGGTTAGCCAACCAGACTCTCCAACCCTTTGAATGGCTCCCATGAACAACTGGCTGGGCTTCTCGCTCTCCCCGCAGGAGCTCCCACCGTCACAGCCTCATCAAAGCCACCCTTCACCCGCCGCTGTCTCCCGGCTCATCTCGGGCGACGACGTCTCCACGGACTGCTTCGGCCTCACCGCCGAGTCGTCGGCGGCCGCCCTCAACATCCCAAACCTGAGGACCGATGGGCCTTTTGGTATTCTAGAAGCACTCAACAGAACCCAGCCGCAACCTCAAGGTGTGACCGGTTACATGCGCCAACAATCTCGATGATCGGATCATCTTTCTTATCATTGAAAGATGTCATCTTTCCTATTCCATATGTTATCAAATGTATAGGATTGAAGAAGGACCTTTGATATACCCATGATCATTTTTTGGTTTCCCACATATTCCATTATATTTTTCTCCGGTTTTTTTCACCCTTCTATTGTTTTTATCAACAGATTGGAACATGAAGGGTTTTGATTTCAAAGGGACCTCATCGGAGTTGTCGATGCTCGTCGGATCCAGCAGCAGCAACCAGAACGACATGGAGGGCGACAAGCCGAAGCTCGAAGACTTCCTGGGTGGGAACTCCTTCCCGAACAGCGATCAGAACCTCCCGCCCGGGTGCAACTCGATGGCCGGGGCCTATGATAACACCGCGGACTACATGTTCTCAAACTGCTCGCTTCAGCTCCCTTCGGCTGCATCAACGGCGTCGGCATCCGATGGCGCAGACGGTGGAGTGATGGTAGCGAATAGTGGCGTTTCTAACAACACCAACAACTCCATCGGGCTCTCGATGATCAAAACGTGGTTGCGGAACCAGCCGGCGCCACCGCAGCAGGATGGTAGGGTCGACGACATGGTGGGGATGGGGGCTGCCGGTTGCGGAGCCACATCGTCGACAGTGAACGCCGGGGCGCCGCTAGGGAACAACGCACAGAGCCTGTCGCTGTCGATGAGCACCGGATCTCAGTCGAGCCCTTCCCTGCCGCTTCTGGCAGCGAATGGAAGCGGGGGTGGCGGTGGCGGCGGCGGCGGCGGGGAGAGTTCGTCTTCCACTGATAACAAGCAGAAGATTATAAGTGGCGGTGGCAGCGGTCTAGATGCGCAGAGTGGTGCCATGGAAGCGGTGCCGCGGAAATCCATCGACACCTTTGGGCAGCGCACATCGATATATCGTGGTGTAACCAGGTTTCGTCATGCACAAGCACTCTACATGAGAAATCCTATTTGTCTTCTTATTCCATTGCATCATGTCATTTCTCTTCCCGTGACATGCATCTATCCGAGGATCCAGGTTTCATCAATTTTAGGGGAGACGGTTCATCAGTCATGTCATCATGGCCAGTTTGGTTTCTCGTCTAAACCATGAAACTCGCTCTGATATTACTATATTCTTTTCATCGTCTCCTCAGTAGAGCTATCACATCTTTTGCCCCCCTCGTCCTTTGCCATCTTTTCACACTATTAAAAGCAACCACACGCAAATGGTTAATACCGGACAAAGAGCTTCACATGTAAATATCTCTCTCTGCTTACCCTTTCCTTTCCCTTCCCAATTCCTACCAGGTATATATATACGTTCACCGAGACTTTTGCCTTGCATCATCTGATATCCATCTTGTTTATTCACAGAAACTGGCCCACAAATGGCTTGCAGAATAAATGTTCGTTTGAGTATGCAATTCTATGTTCTCACTGAACATGACTACTGATCAAACTCATTCTTTTTCATATATCTGATTTCAAATTATTTCTATTTTGGTTTCTTTTCCTCAAACAAATTGACTAACCGGGGGCTTGTTAATTTCTTTCCTGCGCATGGAGCCTTACAGATGCGCATTATGTATAAATAGCCAATATTTTACTCTCGGTCATAGATGGCTTCTCTTTTTAATCCTATCGTTCCGTTTATCAAACGCTTTCGAATAAACAGCTTCCTGAAATTTCTTTCGACAGGCACAGATGGACGGGTAGGTATGAAGCACATCTCTGGGACAACAGTTGCAGAAGGGAAGGACAGACCCGCAAGGGCAGGCAAGGTGTGTATGTGTTGCATTTTATTATGTGAGGCAATTTGCTGGCGTTCGCTTCCAAAATATCCCAAATCATTTGCTGACCCGCTCTTTTTATCTTTTGCGCCATACTGATGCTGGACACTGGGCACTCTTTCTTTTACATCAGTTTATTTGGGTACGTAAGATATGGACTGTCCCTTTCTATTACCTTTAGGGTTCTTTGGCTTCCCTGCCAAGGAGAGAGAGAGAGAACTTCTGAGAGCTTTCCCTCTTCCAATTTCTCAACAACCTTTTTGTGTCACTTCGTCCAGGTGGCTATGACAAGGAAGAGAAGGCAGCAAGGGCATATGATTTGGCTGCCCTGAAGTATTGGGGAACCACCACCACAACAAACTTTCCTGTATGTTTCTGATTCTGTTGCCTCTGAATGGCGACTAAATTAAGAATCTAAATTATCTTCGGTATTGGATGTGTTTTATATAAGGAGGCTTGGTGATTTTTCTTTAGATAAGTAATTATGAGAAGGAGTTGGAGGAGATGAAGCACATGACCAGGCAGGAATACGTTGCATCTCTGAGAAGGTAATTCCTTTGCCTTCGAAGTGGTGCAGATATTTGAGGGGTGTTCTTCAAATGTCAGAATGCAGAGCATGCAATGGGCAGCTTTTTACGTACTCCTTCCAATGCAGGAAAAGCAGTGGGTTTTCTCGAGGAGCATCTATTTATCGAGGTGTAACAAGGTATGATTGCAGCTATAGTGTCTAAATAATTACAGACATGCATATGGTACCAGTTCCTTGTCAGATATATATATATATATATATATATATATAGCTGCAGCCATCATAATTACATAAATTCCAAAACTTCGGAACCCACGACAAGGATGTCCATTAGTTTCAGTTTCATTAAGGCTGTCAGATCTCTTGTTTTCTGTAGGATCTCTTTTGAAAATGTTACGATCAATCCATTTGGTTCTTTAACGACTAGATGAATCGACCGGCATTGGCTATCTAGAAACTAATATTTTTTCTACTTTAATTACCTTGGAATGCTTGTTAGTGTTATCTTCACGTTCTAAAAGCATCCTTAGTTTGTTTGACATTTTAAAATAATATCGCCCGGAAGCTAAGCGCATTGCATCATACACCAAGTTTTTCTTATGTCGCAGGCATCATCAGCATGGGAGGTGGCAAGCAAGAATTGGGAGAGTAGCGGGGAACAAAGATCTCTATCTGGGCACCTTCAGTAAGATCTAATGAGATAAATTTAAATTTGGAAAAACGTATTATCTAGAATATTTCTATACTAGGAGTTCAATATATAAAACAAGCAGTATCGAAGGTTCTACATAGTTGTTCTAAATTACCTTCATTTACCCGTCTCTCTGAAGGCACCCAAGAAGAAGCAGCAGAGGCCTACGATATTGCTGCCATCAAATTCCGAGGGCTCAACGCCGTCACGAACTTCGACATGAGCCGGTACGACGTGAAGAGCATCCTGGAGAGCAGCACACTGCCCATCGGGGGCGCAGCGAAGCGCCTCAAGGAAGCCTCGGACCACACCGAAGCCAGCGTCGACGGACGGAGGAGCGACGACGACAACATCACCTCCCAGCTTACCGATGGGATCAACAGCTACGGGTCGCACCACCACGGCTGGACGACGATCGCCTTCCAGCAGGCGGCGCCGCCGCCCTTGGGCATCACCTATCCGTACGGGCAGCAGCGTGTCTGGTGCAAGCAGGAGCAAGACTCGGTCACGGCCCTGCAGGACCTTCACCAGCTCCATCTGGGCAGCAACACGCAGAACCTGTTCCACCCGTCGGTGCTTCACAACCTAGTGAGCCTGCAGGACTCGTCATCCATGGAGCATAGCTCGGGATCTTCCAACTCGTTCGTCTACAGCAACGGGAGCTACCATGGGATCGTCGGGGGGAGTAACGGGTTCGCTTTGCCCATCGGCACGGTGGCGGCCGATCAAAGCAATGCGAGCCAAGGAAATGGCGGACTGGGTGAGAGTGAGGCGAAGCAGATGGGTTACGAGAATTTGTTGGCATCGAGTGATCCCTACTCGGGCAGGAACGTCTACTACCTGTCCCAGCAATCTCCCGGTGGTGTTGTGAAGGCAAACGGGTACGAGCAAACCGCTGCTGCCTGCAGCAACAACTGGATGCCAGGTGCAGTGCAAGCCGTTCCACAGAGGTCGAGCAACATGGCTGTCTGCCATGCAGCTCCCGTTTTCTCAGTGTGGAATGATTCATAGGCTGATCATGAGGAAGTATAATATTATAGGTACGGGTTGGCGGTGGGCTTTGTTTGGAATATGGGGGAGATCTCATGGGAGAATGGAAGATCGGCAAAGAGCATTAGTAGGAAAAAAGGAAATGGTGTATACAGATTAGCTCCTAACTCCGATTTCTTTTCTGTTCTTTTGGGCTTCCTTTTTCTTCTTCCAGGGAAGAAGAGGAAGCCATTTTAACATCTCCTGTTTTATTATATGACTCAAGGATTCTACTGAAGTTTGGTGACAGCTAGTGAGGCCTGACATGGGTTGTCATCACTTCACTTGCTGTGAGTTTTGGGAAACTTCAGATTGATGAATCCCTTTCAAAGGCTTTTGTAAATTCCAATAATCACATGGACGGATGGTTCACGAAAAGGAAAATTATTACTACCGGCCCGTTTATTCTAAGCTCCAAAAAGAACGCTTGTGCTTAGTTGCGCATGTACTACTAATACGTATAGAAGTTGATCTCATTGCCAGGAATGGTGAAATAGGATAGCTCTACATCACAATTCAATATCTGATCTTCTATTTACATCAAACCTTCTTTGTGATTATTCGCAAGCTGTAAATAAAAAAAATTTATTCCAGTCCTATACTAAAAGGTCAAACATGACAATATATATATGCAGATTGAATAGCACAGCATTCTTACTCGATAACTGAATCCTAACAAAGATATGTGCTATGTTAGGATAATTATTGTTGGTTATTGTTCTTTTGTTGCCATACTTTGTATTATATCCGGTGACCGGATAATACAAAGTATGGCAACAAAAGAACAATATCCAACAATATATAATTATCCTAACATGCTACAGATCTTCTGGCCAGTTGAGAAGAGATGGCCGATTTTATTAGAGAAGGAAGATTAAAGCATGTGCATGCATATTTTTACCTAGTGACAGAAACACCACAACATATTTTTGCTCAGTTTGGGTCTCCAATTAACGTTAATAGAAATCTGTACATCAAGTGATAACGAAATCCTTCTTTATACTAGCTTGGTACCCCTAAAAGTAAGTCATGTGATCATATGTAAACCTCGAGGGATGTGTGCCGGAAGGTTTGTTAGTGTTGGAAAAAAAAAAGGAAGCACTGAAGTTGGGCATCGCTAACTTTGAACTCAGTCTCTCACACCCGAATATGATCAGTGTGCTAGGTTTCACATCATCAAAATACAGTGATCGATCATCTAAGCCCACCAAATGATCTGTTTCCCAAGCCGGTGAGTGGTTCTCCTGTCGAGCATGGGTGCGGGAGCATCCTCACCGACCATCAAGACGGATTGGTAGCTGTTGCCAGGCTCCCGCGCGATGGACGTACGCGGGGGGCCAGCGTTGGACGGGGAACTCCTGCCCGTGCGGGAATTCGGGGGTCGAAGGGAACCCTGCTCCCATCATACTACACTGCACTGGGCAGGAACACCACTCGCCCACTCGAGAGAATTCCGCGAAATGTCGACACAAATGGTAGTTCAGTGCTTGAGTTGGGCAGGCCCGTCGCATTAAATCCAGGGTGCTCCCTGTTAACAAGAAACTCTCCTGTTAATGGGTAACAGCTAGCAGGAAGAGTAGTACTCCTTCCATGTTTGTGCGCCTCTTATATATATATATATATATATATATATATGTAAACCAATGCAGACTGTACGCCGATGTTATGATCATTAGAGAATATTGATGGGGATCTATTCACATTACTCTACCGGCCTCTCCCCGCGTCGATCGGCTGGTGCAGGCTTGGTGCAAGACAGTAGCGATGGAAGCTTAATTTCGCAGTTTTAGTTACGTATATTTTTAGATTAGTCCCAAAAAAACGTTGTCGGAGGAAATTGGATAAAGGAATAATTAACATGAATTATTATATATCTCTTTGACAAAGTTTTTCTTATCCACCTTCGATATATGTATAATGGATTATATTCTAACCTTCAACTAGGAAAGAATTAGTTCACAATATGTATGGTGCTCGTCCCATATGTGATCATGCGTGGTACCTCTCAGCCATGTTGTTGAGACACCGGTTAACTGAACCGGATCCTTAATTTGTTCTCTTAAATATATATATATATATATATATATATATATATCATAATGGGTGCTCCCGATTGAATAGGAGAAATTGCAATGGTCAGATATCTTATCCAAGTGTTTAGATTTAGGGTCACAATTCTCTGTTTTTCTTTTCATGCCAAATACTTTTGCCAAACAGAAAATTAATAAAAGACCCAAATGATACCAACTAAAGAGTTTAATGCTCTTCCCGACGTTTGTCTGGATGCTAAATGGGTTAAATACGTATGTTTTTTCCCACATACAGCAAGAAAACATAACATTAATGTTGATTGGAACAGCCTCGAGATGCCCGCCCAACACCTCACTCAACGAACTTCGTACGTTATCTGGGATGTCCAAATAAGAGAAGATAACTACTTTGACTTGCGCAAGCCAATAGAGAAATTAATATATATATATATATATATATATATATATATATATAGTGGGGAAGTTGTGAGTGTTGTTGCTAGGTGTTGTACGCATCATATTGTCTTCGATATCTATGCGGACTCTGATTCTGTAGTCTCATCTCATTTCATTCTTAGACCGCACGATGACCAAGGTTTGTGATGATTATATTTTTCATACGGTATATGGTTTGCAATTTATATCATATGATCTCCATTAAAAGGAACGAAGACCACACAAGTGACCATGATACATGCACGCAGTTGTACTGATGTTGACTTAAATATAACATGCATCGCTAACAAACATAGTAGATTAATTAGATAGACCCTTGGAGTAAAATTTTTTATACGTAGGATCTTAATTTTCTCCACCTACCTGACCAATTGAATACAAAGTCAACAAAAAGTTCGCCTATTTCCAGATCTCAGATGCTTTCTTCCTCGCGAATCATTCCCCATGATCTTCTGAATTAATTTATAGACATCGTTCTCCGGCCAACTCCAGAATTAGCCCCACCCTGCACTGCAATCTTTCTGAGTCTTCTTATTAAAATTAGTCATGGAATTAGTAGACATGTAGTACATGCAAGGTTTGGTATATTGCACCATTAATCCAGTTACGGTCAAGTACGATCTAGTAGTATGTCATTGAACTGACACCAGATCGAGAATAATTTTTTAAATTAAAAAATATTTTTTAAATTAAAAAATTGCAAAGATCACATTGAACTGATGTGTGCCGGTAAAGTTGGCACGATCCAGCACAGCTGGGATGCACCGGTACAGTGCACGTGAACGTGACTTAAAACTGATTATCTTACTTGGATTCCCCAAATTAAAGAATAATTCTATTTGGCTGAGAGATTATTACTTCCGTGAAGGGTTTCTTCGGTTTTATCCGTGTGAAAGAAATCAACATACAGTTCGCTGTTGTCTCTTGGAAGGTGAACACTTCCGTGCTCTCACCGTACAAATTAATAGATGAATGGGTCTTGTTTGTCTCGTGGAAAATAATTATTCTTTCTTTATTCATTCTATTTCTGCAGATCAAAGTTTTCGTTTTGATGGTTAGAAGTAGAAACCAGCAGAGATACTCCCTGCTGGAAAATAGTCGATCGAGCAACGATCGAGAATACGATAATATGCATAGTTTCTAATCAGATTTTGCTCATTTCTTTCACTGCATGCACTCGAGTTTTGAATTCTAGATGTATGTTATATAACATGGTGCCAGGGCATACCCACCCTTGATCACCAAGTCATGGATACTGTCCAGTGATTGATATAAAACAGCGGGGGAGCTTTGTCCTTGCGTAGTTAGACAAGATTCACAGAGTTGCGATTGCGCAGAAATCTTTTTCCCAGTGACCGGTAAGATGAGAACTCAGTCATGTGAAAGTAGTCTACATCATGAATCTATGAACTAATTAATAATTTCGATACAAAAATGATAAATTCTGACGAGGAAGATAGCAAAATCAGAGGAAATTACCAAAAAAAATCTGGCTACTTGAGTTCTATGTGGATGGATTCCACGGAGATTTGGCCGCATGTGTTTAGTTAAGGTTTGGGATTTATATATATATACCTTCGTAAATTTTAATTTTGTTAATTATACCTCTCATCTAAACATATTAATATATCATTATGAATATTCTTTATTTAGATAGAAATATTATGATTATACTTTTTTAATTTACTGTCGTTGACGGAGGAGAATATTTTGTGAAATATGTCATTTACGATCGTTAGATCTAGAACATATTTGACGATTAAATTTTATAGAGATATATATATAAAAATCTTACTCTTTAACTCACATTTAACTCGGGTTAAATACACGGGAGTTACGGCGAGGACATAATCGTGATATTACCTATATTTTAAAAATATTCATGATAATATGTTATGATAAAAAATATATTTAATAAAATTAAACTTTATAAATATATATATATATATATATCCCTTCAACTTTTACACTTCAAATTTTGGCGACAGGCGACAGCTCCTACATACGTTAGATGTATATTACATCAAGATCGAGGAACTTCCGATCAAGCTACCTAGGGATGCATTCGTGATCCTGTGAAGAGCTTTCTTTCCAATCGAACTCTACTTATAACAAAGGCCCGCTTAAATTATGGGAATTTGTTTTACGGAGAATTTCCTACCCCCCCCCCCCCATCCTCAAATTTCGAGTAACTCCATTATTCGTGTGCTTCCCACCTACGTACTCTTAAAGCCAACTCTCCTACGCGTCCCTCCTCTGCACATTTCTACTATATAAATAATATAAGCACCTTGTTTCCGTGACCTCCTTCCCCTTTAATTTGAAGTAAATCTATATTTTAATCAATATTATTAAATTTTTAATTAATGAATCACACTAGCGTGACGGAAAATTTCACATTTTTCTTACCTTCTGTAAGAATAGGAGACAATTGCAAGATATGTCTGACCTTTTTTCGAAAAATTAGTCCCATGCTCTTTAAAGTTTTTATAAAATTATCTCTATACCCATAACTTTCTCTAATTTAGATTCATACCCCTTAAATATTTAAGAATATGTTTATATGACCCCTAAATCTTATGCCATACCTTTTAAAATAAATAATAATAGTTGTACGTATACCCTTGAAGTTTAAGCTTTAGAGGTATGTATAACAACTCCGGTCAGTATCTAATTTTCATTCAAACCCCTGGAATCTTGAAGAATAAGTTTATATACCCGTAAACTCTATGTCATATATACCTTTAAAAATAATAACCGTTGTATACCCTTGAAATTTAAGCTTTAGGGGTATGACAAGTCTCGTTAGTAGATGTCAGGGGTGTAACGATCTAGAATCCGAGTATCGGAAACGAATCCGTGCGACTCAAATCTTGGCTCGTCACCTACGAGTCATTGCTCGAAAAGGTTGATTTACCGTTGTGGGCGTGAATACGGATCTAAAATAAGTGCAACAATTTAGTTAAAATGCTAGAACTATAATTACATAATAACAATTTATATAGTTCCAAGTCCAAAATAAGTGCAATCCAACAAAAAGAAAATGGTACACAGACATAGGACATACTCCGGCTCTAGCATGTTGCCAACTAAGTAGTACCACCGACTTTAAGCTGAACCTCTGAATCGTGTGAAGGTAACACTTCACCTAAAAGAAAAAAGGTGAGCCTCATTTCATTGGATCAGGTCCCGTGGATCTCCGCCACACTAAACAACAACAATAATAAATAACATGTAATGACGTCGAGAGTGAGTAACTAAAACACAACTATCAATAGTACCGTCACACAAACCACACGTAGGTAACACCATACCACATCTACACGTCTCAAAAAGACCACAACCATGAGTAGGTAACACAGTATCTTGACTACACATGTCAAGAGAACCACCACCACACTGTCGGGAGAACGACGACCACAAGGGAAAGGAGAATCACCCACTAGTAGCTAGTAAGACTGGATGCGTCCACTGATATCATATATCGCACCTCCTGTATCTTCCGCTGGGTCCACCTCTAGTCGAGGAGTGTGGCACTGATCGAGACACACACACACATCCACCTCCCACTAGGACTAACTGGGGTCCATGTTTGTACAACCACCAACACGGTGTTCGAGCCCCAAACCACGTGTGTACACACTAGACGGACTCCTCAACGTCTAAGTCTATATCTCAGATTGACTATACCCGTTGTGAGTATGATTGTTGTGTTTATTTCAAAAAACTTCCAAATGGTACCTGTATTTTCTTGATGTTGTATGTGGATGATATGCTGACTGCTACTAAAAGTATGGATGATGTTAATCATCTGAAAGCCTTGTTGAGCAAAGAGTTTGAAATGAAGGATCTAGGTGCTGCTAAAAGGATTCTTGGGATATAAATATCTAGAGATAAGAAAGTAAGGAAGCTATGGGTCTCTCATAAGGGATATATCTGAAAGGTGTTCTAGAGATTTGACATGAGTAATGCCAAATCAATAGGTACACCTTTGCCCTGTCACTTCAAGCTATTTTTTGTATAGTCTCCATAGACAAAAGCTGAAGTGAAGGAGATGCTGAAAGTTCCTTATGAAAATGTAGTTGGATGCCTAATATATGTCATATTGGTCTGTACCATACTATATCTTGCTAATGCAGTAAGTGCAATTAACAAGTTCATAACTAATCTAGGTAAAGAGCATTGGCAGGCTATGAAATGGATGCTCAGGTACTTGAAGGGAACACCATATCATGGGATTTAGTCCAGTATAGAAAATGAGAGAAATATTTCAGTCATGAGGTATATAGATGCTGACTACGCTGGGGATCTAGATGACAGGAGGTCTACAACATGGTATGTGTTTACTTTGGGTGGAGGACCTATTTGTTGGAGATCCATGTTGCAGACACTGACAAAAAGGCAGCCAAGGAAGCTATGTGGTTAAAGGGACTATTAGCAGAACTTGGTGTGGGTCAGCAGACAGTTTAGTTGTAGTGTGATAGTCAGAGTGCAATATATTTGGCAAAGAATCAAGTTTATCATGCCAAAATGAAGCATATAGCTGTCAAGTTTCACAAGGTAAGGGAATTGCTCAGTGTTGCAGAAATTGATCTTGTGAAGGTGGGGACCAAGGAGAATGTAGCTGACATGTTGAAAAATCCAGTCATAGTAGAGAAATTCAGGCATTGCTTATATTTGCTCCACATCACCATGTGTTAACTGAATATTCGTCAATGTGGAGATTTGTTGAGATGTGATTTATATTCTTCAAAGTGATGAATATTCAATGACTAACACAGTTTAGGGGCTTTAGATGATGGATTGTTTAAGTACAGGATAGATGAAGCCCAAAGTAGATGAAGTATAAGTCACTTAGATGAAACATTGTCTAAGTCGAAGCAACGTCTAAGCTGGAAACTAAAGGTGACTTAGACGATACATCGTCTAAGTGGAACGTGACTTAGACGGAACATCACCAAAGTGGAAAGTGACTTAGACAGAACATCGTCTAAATCGTAAAACGACAAAGGCAGGTGAAGAGCTTAGATGATACATTGTCTCATAAATCCAAACAAAGAAGATTGAGCATCAGGTGGGACCCAAGTAGAAAGCGGACAATTCATCTTAGACAATGCATATGGCATTTTTGTACGATCAAGAGTCTAGAAAAGGGTGTCGTCATCGTTCTAAGTAATTATTGGATAGGGCCAATAATTGGAGGAATATTCATATACTAATTAGGTAATATTTGTCAGATATTGCCCAGAATTCCTATATATATGATATATTGGGAATAGGGCTACCCTAACCCTGATAACTTGAAAAGGGAGTCTCAGAGTCAGGTCGTCGTAACTATATCTCTATTCTTGGTGTTAGTGTAGAGAAGGAAGTTAACCGAGATTACATGGATGTAGAGAAACAATTTGGCTAACCGAACTACGTAAATCTCTATATGTTCTCTCTCTCTCTCTCTCTCATCTTCTCTTCTCCTTCTCTCTCTTTTTGTGCATCTTTGTATCTATATTTATGATCTATCATCATCATTTTCTCACATGAGTGAGGACGGTGAGGTTTTCACTGTCAAGAAGATTTGCTCTCCCAACATGTCAAAAAGAAGAAACCTACAAAATAACTTCGAACTAAGAGGCTGGTTTAAGGGAACAAAGATAGCATAGTGAATTAAGGAATCCCTAAACCTAGCTTCAGCGCGCAGTAAGTCCACGACTTCGTCCGACGACGGCGGGTTCAGGTTCAGGTCCAATTATTGAGGACGTACTCCCTCCTTCTCGTCGGCGCCACCGAGCATCTTCTTCAGCAGCACTAGTGGGAGGCCCTGACGGCTGCACGACATTGCCGTTGCGTTTGGCCTCCTAGTGGCGCTTGCAGCCCCATGAGGCGAACTCAAGGCCACAGGTGGGGCCACCAACACTTGCAGCTACACCTAGGCGTGCCAATATCACCCCCTAAACCGGGGTTCTTGCATCTGGCCGAGTGGTCAGCTACCCAGTGCCTTGAAGGATGGAAACTGGGTAGTTATAGGACTTGCAACTGGCGTGTGGTTAGTAGACATGTAAGCGGATCGGATATGGAGTGGATAGTTTGATATCTGAATTCATATCCGATTAATAATCGAATTATTCAATAACTGATTAAATTATCCGTCGGATATACTTTATTCATATAATTATCCCATCAATACGAATTCGAATTCAGTTCAAATTTTAAACGGATAATTGTCAAGCCTACTTGGAGGTGAATCGTGCGAGTCGTATGGAAATGACGTGGGTTGTTTTATCAAAAAAAGAAAGGGTGAAGGTTATTTTTATTTGGGAGAGGATATCAAAAGATTAGACCTCATCCTAACAAATAGGAGAGAGCTTACCAAATGAGTGTAAGTGGAGTTCTTATTTTTAAATTATATTTTGAGATTTAAAAAATAAAGAAGAACAACCAAATAACATATTAAGATTTGAGTTAATTATATATAGAATATGTGGATCCTTAGATATTCATCTAAGAGTTCATATTCGATCAGATAATATCTAACACGGATATCTCAAAATCTGAATTCGTATCCGATTAATAATCGAATTATCTGATATCCGATTAAATTATTCATCGGATAATTATCCGATCAAACAAATACGAATTTGAATTCGATTTTCATGTTAAATAGATAATTGTCAAACGTGGTGGTTAGCCCCTTATCTTTTTGTGTTCTCTCCCCCCCCCCCCCCCCCCCCGCACTCTGTATACCGATGGAGTTTCACCCTCTGCCTCCAAAACCCATGACCTAACCAATCTCAGCAAGTTCTCCCGTACACATTCCAGTTTAAGCTCTTCTTTGATGTTCTCGTCATTAGGGACCATCTCACTTGGCTTTTCTAGCACTTTCATGATTTGGTCCAACATTTATCTCCAAGTATGAGCTCTTAATTAACCAGTTGGAAATAGCAAGCCTTTTCATCCAACACGTGCATAGCCTAGAAGAAAGGATGAGATCTCCTCAGCCAATGAAGCGTAGAGAAGCCCCATAATGGCATAATTCCTAAATTCCCTGTGTCGCAACATGTGGTTTCAGAGATCGATGTGATCTCTTAGAAGCCCTGTTTCCTTAATTTTTTTTGCTACATTTGTGACCTAGTCACCCCAAGTGCTAGTTTAAAATATGGGCGGGAGCAGGAATGACAAATTAAATGGCCTCTAGGTTTGATTCCTTAATTAGAATTGAATCACACCAAGATATTAAGGTGAACTATATATGCAAGTTAGTTTCACCAGCTTGCAGTACGCTGATAAAATTGATTCGGGAATAAAAACCAAGATCCTTGTGATGAATGAAGTAGGGATCCTCGGTCCTAAAAGCTCGCCTAAGCGGGGGTACTCGGCCGTGTGAGGGAGTTTGGACTGCTTGAGAATATAAACAAAGGGTCCGTGGGTATCCTTGTCAAAGTTGTGGGATCAAATTAATTAATCGGTTAAAGTTCTAATGGGCCAGCATGCGAGAGGCACATATTCAACTTCAAAGAGAGTATGAGTATCGGTTTGCCTTCTCGTTATATTATCATCGTCTGTCGTCGTCGTCATCATCGTCAAAGCATTATCCCATTACTTAGGGTCAGCTATGTGAATCATGTTCTACTCTAAAGAACAGGATTAATGTGTGTAGAACAGGATTCATGTAGTTCTCTTGTATTCAAGTGGTGTTGAAACACACATGATCGAGTATGCGTTTTGTACCCAGGTCCACCTTCTCTTCATGGAATAGGTCCCCCCTCGAGAGTTCTTTCATGTTCAGACATGCGAGTATAATTTCTTCTATACACAGGAATGGTCCTTAATTTTAGGTCAGGTTCAACCTCAGTGCGCGCTAGGCCGTCCAGCTGGTCCGAATGTTAGAGGCAGAGGTGACGGCTTCAGAGTGACCGTTCCTGTGGGCCAAGTCCATCAATGGGGGTACGTACTGACCCTGTGGGGCAGACCAGTAAGATCGAGTGTCGGTACTCATCATGACCTTCAGTATGTTCTTGAGAAGGTGAGATGTACTGTACTTTCAAGTATGCTCCCAATTCTGAAACCTGTATTGTCATAGCACCACCAAACAGAAAAGCATGAAGTAACTGGCTTAATTTCCCATGCATCCAAGTGAAGCGTATGCAAAAGTAATCAAATTAAGGCATACAGTTGTGATATCATAATCATCCACTGCACTTACGTGGTTACTGATCGGCAACATGAACCACTTATAAAATAAGCTAAATATAAACGCTACTTCTAATGGGGAAAATGCCATGTACACCGTTAATTAAGGTGCTCTTCGCACATTTGCACCAAGTTAACTGACATTGATCGATGCATGATAGGTAAATCATCTCATTAATGAGAAGGACCAGTATCGATCTCTGCTGTAACTTGATGTGAGGGAAGAAAGTGCATGCCTCAACAGAGTTAACAGTACACTATCCCCTCTGATAATTAATCCTCCTTTCAAGGAAGCATTATATCTGCAGTAGGAGACATCGAAGCACAAGGAAATCATAGCACACCAAACCATAGAAAGCATACTAGTACTAGTTCCCACGTGAGTGTAGATAAAGCATGCATATAAGGTACAGCACAGCGCTTAGCATAAACCAAATTAACGTGCATGGTCCGAAGGACAACACGGGTGAGACGACTGCGCAACAGTGGTTCCCTTTATATAGACACTAGCTAGATCTTGCACTGGCAAGTTATTTAATCAATTAGTGGAGGCCCCTCACCAGCCGGGCTGAAAGCCTAAGCATGCAAGAGCACGGCACGCTACTAATACTGATCCGGCCTCATAGGACGCCACCAGCGCAAATCCTTGTAACCTTTACGCTTCTTCTTCGGAATGTAACGCCTTGCCCAAACATGCCTCCCCTTTATCATGAACTTGGCCTTCTCGTTGCCACCCAGGACTCGCAAGCAGATCGCCTGCAGGTAAAAGACGGCACGAGCATACAGGGGCACCTCGTCCCCTTCAACCTCTTGTATGTATATGTCCTCAACGCACCCGTAGCGCCTGTCCACTCGGTAAAAAGAAGACGTTAATCGACTGACAGTTTAACTAGAAGTAGATGCAAAAGAAACAAATTAATTAAGCCAAATAATATTCCTCGTTCTGCTCTTCATGGCACAAGACGTTGTACAACCCATTTTGAGATCCTTTGCCGATAACATGTTTCTTGCCAGTATCGAGAACATACGCAGTGATACATACCACGAGCAGTTTACAATAATTCTGATGAAATTTCATAATGAAAGTAATAACACACAAAATATACGAAATATCGAACTACTCATCATTCTAGACGAAGAATAGGGCACTGAGAAAACCATGCATGAATGAACTAAAAAGGTTATTTGCGTTGGTGTAAAAAAATTGTATAAGAATGTAAAACGCCGCATTTACATGACACATGAAATATGACATTTTACATAAAATCAAACGACCTGTAAATATATAGCAGTACAGTGCATACAATAACTATTAATATAGGCTTCTTTCAGCACTTGATATGACATTCCAGATGTGTAATCAAATCAACCCAGAAATAGAATGTGGCAAGACAAGAAAGATTTCCACTACACTCCATTGTGGAAGCACAAGGAACTAAAAAAAGTGCTATCGTGTCTACTATATATATATTTTTTTCTGTATCCACTCCTACATGATTCAGGAATTTTTAAACCATTCTATCTAGCAGAGATGTTGATTTTATTCCCTATTGTTCCTTGTTAGATAGGTAAGAAGAGGCAAGGAAGGATCTCCCAAAAATGTGCAGTGGGAGTCCAAGTTGATTGAATTATATAGTAACATGTTACAACAGATTACAACAGGATGACAATCCTGATACGTAACCGACGGGTGGATGAGCGTGAGAGAAAGCACTCATCGCGGAGGGGATTTACACGGAAGGCAGCTAACTTGGAGGTCGCTCGCATGTTTCCCTCGGAGGTTGTTTACATAATAATGAATACGGTTTACACGCCCCCTCAAGCTGAACGGCGGGGACGACGTTGAGCTTGTCCCGGAGTGCAGTAAGGCGAGCGGGTAGCAGACCCTTAGTAAAAACATCGGCAATTTGATCTTTGGTTGCAATATATCGAACGAGCAGATCTTTCTTGAGGACGAGCTGCCGAACAAATTGGAAATCCACCTCAATATGCTTTGTCCGTGCCTTAAAAAGGGGATTTGCTGCCAAGTACAGAGCACCAATATTGTCGCACCACAAAAGTGGTGCTCTCAAGTTGGGTATGCAAAGCTCAGTTAATAAACGACGGATCCAAACGAGATCAGTCGCAGCAGTGGCGAGCGCTCGAAGTTCTGCTTCAGTACTGGAACGAGAAACAGTGGTCTGCTTCTTGGCACTCCAATGGATGAGGCTGTCACCAAGGTAGATGGCAATGCCTGTTGTGGAGCGTCGATCATCCGGGCAACCCGCCCAGTCGGCATCAGTGAAAGCCTGAAGCTGAAAGGAGGATGGTACGAAGCGTAGTCCATAGGACATGGTACCCTTGAGGTAACGAAGGATTCTTTTAACTGCCGCCCAATGTGTGGTTGTAGGAGCTGAAAGAAATTGGCACACCTTGTTGACGGCGAAAGCAATATCCGGCCGAGTGAGAAGAAGATATTGAAGTGAGCCCACAATGCTTCTATATTGACTCGGATCAGGTAAAGGGTCACCCTGCACTTGTGAGAGAGAGGCCGCGGCAGACATGGGACTGCCAATGGGTTTAGCTTCATGCATGTTTGCTTTGCGCAAGAGTTCCATAAGGTATCGCTGTTGACGAAGAATGAGAGTGGATGCCGATCTCTGCACCTCAATGCCTAAGAAGTAGTGAAGCTCACCCAAGTCCTTGATGGCGAAGGTGTGGCCTAAGTCGTCCAACAGACGTTGCATGGCAGAGGAGTTGTTGCCAGTTAAAATAATATCATCTACATAGACTAGAAGATACATGACTGTGTGATGAGAGTGGAACAAAAAAAGGGATGGGTCGCATGAGGAGGCAGTGAACCCATAGTTAACAAGGTAGTCATGTAGACGATAAAACCAGGCGCGGGGAGCTTGCTTTAAACCGTAGAGAGACCGATGCAGTTTGCACACCAAGTTGGGCGCCTGAGGATCAGTGAACCCTTGAGGCTGCTGCATGTAAATGTCTTCTTGAAGTATGCCATGTAGGAAGGCATTTTGCACATCAAGTTGATGGATGTGCCATCGTCTGGAGACGGCAATAGCCAGAATGGTGCGAATTGTAGGCGGTTTGATGACAGGACTGAACGTATCTGTATAGTCCAGTCCAGGTTGTTGGTGAAATCCCTTAGCCACCAAGCGGGCTTTGTAGCGGGCCAGAGATCCATCAGCATTGCGCTTGATTCGGTAGACCCATCGACAACCAATAATATTTGCTCCAGGTGGTGGTGGTACAAGAGACCAAGTGCCATTTTTCAAGAGAGCAGCGAATTCTTCACTCATTGCTTGCCGCCATTGTGGAGAAGTATTAGCAATAGTGAAGGAGGAGGGTTCGACTTCATCAACATTGGCAATGAAAAGGTGCTTGGTTCGTCGGGTAGGGGGGTTGGGAGGCTCGTTGGTGGCAGCAAGGATATCTGCAATGAGTCTTGTTTTTCGTGGTGGGGTGGCTGAGTTAGTGGTAGCCGCTGGGCTTTGAATGGTTGGTGGGGTAGAGGACAGTGGAGATGTGGGTGTCGCAGGGAAGTGTGGCTCATTTGTGGGTGACGTAGGAACGTGGGAAGGTGGAGATTTCTGTGGTGGTGCATTTGGGGAATGTGGTGGTGAGCAAACCTTTGGGGAATGATCCAACGATGGAGTCCTTCCTGCAGTGAGTGGGTGATGGAGCTCTTGAGGAAAATTGATGAAGGTGCCGCCAGAGGAAGGAGCGGCTGGAGGTTGGTGCTCGGGAGATGTGGTAGCAGAGTAAGGGAAACTCATTTCGTCAAATATGACATTGCGGGATACATACAGCCGACCAGAAATGGGATCCAGACAACGGTATCCCTTGTGAGATGCACTATAGCCCAAGAAGACACAGCGGGTGGATCGGAAAGAGAATTTGTTGGATTGGTAGGGACGAAGGAGCGGATAGCAGGCGCATCCGAAGGTGCGTAGAAGTTGATAATCTGGAGGGCGGCCAAAGAGTTTCTGAAAGGGGGTGAGATTGCCAAGTAACGATGATGGTAGACGATTAATGAGGTAGACAGCGCAACAAGCCGCATCTTCCCAATATTTGAAAGGGAGATTAGCATGCTTAAGAAGAGCAAGAGTGGTTTCGATAATGTGCCGGTGTTTACGTTCCGCAATTCCATTTTGTTGGTGAGTATGTGGGCATGCGACACGATGAGTGATACCGGACGCATCAAGAAACCGAGATAAAGAGCGAAACTCGCCTCCCCAATCACTTTGAAAGGATTTTATTTTGGTGGAGAATAAGTTCTCAGTGTGGCGCTTAAAGTGCATGAAACAAGAGAGTACATCACTTTTGTTCGCAATGGGATATAGCCAAGTAAAACGAGAATAATGGTCAATAAATGAGACATAGTAGCGATTGCCATTGACAGAGAGGTGAGGGGATGGACCCCAGACATCAGAAACTACTAATTCAAGTGGTGAAGAGGTAACATAAGAAGACAAAGAAAATGGTAACTGATGACATTTTGCTTGCAAGCAAGCGGAGCAGACATGATGCTCATTCTTATTGAACTCAAAGCCTAAGGTAGAGAGGACACGCTTGACGACTTGGAGAGCCGGGTGACCAAGGCGCGCATGCCAGGAGGTGGAGGACGTCCTGCTGACATTGAAGCAGTTCTTGGAGTGCCGGAGAGCAGTGGTAATCGGAGGAAAAAGATAGAGCCCATCAACCTTGGGTCCGCGAAGAAGTTCCTTCCCCGTATTGAGATCCTTCACACAAAAGTAATGTGGAAAAAATTCACAGGAAACAAGGTTGTCAGTGGTGAGTTTAGATACGGAGGCAAGGTTCTTGGATAACGAAGGAACATGAAGGGTATGATGTAAATGAAGTGGGCGAGTTGGGCTGTGAAGGGAGAGGGTGCCAGTATGGTGTATACGCAAACCTTTGCCATTGCCAATGTAGACTTGGTCGTTCCCATGATATTCTTGTGGTTGCTCAAGGTTGCTAATGTCAGCCGTCATATGATGCGTCGCACCGCTGTCGGGATACCAGTTTGCATCAAAGTGGGTGGATGTTGCTGTAGAAGCCGTATGTGCTTGGTAAGAGGGGGGAGATGGCTTGCGGTGTTGTGGTGCATGGTAGGAGATGTCAAAGCGCCGCCGACAGTTGACAGCGCCGTGTCCCATGAAACCACACAGTTGGCAAGGCTCATTGTCATTCTGAACAGGCTGAGGAGCCGGTCGGGTGCGGGTGCTGTTGCGGGAGCTTTGGTTAGAGTAAGCAGGCCCCTTGTTGTTCTTGTTGCGAGAACGCCCACCACGTCCATTGTTGGAGTTGTTGCGGCCACCCTGATGAGATGGGTTGGTGTGGGCAACGTTGGCGGAGGGTGGAATTCCATCAGCAGACACCGGGTGCGACCGCATGAGTTGCTCGTGATTGAGCAGCATGCCGTGAATATCATCATAGGACAAGCTCTCATGGTCTGGGCGCGTCATGACGGAAGTGACAAACGCCTCATAACCAGGGCCAAGGCCACCCAGAATGGAGAGCATGAGATCAGTCGATGAGACGGGTTCGGAGACAATAGCAAGGTTATCTGCAATCTCCTTTGCCCGCTTAAGATACTCAGTGATGGAGGCATCGCCTTTCTTCATAGTCTGGAGTTGAAGGCGCAGGTTGAGTACGCGAAGCCGGGATGTGGAACCATATGCTCGAGCTAGCCGTGCCCATGCGTCAGCAGAGGTGGGTGAGCCCACGATGTGGGGCAGAATGGCTTCCGAGATGGAGGAATAGATCCAACTTAATAGAAGTTGATCGTAGACGCGCCAAGCCTCTGCATCAGGGTTGAGAAGGACTTTAGAGTCATCCATCGGATCCGTCTTGAGGAGGGCAGGGCACGGCCATGAACCATCAAGTAAGCCATGCATGCGGTAGGTGTTCACAATGGGAAGGAATTGTGCCTTCCAAACCGCATAGTTATCCCCGGAGAGCTTGATGGGGAGAAAGTGAGAAACATTGGGAAGAGAGGTGATGGTGGAGGGAAAAGTGGCGTTCAGTGGGGAGGGTGTAGGCAGGATAGCCGGAGAAGGTTGCGATGGATTTGCAGGGGCTGGGAAGGCGGGAGAAGAGGTGAGAACAGACCCGCTTGGGACTTGTGCAGTGGCCAAGTTATCGGGTTGAGAGGAGGCTGGCTGGGAGGAAGATTGAGAGGAGGCCATGGGGTGCGGTGTCGCAGGTGGCTCTGATACCATGTTAGATAGGTAAGAAGAGGCAAGGAAGGATCTCCCAAAAATGTGCAGTGGGAGTCCAAGTTGATTGAATTATATAGTAACATGTTACAACAGATTACAACAGGATGACAATCCTGATACGTAACCGACGGGTGGATGAGCGTGAGAGAAAGCACTCATCGCGGAGGGGATTTACACGGAAGGCAGCTAACTTGGAGGTCGCTCGCATGTTTCCCTCGGAGGTTGTTTACATAATAATTCCTGCTGTGTGGGTAATCCTATGTGTACACCTCACACGACCTTTCATAAAGGAAATGAAATTCACAAAACCATGAATTATTTATTGGACCAACATTCTAAAGCAGTGTTCATCCTGATCATGTCTACTTGTTGTTAACAGATTCTTTATTTGTAAGCTATGGATCTCAAATCAATTGTTGCACCGATGGCAAATCAACAATACTAAAGTTTATTAAATTAGATCATCCAATTCAAAATCTTAAGGTGTTAAGTGGAGATGACACCACTAATATATATAACCACATTATATTTTAATTAGTTTCCATTACAAGAAAATTCTAACAAATAACAAAGTCCTTGACAGGATTTTTATATAAAAAAAAAAGAAACTTGGAGGGAAACACCCCGCTTATCTCTTTGGCAGGTACATAAAACAATAAACTCATCTAAACCCCAGAAAGAGCAGTTACGTCACACAAAGTATATTAATATTAAAGCTTAGCAAACAGCAGTGTTGTATTTAATAAGACTCACGGCTGTCTAGTTATACCTTCGTTTAGGCCGGCCGGGAACTACTCTACTAATCACCTAAATAACTGAGTTCGCTGAGCTCAGATTTTTCTTGGGCATCCTCGCCTCTTGTGCATGTTTTCCGCAATTATTGCATGCCCATAGGCTCCTACCTAAGTCTCCATGTAGTTCTTCCCCCAGTAGATTTTCAGTAATCTTGCTTTTATGTCACACTTCGTGCATTAACTCCTCAAGCATTTCTCCTTGGCTTGCATTAAGATGATCCATGGAGTTGTTGTTTATGATCGGATGATCAAATGTAGACTTATGGGTTGGGTCTACGGCTAGCTGCAGATTCTAGCCAGGCAAGGAGTCCTTGAATCCGTCGGGCAAGGGATGCCTGCTTCAGCCACAACTTGCGCCAGATTCTCTAGAGGCATCTCAATGGTTGGATCCGTAGGTCTATCAATAGAAGCCTAGGCCTGGAACCCCAATAATCTCCAAAGCTTCCCAGGCAACAGCTGCAAGATAAAAATGTTCCATCAAGCTGATTAACGCCCACTCCCGCCTGGTGGTCTTCACCTGGGCCGGGTTCTTCACCAGAAATGAACTCGGGAGTCCCTCTGAAGGATTGGAACATAAACGCTTCACATGAAGATCGATGCCCCTTGAGAAGCACGCATCTTCCGTAACTAGGATAAAAGATGCTAAGGATCCATGGAGTTGATGACAAGGTCTTACGAGAAAATAAAAGTACACTGTGAGGAAGCTTCTGGTCTCTTAAACAGGAGGACAAAGGTAGGAATATTTACCGGGAGATATGCTTACACACGCACGCGACGCCATTTGCATGCGCCAGTACTCTCATATCATTTTTTATAATGATGGAATCTAAATCGTTGCCAAACATCAGAACTGCAGCAAAAGCCGAGGCGTCTGTTTGGACCCACGTGCATGCATGTATTGAGTCTGAACCATCAATGAGGCCCATCATGCGCTGGCTATGAAGGAGAGGCAGGAACTGAGTTTTCCAACTGATGTTCGTAGTTGGTAGGTGTAAGTTGGATTGTGACGAAGTGGCTGATGTTGGAGATCAAAGAAGATGGTGGAGAAGAGGTGATGGATGGCAGAGGAGGATGTTGATCATGAAGTAGCCATGGTTTCAGCGAGAGTCTTCTCTTTGAAGCTCTGATACCATATTAGAGTGGACATAAAGGGATGGAACTCTGCACAATCATTAGTAGAGCGGTACTCTGTTTTTATATATAAGAGGTGCATACAGATATACATTAGCAGAGGTGCTTACAGACATACATGGAGTCGTTATACAGGAAGAGTCGGACCACTAAAGGAAACCAGACGTGGAGTCTGTTACAACAAGATGTGCCGAGGATATCTCTCAATAGCATGTAGCTCTTTCCTTATAAAGGAGAAGCAAAGAGGAAGGAGTGAATCTCTCTCTCTCTCTCCCATGATCACATTTAAAAACTAATTAATTTACCAGAAACATGATTGGAACAAATAAATTGTTGCACAAAGATGACATAATTAATATAGTGTATATTGTATATTCTATTAATTTGCATGTTTACATTTTAGTAAGACATGGGCAAATGATACTTGGGGTGATGCCACAGCCACACCAATCTTTGTGTGGGATATGTAATATTACAGTTTTTGCAAAATGACAGGATAAGATAAATCAAATCACTCGTGGAGATTAAACTAGCTAAAGACTCTTCAGATGCAAGGTATTGAACCCAAGCTACTGAAACAAGATGAAAGTTATTTTATTAGATCGATGTATGTCAACAATTCAAGATTCATAAACTGACTCAAGATTTAAATAATTTTTCTTTCATGTTTTGCACCACACTTTAAGATATTTCTAATTACAAATAATCTGTACAATTTCTGTGGCCGCTAGAATAATTTCATGTTTCAAAACTCTATAATGTCTTGTCTACAGAGGTCGGTTCTCTAAGTTAAGAACTTAAAAGAGGAAGACAATAATGATTTTGTTTTTCTTCTCGCTTCTATCAAGTGAATACAAATAGTTGAACCGATAGTCCAACGGGGTTTATGGAAGGAGAGATTTTGCCATAAATGATTATGTAACGAGACAGATTTTTGTTACAGATCCCAGTGCAACCTGCTGGGTTGTGGATTGATGAGATATTCACCACAAGAATTTATCTATGGAAACCTATTCTCCAGTCAATTAAGTAATGTCAAATATAATCCATATGTCATTTATCAGGTGAAATTTTGTAAACAACTAGGAGATTGGGTATAGTTGCCCTATTTTAATGTAAATATATATGCACAGACATCATGAAAATCTTATAGCAAAATATATATCATGCACCAAGGCATTATTACTACACATATAACATGACGATCATGAGAAATTCTAGTAAACAAAATAAATCGACTACACGGATCATGTCTTCATCGTTGTTTTGTGAAAAATACAGATATTCTAACTTGAAAGCTTAATTATCTAATCACCTATACTTTTTACACATACCTGTAGAAGTATCAAATTATACTAGCTATATATTGCTACGGGCAGCCCTTGTTTAATCATGGATAGATCAGGACAAAATGTGAAGAATATAGAATAAAAGAGTCCAGTACTTAACCACTGGACAATGAATAAATACAACCTTAAAAATTTGCACCATCATATGATTTTATATGGTTACACTGAGGCATATGCTGATTACTAGGTTTCATAATGATGTTATCTTCAACAGGCACGTACAAACAAGGTCCGTTCTGAACTTTCACATTAACTGGTTTATTAGTGTTTCAGAAAGGTTCTCTGTCCATATTTTTGTATGGCATGTCTAAGTTTAACGAAGCAAAATGCTATATCGCCATTATTAAATTGATTTTGGCAAGAGAATTAAGGT
Organism: Amorphophallus konjac; assembly: GCA_022559845.1. Lineage (NCBI taxonomy): Eukaryota > Viridiplantae > Streptophyta > Magnoliopsida > Alismatales > Araceae > Amorphophallus > Amorphophallus konjac. The sequence goes on from CM040128.1 coordinate 18,484,443, forward strand.
AGATCACTGCATATCCTGTTTTATTGCATCAACTCTCTAAAATTGGAAAATTGAGATTTTTTGCATTTAGAGATTTCGAATTTAAATAGTACCCAGAGAAGTGTTGTTAAAAAGTTGAAACATATTTCAAACAAGTAGTACTGACATTATGCAGATTTAAGGGCATTTACGATTACAAATCATATCATCCAATCAAATAAGAACAATAGGAAAAGAGAGTGGCATCCTACCCTAGACAAGCAAAGCCTTGTTAGTACCTATCTTTAGACATGGAATTCAGCACCTGATGTGATTGAGTCAATTAAAGAAGTATGAGAGAATTGCAAGTTGAAGTAATAGTACGAGTCTTTTCCTTCTTGATGTCCATCTTAATATTCTATTATAAATACTGTTGATTTTGTTTATAATTCATTCTTCATAGCTTTCAAGTAGAAGCATTAATATGCATGTAGCTAATAATATATTCATGATGTCATATGAATAATATGGGCATTATCCAAGCACCTAATTAAAACACTAGTGTCATGTCCTCATCAGCATATTGAGAAGCACGAACGAAGAGCATACATAGCTAATGAGTTTTATGTGGATTCACCAATTGCCACGGTTTATGGCATTGATACAAAGAGCAACACACTATGCTTGAAAATTAAATATCAAGATTTCGTATCAACTTTTCCATGAGAGAAGAAAAGTTATGATAAAGTTATGATGAACATGTTTCTTTCGTTCAAAAACAGTCAAATTGTGCAAAATATTGTAGTAGGCCTATCATGAGCATGATATTGCATGTGCTACGGCATTCAACCCCTCTAGAAAAAGAAGGAAGAACATTCATAGCAATAGTTCCAAGTGACTTTCAAACCATTTAGAATACTCACCATCACTATCATCATTACAACCATCATTATTAGAAAAAGTCACTTATCGGTTTGACTTGGGATCAATTTTGAGACAATGTTAGCAAAATAAGTTTAAGCACTTTAGTAGTGATTTATATGATCCCCCATCTCTTACAACATCATGTAATAGAAAGAAGATTTATCTACTCGGGGATTTTCCAAATCCCAATTTTTATTAATCAGCTAAGGGTGAAAACCAACTTAGCAACCACCGACAAGATACTACCCAAAAGGACCAAGTGCAGCAACAGTATATGAGGAATCATAATAATTGAAATAGTAAATAGGCAAGAGTGTGGTAGTAATGGTTAGGAGGCTTTTATAGATAACAAAATTATTTTAAAAGATTTTTGCATATATACCTCTTTAAGTATCAGTTATGTCAAATATACCCCTCATTTGAGCATATTATCAAGAATATTATCTATTTAGTCTTAAATGTTGTGATTACACCCTTGCGGTTTACTACCGTCAATAGGAGGTGAACATTCTGTGGAATATGTCATCTACTGTCGTTAGGTGTAATGAAATATCTAAAATACCCTTAATCAGAGAGAGAGAGAGAGAGAGAGAGAGAGAGAGAGAGAGAGAGAGAGAGAGAGAGAGAGAGAGAGAGAGAGAGAGAGAGAGAGAGAGAGAGAGAGAGCATATTATCAAGAATATTATCTATTTAATCTTAAATGTTGTGATTACACCCTTGCGGTTTACTACCGTCAATAGGAGGTGAACATTCTGTAGAATATGTCATCTACTGTCGTTAGGTGTAATGAAATATCTAAAATACCCTTAATCAGAGAGAGAGAGAGAGAGAGAGCCCTCCCTCCCCGGCCCCACCCACTCCCCCTCCCACCTCCGGCGAGACCTCCCCTCTTACCTCTTGCTCTGGTAAGAGCCCCATCCCACCACTAGCCAGCCCCTCTCTCCCTGTACAGAGCTCCCACCCTCCCTCCCATCGCCAATTAGTCCCCCTTCTCCCTTTTGCTTCGCCCACACCCCCCCCCACCTCCGGCCAGTCCCGGCCCCCCTCTCGCTTCTCCTCCACCCCCACCCCCCCTCCCACTACTGGCCAGCCCCCCTCCCCCTTGTTCCCCAGCCTCCACCCCTCTACTCACCCCCCTATCCTGCCCCCTCTGACTAGCCGCCCACCTATGGCAAGCCTCCCCACTCTCCATGTTGCTCTAGCAAACCTACCCCTCCCTGTTGCTCCGCCTACCTAGCCCCCCACCCTCTCACCACTGACAGCCCCCTCCCCCTCTCCCCCCACCTCACAACCGATGACACTGCTCTATCCTGCCCTCCTTGCTGCTCCACCCCCTCACCGTCGACGCCCCCCCTCCCCCTCTCCCCCCACCTCGCAACCGGTGACACTGCTCTCCCCTACCCTCCGTACTGCTACGCCCCCCACCCCCTCATCACTGCCAAAACCCTCTTCCCCCTCCCACCTTACAACTCCCCCCCCTTAGGGTTTCCATCAGGGAGAGAGAGAGAGGGGGGGGTAACCCAAGGGTGGGTTAGTAATTTCACTTCTTAATTTATGTTTAATCTAAGTTAAACCAACATGGGTATAATCGTAATATTTTTTTTAGATAACGGAGAACCTAGCGGAGTGGTGCGCACGGGGATCTGAGCGATTACAGAGCCCCCCAAGTTCGAAACCTGACCTACATCCTTTCCCACCCTTTTTTGCACCCCCGCCAGAAAATCTCGAGCCTATGCCCCTCAAGGATTAAGCATAGGCCGGATAAGCCCCCTAAGATTTAAACTTGGGTCACCCCTACCGTGAGGAGGTGGCCTTGCCATTTGACACACTGGGATCCTCTTTATAACCACAAGATTTAAGACTAAATGGAGGGTATTCTTAATAATATGCTTAAATGAGGGATATATTTAACATAATCAATATTTAGAGGGTTATAAATATAAAAAAAACTATTTCAAAATATCTAGCAAAATGCTAAGGCTAAATTGGTGTCTGTTTAGAAAGTATAATGATGACAAAATATCTATTTTTATTTTTTATAAAGTCAAAAGTAGCAATTTGTTGACAAAGATATGGTGTCCACTAACGACAACAGAAAATCTTTGATAATGACAAGACCAAACTTTTCATGTAAAAGATCGATGATCGTTATCCATTACAATCAGTCCACTTGTTAAAAAAGGAATCTTTTACTTCCATCAATCATGTATTTATCATGTGCTAACAAAACATTAGTGGATAACGACAATTAGTTATAATTATCATATTTTGCGACAAAGACATGTTTTCCTCTGAGTACATTAGAAAATCTTTGAACAAAACACTACCTTTTTGTACAAAAGATAGGCCAATGATATCCACTACATTAAGCCCATTTGGTGAAAGAGGAATGTTCTACCTCCTTAGATCGTGTATTCATCATAACTTTGTATGAAGGCAAAATCAAAACTAACATAAAAATAGTGGATAGAAAACATTTGGTTATAGTAATATTTTTACCCAAACTTGTATATTACTCAATGAAAGACTTGTATTTCATGTTTTCACATTGCATGAAATGTGTCCTCTCTAAGAGTGCATGTTTTAAATGATCTAATGTTAAATATTTCTATTTTTAAAATAATTCGAGGCAAACTACGTGACCAATGAAAGAAGAACCTTAATAAAAGAATGTCGAAGTTATCTAAGTGTCTAACCATTGATAAATAGTAAATACATGATCTATACATGGTAGATTATTTTCTCTAACAGTACTTTATATGAACTCATAAGCATATATACTAGAGTATACAGCTAATGCTTGACCATGGAGAGAGATGCTTATCATTCTACGAAATAAAGAACATTAATTCATTTAGATCTATAAATAAGGCAGTGTAATTAAAGAGAAATCTTTATACCTGGAGAAGAAATCATATAGGTCTCTCGCTTCCAGCGGGTACCCATTGGAGAAAGTGATAAACAGTGTTCGCTCATCTGGTGGAATATATGGTTCAAGAGACCAAATGTGTGCTTTTGGGTTCAGCTTCGATCGTTGTTGAAGAAGAGCAAAGAAAGGTGAGGATTTTGCTGAAATCCCTATATTATTGTTAGGCACTAGGGTTCTATCATTTCCGGCAGTAGAAATGCTCATATTATTACTTGTAGGTAGAGAGAGCCTTCCCATGCCCATCTCTCCATTAGATGAGAGAATTGGCGTCTCGAAGTTCCGATTCAGTACGATGTGTAAGTTATTTGGTTGGATCTGCTGTTGCATGTTTAAGATATTCCTAGGAAAAATATTCAACTCCTCAGGAAGAAAGATCTCTTGGTACCCCCGAGTGACCCTGTTCTCTTGCATGCATGGGCGCTGAAGGGGAAGAGTGGTATGGGAACCCCTGCAAGACCCATCACCATAGGGCACAATAGAAGATGCATCTTTCTTTAAAGGCACAAGAGCTAGGCCTCCCTTGGTGGATGAACCAAACTGCTTCCCCAAACCCTGGTAATCCCTCCCCGCATTATAGGGCCCAAGGATACTATAATTTCCATTTTGCACCCTAGTATCACCACTTTGATCTCTCACTCTTTTACTCTCTTCCTCGACTTCAAAAGTGATGCATCCACCATTCCTTCCTTCCGCCCTCATCGAGAATGCAACAGTGAGCATGTCGCCAAAGATCTTAAGACATACATCGTTTAAGATCGAGATGACACCGTCATGGGCCACTTGCCAAAACTTGTGGAGGTACCCTAGGTCGATAGGAGAGCCAGGAACCTTGGTGGTAGTGGGCACCAACCCTCTTGCAACCGCAGCACGGGGGTTGGAGGGATCCAAGATTATGGCGGCGATACAGGGCTCGCCCTCAGCAGCGATGCATCGGAGTGTGTGACTGGGTATGTCGACCATGCCCTGAGTGAAACTGGGGTGACCAATACTTTCAAGCCACATCCAAAAGGCAATGACACCCATGGCCGAGATGGGTTCCATGTCTTGGTCGAAGACCAACCTGTGGAAAAGGGTACGCTCTTGGTTGTGAAAAGAACGGAGGACATCCATAGGAATTCCATTGAAAATGAGAGATTCATCCATGGTGTGGGGAGGGCAGAATGAGGCACAGCGTGTGGGATGTGAGAGTCGTGGAGGAGGAGGAGGAGGAAGATGGAGGAGGGGGCGATCAGCACAAGACGAGCTTATGGAAGGGAACCGTGGCTATCGTTGTGAGGGGACCAGTGAGTGAGGAGAGAGCATGGGGGTGGGGGTGTGTTTTGTTATAGGCGAGCGGGGAAAGAAAGAGACAAAGGGGAGGGTGGCCACATATAACGTATCCTTACACTTGTGGGATGTGGGTCATGCGCAACGTTTCAAAAGTCCATCGCAAGGTGTAAGGAGGGTAGATAGATAACCCATTGGAAAAATCATAAATATTTATAAATGTATTTACCCAAAGGAGCCTTGTATTCATTTCCACCCAATTGTTGGGTCTTTCCTCCTTATTTTGATGAGTTTCCTCATGATTCAAAGTTTGAATGCATGCTTGCAAAAATCCCACCATTTTAGCAGAACCTCGGTCATTAGTAGCAACTCCTTAAGCACAAGATAGCAGTTAATTAATGGTCAGTCGTTTAAAGCTTTGGACTAAACACCTTTCCCTATTTGGGCCATCCCCCCTCAGGCTATAAATGCCCGGATTCGAGCAGATTTGTTAGCAGTGTGGCTAATGGCTCCGTCCAGCTTATGCCAATTATTGAGAATTTGAGACGAGGGTGTGAGGCCTTTCCATGTGAAGGGTGGCCTTCCATACCCACCCTCCAGCTAAGAGTGGGCGCTGAAGGCCTGCAAGTGCTGAGGGTGGAGCCATGGCTGCAGAATCGCTCGCACACGTGTGGCACAACAGATACTGTGCACAGGGAAAGAGGGTGGATCTTGTCACCTTGTGTCGGGGGGTGTTTCAAGTGGAGTGATCAAATGAGAAGTGACACGAGACTTGCATGGAGGAGGATAGGCCTAGAGAAAGAAGGCCGATGGGAAGCTGTTGGAATTAGACTGGGCCTGACACCGGAAAGACTAGTACAGGTTCATATGTTTACCTGCAGAAGAACTGGAAGAAGAAGAGTTCTGTGGAGGCCATACAAGCAGGTGACTGGTGGCCGGGCAATCTCAGATGGATATATCCCCACTACTGGGAAGTTCTACATATGACATGACGGAAGAAGATTCATGGGACGTCAACAGTCTTTAAATATTATGTTATGTTGGCATGCAACAGATCTATGTCAGGGTTTTGTAACACTCCATGTACCAATAGGACTCGCTAGCTAATTAAAAAGGTTGCTTAATTAGGATCCGAGGACTACTTATCAATTTAAATATGGCCGTTTGTATGCGAAATGCATGCCTTGGGTCTAGATCAAGTAAGCTTGGAAAGCATCGCCCATGGCGTCTGGATTGATCATGTGGTACTTGGCATGTGACCGGTGTGGAGGAGGACATGGCTTCTGTTGCCCCGCATCCCTCCTCTGCAGGCATTTGTGTTATCCATCTGTTTGAGACACATCCACAGTGTTAGGAATCGTCTCTTTCGTTGAATGTGTTTCTTCCCTCTCGATCGGTGCTCTTTGAAGCTACGGTCTACCATTTTTGAAACGACGTCGACGGTCTACCATTCAAAAGCTGGGATGGGATTAATTAATTTTTAGATGTTAGCCGCTCAACATTGTCCGATTAAATATTAATGTATCGTATCTAATGTTAAAGTACATATTGAGGAGGGTATATCTCGTCATACCATTAGCACTAGTCCAGTCGGCCCACCATGAAGGCTCGGTCCTCTGGGCTCATTACTTTGCGCGCCGACCTAACACACCTCCTACTGCAGCGCAGGTCCAGCGTAGGCGCCATATACGCATGTGCCTTCCTCTTGTCATCATCCACGACGTGCTCCCCCAGGAGCGCATTAATGACAGGAGGCGCCCCAGTCCGGTGACACCGCCCACCCCATCCTCCCTGACTAGGTAGTCCCACGCCCCCTCCGGTGAGTTCTGCCACATTAATGGCAAAGCTATCCTCCGGCGAAGAGACGGCGAGTCAACACCCATGTCTCCCTATCTCGTTAGACACGTGAGTTGGGCAGCTCACGTCTCCTCTGATGACAGTAACCTAACAATCAACCCTACGACAACGGTATAAATAAAATCCTAGCCCAAACCGCCATGAGATATGCGACCTAATCCTCTCGATCCCTCTCTCTTGCTCTGGTCTATCTCTCCCTCACCCACTCTTCACGAGTGCTCGCCTCCGTCCATCACAGTTGTCTGACTTGACCGTCAGAAGGTTGTCTCTTGAGATAACTTTTAGGACTCCTTCTCACCCTTCACTCGTGACTGTTGGTACGTCCTCCTCTAGCGACGCTCTTCTTTCCGGTCAAATAAATCTTTGAGAGCGTGGACATTTCTAGATCGCCACACATATTGTACAGATATTATTTTATTTTGCGTGCATACCCCTCGTATGGATCAGAATTATGTAAAAGTGCCACCGTGTGGTCTAACAAAATGGTGGCGACGCTACCCACTCACATGTGTATGGTAATTAACACACGAACGTTCTCGACCTGTAAAAGGTGGACAGGACGTCGCTATTACTGTTGCTACCTTGTTGCTGTCGACCGTAGTAAATTTGATAGATACGACTACAAAATACAAGATGAAACACCAAGGGGAAGCCATTGGCTAAGAGGAGGCCATGATATGAATTCCGGTTATAGATAGACGAAGTGCCCACTGCCCACCCCAGACTGGACGGTTCGAGGAAGGGGGGATGAAGGGAAGGCACGTACCTTGCATTAGGGAAAATGGGGTTTTGGACACCCAAGCTAACATATTGTTTAAGAAGTAATTAACAAGACTATCTTTAATTTGCTTTATTACAATCGGATCATTAATTAGACCCTCAAATTTTAAATGTTTCACCTGTTAAATCCCGTTGTATCTACTTATGTTAATGTCGGTGTTTGCTTTAGTATATACACAAAACAAGTATCCTCGGAATCAAGGTGGATAAACGTCTAAATATATTGGAATTTACCAAGGGGAAGTCATTGTCTAAAATAAAAAACCAGGAACCGAATACCAGCTAGGTAGCTGTAGACAAGTGCCCGCCATACACTGAATAATTGGAAGCAGGAAGGGTAAGGGAAGGCACGTTGCATTAGAGGAAATTGGTTTTCCAACACCCAACATTAATATAAGACTTCATATAGTAAAAATAATATCCTTTTTATCACAACATGATTCATTAGTCACTCAAAAGTTGATTTTTATTCGGTAAACATCTTTTTATTTTACTGGGAGAGGCCTGAGAACCTAATACCTCTCTCCTGAACCAGGGGCAGAGTGTCCACTCCGTCACACCGAGGGAGAATTGACCACTCAAAGTTTGAGTGCATTTTTTTTAGAGAAATATTTATTACCCGTATAGAAGAGTAAATTTATTACCCAGCTTATCTCTCGTTGGGTCACATAAGTAGTCTGTGAGTCTCACTTTTTATCAATTTTACATATATTTCTAATAAGATTTTTAATACTATAAGGGTGACAAATAACTATTTAAGGATGAAAATAACTATTTAAATGTGACAAGTGGTTATGTTAGAGTGACAAATAATTGACTATTGTCAATTTTTACATATTCTCATGATGATGAATGAGACTTTCAGTATTATTTAAAGACGACAAATAATTATTTAAAGGTGAAAAATAACTATGTGAGAGTGACAAATAACTCAATTTTCGCATATTCTCAAGACAACAAATGAGACTTCCAATGCTATTTAAAGGTGACATATAACTATTTAAGGGTGAAAATTAACTATCTAAAGATAACAAATAACTATGTAAAGGTGACAAACAGTCAACTCATGTCACTTTTCGTATATTTTCGAGACGACGAACGAGACTTCTAATACTATTTAAAGGTGATGATAAATAACTATCTAATGGTGAAAAATAACTTAGAGTGACAAATGCACGAATAAAGGTGATAAATAGATGAAAGTGTATATAAAATCCAGATAAAATCCAAATCACATAAGAAAACTCATTTTTACACATGCCGCATTTTAATTAATAGAGGTTATGGAATAGCTAGTTTAGTGAGTAAAAGAACTTATCCAGAAGCGGCAAGATTAATGCACCTTGAGCGGGCCTGTGCCGGAATCCTGCTCAACCTAACTCGATTTATGCTTGTAGTCCAGGGTTTTCTAAGTTGAGTAATACTTGCCGTAAATCTTGTGATCTCATAGACATTTTGCAAACCTAACTATTATTGATCCACACAAGTAGAAATACCACGGGAAGTGTTGTTCTTGCTGAAGATCGTGACATCCAAGATTAATAACAATGCACCAGCAGAACACTTGCACTTCAACAAAAAAAGGAGTTCAAAGAAAAGATCATGTATATGGAGCAATTCAGCGATCCTAGGATCATCTCCATTCCACTTAATTATCCACAGAAAATCTGCCAGTTTATTGTCCCAGGCTCTCCTCATGTGATGTGTGAATAAGTTGAACAGAGACCTCGCATTTGAAAAAAAAAATACATGGTACAGCAATTACTTACACACAACAAAACAACAGAAAATTTGGTCTATGAACTCTCACCCAGTTTAGGTTCATGATTTTCACTACTGATGTCGCTGCATTTGGGGAACGATAGCTGCTCTCGGATGTGATTGGCAAGGTTGACTGTTTCCTGATTCAGTTTGAGGGGCCTCCTCAGAGAACTCTGCAGACCGGTTGATGAACATCAGTGGATCAGTCTAAAGAAAATTCGTTTTATTTTGAGTGGGACTTACCTCTGAAGTCCATAGGCAGTCGTTGTCCTTGCGAGGGATGATGTGAAGATGGGTCTACAGATAACAAAATCATCAAAAAAAAGATGGGTCTACATATAACAAAATCATCATAAAAAGGCGGCCTGCAACAGGAATGAGATCTTAAAAGATTCCCAAGTTCGTATCTTTCATCAACTTACATGGAATATTACTTGGCCTGCAGCAGCACCACTGTTCACAAGCAAGTTGAACGAATCTGTATTGCATGTATGAGAAATTTTAAGGAAAAGAAATTGTCAGGAATAAATGAAAACTAAGGAACCATACTCCAAAGTACAGATGACTATGCTCGGGATCGGGTCGGTTTGCGGAAAAATGCATCGGATCGGGCGATCCGGCCCAATCCGATCCGATTCGATTCGGCAAACCTAAACTTTAGCTTCTTTGATACTTTTCATTTATCGAATGTCCCTTGCAACCTATGCAAAACTTGGTAGATTTTTATGTGATGCTATGTTAGATGCTTATTAGTGGTAGAAAAAACACCAGTGACATGAATCACAAGGCACAAAGAACCAAGATAAGAGAAAGGTGCTATCATTATCACTTACTGCATTTTGTAGCTTTCATAATAGCACTGCTCAGGAAGGGTATAGTGGAGCACATAGCTGCTATTACCTGCAAGCAAGCTTGTCAGGTATTCAATGAAAAGCCGAACCAAGTATTCTTGGAACACAAGCAATGGGCTATAGATGAAGTGTGAATGCAATTGAATGGCCACTAATATCATAAAAAAGTCAAGATCTTTGCAAATAAATCATAGTTATAAATGAATCTGCAAAAAAATCATTCCTAGAAATGAATTAGCAGACATACCACTGCGTAAAATCAAATAACGCAAAAATGTCATGTAAGGCCATCTAAACATGATTCTTTTGCAAGTTTTTGGTAAAAAAGGTGGTATGCCTGCAAATAAAAACAGCATATTTGCACAATATGATTTTAGGCAGTGGTATGCCTACTAATGTATTTCCAGGAGTAGTATTTTTGCAAATTCATATTTAACAATGATTTATTTGCAAAATTCCCAAAAAGTTAAATACAGCAAACTACCATATTTAGCAACTAATTAACAATAATGCAACATCCATGAAAGATAATGAAAAGTTAAAGACGAGCAAATTGAAAATAGTGCAACATCCATGAGTAGCAAAGACATGCATCAATCCAAGCATGTGGTACTTCTTTTCCTCAAAAAAGCTAGACAAACATTTATTATCAGAAGATAGGAAGTACATCTAGATGGTGCTAAACACCATTATAAGACAAAAGATAAAAAAATAGAAAATAGAAAACACTAGTACAACTGGATCAGCGAGATCAAGATTTAAATACACAAAAAAAACAGAATTAAAAGCATATGAATAATAAACCTAGCAAGAACTGTCATGCGCAAGTCATAATAGGAAATTCCGCGATCAGTTGACAGAAGAAACATTAAATGCACCAAAGCAACAGCACCCAACAGAGCACAGAAATGCTCTAAAAGCCAGCAGCAGAAGGGAAAAGATAGTTTGGTGTAAAACATAAATCTCCCACCATAAGACTCGATTGTTTGAGTATGATCTGACAGCAAATCCAGCCATTTAAATTAAGACCGACTTGATATTGTCAATCATTTCAAAATGTCACCTATGTAAAGAATCACATTTGGATAATGTATAAGAATTTAGAACTGCTTATATAGAAAGGGAATAGTCATATGATACATAAGAAACCAGCTGTCCCTATTAAAAAGCTAAAGGGACAAACTTTTTAAATCAAACAAAACCAAGTGGTCCTCAAAATCAAACTGAGAAAATATCATTATTTTTATTTCATTTGATTCAAACCATTTTTCATAAATAGATGGCATGTGGGTGCAGATAGGCTCAAGCCTACCTGTGCCCATTTGGGCAGCTGGGCATGCTCAGAACTGGAGGTGGGGAAAGGTGGACCCCGTGTGCCTCCCTCGCCCTCATTTATCCCACACAGAAAAGAGGGGGAGGGAGGGATTGAGCCAATGAGGGTGCTTGTATATTTCTTTCTCCCCACTTGTTTGGGTTTTGAATTACGTTGGTGGCCTGGTTATGGTGAGCTACTAGTGGACAAATTCATGGCAGCAAATTGGAACTGCCTCCTTCCTAACTCGGAGCCCTGCTTTCGCGGTGGGACACCAGACTGCTGCAGTGCCTGCTGCAGCACATGGCAAGGCACCTTCTGCCTCTTACTGTTTCTGAACCGAGGCCATCTGATATTGATTAAACTGTATGGTTATAATCCACTGCCTGACACCAAATCCAGGTGGTGGTATGTGTACGTAACTAATGTACATATGTGTGTATGTCTATACTCTATATATGCATATATAGGGAACTTTTGCAAAAAATACCCTCCATATAGGTTAATTTACAGAATTCTCTGTTGGAATTTTGGCATAGTCCCTGGGCAATAGTCCCGTATTGGTTAAATGAGTTGTGGTTCATGTGCTTATGACCCTGGGCCCTTGTATCTCAACACCGCGATTTTGTGGATTCAACATGGTATCAGAGCATGGTCTTGGCCCAACTCCTCATGCCACCTCCACCCAATTAATATCCACGGCCCATCTTGGCCGTGAGGGGGAGTGTTGGAATTTGGACATAGTCCCTGGGCAATAGTCCTGTATTGGTTAAATGAGTTGTGGTATGTACTTATGACCCTGGGCCTTTGTATCTCAGCACCGCGGTTTTGTGGATTCAACATTCTCTATCTTATTTCCTTTGATTTTTAATAACCTCGCTATGTCACAATACTTGCAAAAATACCCCTGCCATTATCAGCTGTTAGTATTATGTTAAACTCTCCTATATAACCCTGGTTAGTCTTTAACCAAATTTGAAAAAGGACCAAAATACCCCTAATCTCTCTGAAACTCTCTCTCTCTCTCTTCACCTATTTATTTCTTTATCTCTCCCTCTCTCTTTCGCACAATGCACTAGTCAAAATAACTCTCTTTATACGGGTATTTCATCTAAAAATTTAATTTCATGGATGGAAATGGAATGCTCTTTGCATCTTGAACAGAGGCAAGGTTCCCCATACCACCACTACACACCATGCCGGTGCTCCGGGGATATGGTATGACACAGTACCGTGCCACGACCTTTCTTTTTCTGTCTTTCTTTCTTTCTTTGCCCTCTCCAGCAACATCAGGCGGCCGGCGTTACGCACTGCAGTGGCCGCAGTTGTTCAGCATGAATGCCACGGCGTCCCCCACCCTCGTGAGGTTGCCAGTGCCATCTGCCACCACCATCAGCACCGAGCTCGGGTCAGCGATCCGGCAGTGCCAGCAATCCAGGGACGCCTCCACCTCCGACTGCGGAGACCTCCCCCTCCTCCCTCCACAGGAGAACTTTTGACACTATATTGATATACAAAGATTATTAAAAGGAATACAAAAATAAGATATACAATGAGAATAAACTTGTAAGGAGGGTTTGCAAAAAAAACATAGTATATATATAGTGTGTGAAGGCACGATACAGCCTGGATGCCCGCATGCCCAGGTGGAATCCCGACCGCACATGGCTGGTACATAGGCACATGCAGGAACAGTTTCTGGGCCCTGAAGGGCAGTTTGTTTGTTTGTTTGTTTGTTTTAATTTCAGATTTCAGTCATTAGATTAACATCTAACAGCTCAAAAAAGTTGTTAACAGAGAACTTTCTTGTTACCTGGTAAGAGGAAGATATCCCCCCCCACCACACACACAGAGAGACCTTCCTATTACCCAGTAACAGTGATGTTTCCTGTTACCCAAGTTCTGAGCCATCTGACTACACCACGTCAATGGCCACACACACACACACACACACACACACGGAGAGACCTTCCTGTTACCCAGTAACAGTGATGTTTCCTGTTACCCAAGTTCTGAGCCATCTGACTACACCACGTCAATGGCCAAACTCCATAACCCACCCACCCCACCAAAAAGAAAAAGAAAAAAAATCCCAGAGGGAATCCCATGCGCAAGAGGCCTCTCCACGTGGGATTCTTGGCATCACACACTGGGCAGGAGTGGCCAGCGCACGTGTGATGCAATTAATTGGTGTTCCAAAGCCGATCAGATCCCCAGAATGGTTGTTTTATTTTTTTTTATTTTTTCTCCTATCCACTTTTTTCTTCACCACCACCCTTTCTACTCCCATGAATTTATGTGCGCTGAAGGTACATAGCACATCTTATTCATATGTTTTTGTGAGGAGGGGGAGATGGAGCAAGTAAATAAATGGTTAAATCTATTATTAATTGATGGTGGTGATTTTCTCCTTTAAATCTAATGGTGAATACTCCCTCTTCGTAGATAGAATCAAGGGAATATTCCTTAAGATCCTCTTCATAGTAGAGAGAGAGAGAGAGATCTATCAGGAAAGAGGAGAGAAATGCATGGGGGGATGGAGCAAATGGGGGGCCAGGGAAGTTAAGAGGAAATTAGTGAGGGGTTTGATTTTTGGATAAATGAATGTTCAAATCCATTATTAATTGACAGACAATGGTTCAGATTGCCTCTTTTAGATCTAAGGTTCATATTCTCTCTTGACAGATGGAATCAAGATGAAAGATTCCTTCATATCCTCTTTACTCTGTGTGCGAGTGCATGTGTATAGATAGAGCATGAATTTCATGTTACCTTTTTATAGCCATTTAGATCATAAGAGTGTACATTAAACGCTCAAAAAGTGAATGGCAATGTGCTGCACACCTTTGGCATGCTAAATGCAGGTGACTGTGATGGGTGACACACAGAACGTGGAAAAAACTGAGAGAATGTGTAGAGGGGGGGTGGCATGCTAAATGCAGGTGACTGTGATGGGTGACACACAGAACGTGGAGAAAACTGAGAGAATGTGTAGAGGGGGGGTGGCTGTCATCTGATAAGTGACCACACAGCTCCAAGTGCATGATGCCTAGGTGAATCATGCCCATGGTGCAGAAATCACACGTGCAGATGTAATGTCCACACCACATGGACAGAAACTCCCTGTGCAGGCATCAGAATGGTTGCTTAGGCAGTTTTTTTAACCCAATTACTCTTGGATGAGATCAGCCTATAAGACCTGGGTAACAGGAAGATACTTCTCATATACACACACACACAGAGGACAATTTCCTATTACTACCCAAAAAAATTTCTGTTAGCATATATCCTCTGATTGTAAACAATCAACCAATCTGTATCATGGTACCTTTGGCACCACCAAGTTTACTAGAGAAAAGCTGACACCACAAAGGGGAAATATTCCAGATTGTTGAGGACATCTGGAGTCATCAGAACTAAACCTATGTGTCTCCTCCCCCCACCCCTGTGTTGGGCAGGAGAAACCCGCCCAACAGAAAGGGCAGAGCTGTCAGACCAGAACCTACATCCCTACCTAGCACATGGAAGAAATTTCCACCCATGTGCCCGGTGCTGCATGAGAGAATGGAAATTGCATCCATATGGATGGAAAACCCCCACCACAAACCTTCCCCATGGATATCTCTCTCCCAGAAAATGAAGCCATTGAGTTTTTTCCAATAGCTAAAACACGTGATCATGCCGACAGTTCAGACACTTGGTAACAAAAGTCAAGCGTGTTAAATCCACCCCCACCTCACAAAAGAAAGTGATGGGTTACCGTTCAGTCCCACCTATCTGCGCTTACATTTGCAACAGGGCACCTTCCAGTTCCCACACAAATTTTTGCAGGTTTCCCCTTATATAACATGGCCATCCAATTAGTTACAGTCTGCTACCAGATATTATAAGCTAACATCATACAGAAACATAAATCTAGAAAATAAGAGGCATTAATCTATGGATTCAATGATCCCTGAATGTCTGCAAGTTGCTAACCCTTAATTACAGTCCATTATCAATTCACTGATCAAATTAACACTACATACAGAGTATCTTCTATTGTGTATCTCTTGTTCCTGATGATGAAAATGCAGACTCAAAACATCGTAAAAACTGTTACTCACCTGCACAGCTACACAAGTGGCCAAGTTCATAGAGGTTGGCTTTCAAGTAAATAAAGGAAGATATTGTTGCTGAAAGCACATAACGGCACTTGTAGTTTATGGCAAGAGTTTTCCAAGAAAGTTTATGGCCAGAGAATTCCAAGCGAATCCTTTAATGAGAACTGTATGGCCCAGAAATGGCTCTTATACATTTTCAATAATTGATGCAAAATGCATGCAATGGCAAATTGAATGGGAATAATAACACTTACAAGAGGAGGAGTTGCATCCAAGGAAGAATAATGAGATTTTGGGATGATAAGAGAGTGCCTACAATGAAGAAAAGAAAACAGAAAGATTGGAGTCATGACATTCAAGAGGATCCAATATATTTTGTGCCTGTATATACATATATACATATACTACAAACATATATTACCTTAGTACCGTAAGTGCATATTCTTTTTTGAATGATTAAAGGGCTGTCTTAAATATTCAAAGACAGTAAAGTCAAACCTTACATCATTATCATCATAACACTTGTCGCATCAACTTAGAATCACTAGATCAAATGAAGCATCAACCCAGAATCATATGATGTTGTCTCTTAAAAGCATAGCAGGAAAAAAAATAAGTCTTCTAATTATTTATAACGAGTAATACATTTATTCTTCATTTGACTAAGATTCTTTTATGGTGTGACACTAACATTCAGGAAGATATTAAGCGGGAAATTATGATTAAAATTAGACAAATAAAGCTACGTGACTTTCTATCTGAACAAATTTACTTCCATATGAACTACTAGTATCATTACTCCTGCAATTAAGAGCAGAGTGGTGATCATCATCACATCATATTGTGATAGACTGAACATACCCACGAGTCAGTGGTTTGCAATCCAAGATGCACAGACATGTGTCATCTTCATAGAGCTGTACAAAGAGGAAAGAAGTAGATAATCAGCATCATGACATAAATGAAGAATCCTAGAAAACAGCGCCTTCTGATCTAAAAGGACTGATGGAATGCAAAAGTTAATGCACTTATTGACCAAGACCAAATGGTATAAGAATATGATCTAATGACTAGCCTATTATAAATAAAGTAGAATACATTTAACTAGAGCATAGAATATAATGGTTGATTTAGCATTTGGAAAAGATTTAAGTATTACTGGGTTCAGCTGGCCTTCTTCAAGAAAACATGATTCTTTCTGATATTTATCTAACTGAAATAGGCTGATGTTCAGCAATGTGGAATCCATTTAGATAATAAGCAATGTGTAATGTTGTCAAATCTGAGAACCTAAACCAACAAAAGAAAACAATGCAAACTATACTTATATACATTCGATGACCCACTTTTCTTCATTCATCAAGCAACAGTGAAACATTCTAAGCAGAATTTAACATCAACTGCATTTGCATCACAACAGGCCAAATTCTGTAAGCTCCTGATGAAGCATGTGCACTCCACACGTGACAATAGTTCAACATAGTAGCATATCAACAATGTTCAATTGAGATCTATCAACAAAATCACAGCAACATCCAGAAGCCATCAACATTATGAACCTTATCTCAACACTTTTGTTTAGGGTAGATCCAACAAAAGATTTTGGCAAAGCTTCCGAATGGCTGACTTGCCTGATGTCTACCCTCCACATGGTGTAAGGACCCGATCAAGATAGCTTCCACCAAGGTAGGGTCCATAAGCAGCCACCAAAAAAAAAAAACCGTGGTGGACAGAAAGCTGCTCTCTTGGTTGTAGCTGCACATACAACCAGGAAGCAGTCCTCAAACTTTCCCCTAGACCATGAAAACAGTCTAGACAAAGATAGATGGAGGCAATATTCATGCAGGCATACGTCACCTTCTCTAGGGCAACTATCACAAAACAGTAATGAAATGGAACAAACACTTGCGCGGAAGTTTCCCTTATGTCAACATTGTAATCATATAATGGTGGATCTATTCACTATGTAGCTGAAGAATTTTGAAGACAGTTATGAAGTTTCAGAAAACAGTAAAATCTTTTTAGGTTCATTGACTGGATTTCCAAACTTTACAAATGGAATCAAACAACCAATATAAGTACAGAAACTGCCACTACCCTTTGGCCTTACATCCTCGTAAAACCTTCAATCTGCACCGAACAGTCCGAGTTCAACCAAACAAGGGGACCCAAAGTGACTAAATTAAATACTACCAATTGACACGCATGAAACACTCATGCCCTGTTTGGTATCCATAACTTCAGTAGGAATAAGGATCAGTCAATCCAAATACCTATCCTTAATTTGGTGTTGTTTTGTAGCAAGATAAGGCAAGTGAGGATAAGACAACTTAAAACATGGGTATTCCACCTCTCCAGATTTAACTCCAACAAGCACACCCTAAACTTACTTTAATCCAGACTTGTCACCACACCAACTAGACCCCCCCCCCTTATCTCCAAATTGAAGTCCAAAATGGGGACATCTTTAAGTTGTTTGCTTTTTTAGATGTGTCGAACAAAAGGTAGAGGATAAATAAGGTTTTACCCCTCCTTATTCCGCCACTGAACGGGTCTTCAAGGCTCACACATAGACTGGTAACTGAAGTGTCAGCACTATTTCCTGTCAGTTCAGAAGCGATGGAAGTAAACCCGCGGAAGCATTAGAAACGGGAAAGATGATTAAGGGGGAAAAGAAAAAAAAGGAAAAAAAAAGACTTTTTTGCTATCTCCACACTTGCCTTCTTCATAGCTGGAAGTCAAAAAAATGCACTTTTGGAGCTGATATAAGCAATCCCCAACGACGCATGAATAACAAAAGGAAGGAGAAGACACGAATCGGGAACCTTAAAAGCAGGGGATTCTCCTCTAGCGATCCTGCAGAAGACGCAGTCGCCCTCCGCCGCATCACCGCCCCCATGCTCTGCACCCACAACGTTCCCACCGCAAGCCGACGCAGTACGGGCAGCCGGCCCACCGGATCCCAGCGCAGGAAGCGGACGGCCGGCTTCGACCTGGCGCAGGTGGGAGCAGATGACGGCCAGGCGTCGCCTCTCCATCTATGCAACGACGAGGCCATTGCCCTGAGGTTTCCCATGGTCTCTGGCCATCAGGGATCTCCCTGGGTGGAGAGAGAGCGCGAGCGAGCAAGTGAGGGGGAGCAGGAGTGGAATCGGCTTCGTGAGCTTCGTGAGGAGCGATAGCCAGCCAAACCAGCCGCGGTTTGGAGTTGTGTGGAGAAGAATTGATGGGTTTTGGACGCTCGGCCTTTTGCATCGGCAAGCGCATGGCTCTTTCGTTTCTCGATTATTCTCGATCAAGTACCCTTCCCATTTGTTTGACTTGCGGCCATAGATAGGGATGTCAAAAATACCCGCAAATTTGATTACTCACATTACCCGACCCGTGATGGATCGGGTAATACTCAAATAAACGGATATGGATTCGGGTTCGGATACGTTTAAAATACCCGTTTCATATTCGGATAGGGTATGGATTTAGTATACCCAAACCCGTACCCGATCCGAACCCGCTCTTAATAACTCATTGTGTATGTTAGGCCTATGATTTTGACATGAACCCAATCCGTTGCTTACTTGCTCGTCTTGTTGAGCTCGTGAGTTTAGACTTCTTGCTAAAATTATAAGGATATTTTTATAAAACATAAAAATTACTTTATAATGGAAAGAATTGACCAGATTTCTTTTTTTCTAATTCTCATAAATCTCACATTTCTTTGGATGTGAATGTGGACTCATACTTTATGGACGGATACGGATATCCGCGGATATATCCATACCCGTGACGGATATACCCGTATCCATACCCGCGAAAATAATAGGGTACTATCCGGGTATGGTATTAGTAAAATTTTCACGAATAGGGTATGGTATTGGTCTACCCGAGCCGAACCTGATCCATTGACATCCCTAGCCATAGATTTTCTTTTTACCTTTTTTATCTATTTCTAATTTTATTTTTTGACTTTATCAGGTTCTTGTTATTCGGTTTTTTTTTTTGATTTCGTAAGATCTAACAATGAGGTATGGGGGATACGGGAGCGGAATGGGAGAATCGGGATTCAAAATTGGTGTTTCACATTTTTTTTATAATTTAAGGGTACGTAGGTGATCTCACTAACCGATAATTTGACTTTTGTGAATAATTAAGAGGCGAGTGATCCTCCTCCACATGTTGGAGAACGTAATCGGACACATAACCTCTTCAACATAGAAGGAGTGACGGGGAGGAGTGGAGTCGAATTGTTTGCACCGTGTGAGAAGTGACGGCCACGATCTGGTGTTTATTTATTTGTTTTTCTTACGACCATGGAGAACCTACCAAAATTAACAATTCCCGGTCTCACGTCGCTCTCGAGAATTAAACGGCTTGGTGCTGCATGCATGCAGTAGAATAATCATGCAATTCCCTGCCCCCGGGTCTTTTAATTTGTTTCACCCGACACCTTTCTTTTTTTTTTACACTTATTCGTTCTATTTTTAGTCCTTTGATGTCATGCCTTATTGATTTTTATTAACTAATCTTCCATCTTTGATTGTACGTATACAAATATATAGTGATGCGAATTAATGGTAACAGGTAACCTATTCATTCCACCAATTATTAATTAACCTATAAAGGGCGATTAATAGACACACTTTTTAAATTGGTACACATATATAACAGAGGCGATAAATATTAACAGACACAATTTTCAAACTGGATCGATGCATAGCGGACAAGATAGCTAAACACATCTTACAGTACTGAACCCAGTATTTGAATTATATAATATTCTTAAAATACATCATATTTTGTATAGTGGTGTTAGATTAAGATGCATTGGAACAATGCGTTTTAAGATTATTGTTCTTTTAGATCTGATGTCATAATGTTTCAAGTGAATTTTGTTCCACTAGTCATATTTTTGGAACTACTTAATCCTAAGTGTATGTATCACTGGCTATCATGTCCTTTTATTATAGATATAATGATATTTGTTTCAAGTGGATTTCATTCCACAACTCTTTTTGTGTTTGAAACTTTCAAGAATATGTGACGTGTAAGTTGGAACCAACTTTTGTATGAATTTTATAGCAGAATTCTTTGTTAGTAAACTTGTAGATATTTATAATTCTATAACTACTGGAAATACTTTTTTTATATGAACCCTTAGTTGAGAATCTTTCAATTTTTTATCAATAATTGTACAAGTTCCTTAAAACATGTTTGTTTCAAAGAATGCTATATATTTATCGCTTAATTACCATCTGAAACTCTCTCTTTTTGGCTAAGTTAAACTATGTCTGATACCATTAATTAGTATTAATTAGTGGATAAGTGCTCAGACAAAAAGGTTACGGATACGGACATGTTACAGACGGTGAAACTGGCTATCATATAAGGTTACGGATTCATCGTATATCCTCATTGAATCGGCCGGTATATATGTTTGCATCCCTACGTGTAAAAACTAAAACATAACATGCGAAAAAGTGTGCATCTTATATCTTTTAAAAGTCATTACATGATAAACAGTTCTACACAACTCCCGGTTCATAATAACATTCACATCCCAACGTCCCAAGACTTATGGTTACATGCTTTATACAAAAAGGAACCTAACTCTATTCATCCCTATACAGCGGAATCAGAAATTCCCTCAATCTCCTCCAACCTAAAACTTGTCGAAGCTAAACTCACAATTATTAGATTTCTAAAAAATGGTTCAACTACATGTACGAGTGTTAAGACAAATTAGTAGGCATCTAAACCAAAAACATGTTTAACATATAATAACTTGGCCAAAATCAAGTAATAATTTATAACATAACCTGTATTTCCATATTTCTAAACACATAACATAAACCAAGGAACCGTAAGTAACCAAACTATATAACAATTGCATGGAGACATATTTTCAAATTCCAATATTTCATGGATTATCACATTTTTTCATATTTGCAGAGGGGTATGCATAACACATCAAGGCCTCATAGGTCCAAGTATAAATCAATATGATGGTAGGCTTCACAAAGTATGATTTGGTTCATATGCACATTTCTATGCATGCAAACCAAAACAATAGAGATGATAATTAAAACCCATTCTTATATTTAGTTTCATATCGGACGTGCATTTAAACCACCATTCAAGGGGTCAACATTGTAGCTGTAGCACCCAGACAATAGACATTGTCCAGTGATTTATAGTAGTTCGTCCTCTTCGGACGATAGGTATATCCCCGTAGTAGACACTTATATACTGATCAGGAAGCGAATCCGTATGCTAATCAGGGAACCCACAGTGGCATTATCCATGACATCGTCTGTTAGTAATCTTATTTTTATCGGAACAATTTTTAGTTAACAGAATGAAATAATGATGACATAACATTTATGGTGCATGACGAATGAGAAGATCAATCTTACATAACTAGATCCTATATACAAATGTCAAGTTGCCATGCAAACTTCAATCTCTAATTAGGCATGTGACCCATCCCCATGGAAGGCTTAACTTTTAAATATCAAACTATAATCAAATAATAAGAAATAAGACTTATCATGTTCTCAGTTTATCGCATGTCTATCTTCATAAGGATATCTCAAAATAACTTCTAACATTTTCTCCGAGATTTCTAGCAACCCTGCACAAATTCTCGAGGGTTCCCCATGTATTGAAGATGGCGTTTTTACTCCTAAACATCATAAAATAATTTATTTCTATGTTAAGTCTTCTTATAATAGCATAATTTAACTAACCCAAAACTTACATGTTCTTATCTTTCTACCCCTTCTTCTGTTTCTCCTGATTTCCTTCCTCTGTTCACCTCTTATCTTTCTTCTCGTTGCTTACCGAGGGATATAGAAATGAGAGAGACAAAGGAAAAGAAATATATATATATATATATATATATATATATATATATATATAATAGAGTTCCCTTCAAATGTAGTATCTGTGAATCTCGGGTTATGTGTCCGTGAGTTTCAGATGGTGCTCCAATGTGCGTTCGGATTTTAAATAATAGATCTTCAGATCTCCAAATATCAAATATTAAATTATTTCAAAATCATCATGACATAATGGACTAAGTTACGCATTTTTTGACGTAGTTTGGGAAAAAATAGCTAAATTCTCAATTTTTTATTTTAAACCTCAAAATAAAATCTTATATATAAACCCCTTGTAATATTTTGAAATTTTGAATCTGAGTGTTCGCGTGTTTAGATCGGTGAATATTGAACTTTTGAATATCTAAGTAATAAATATTAAATTATTTTTAGATGTAATGATATTTTATATTGAGCCAGTGTTATCAGAACCGGACTGGATGGGTCGGTCGGACCGGTACGATCGTGAACCGATCCAGGAATCGGTCCAATTAGGCCCGATCCAGTCAAATGGCAAAAAATCGTCCGAACCGCGGTTCGACCGTTGAACCGGTTCGGGCCGGTTCGACCATATTCTCCCACCAAAGAAAAAAAATAAATAATGGTTCGATACCTGCACCCGCCAACCCGGTCCGACGCAACACAAATAAATAAATAAATATATATATTATTTACTTATATTCGATTAAACCATTTAATTTGACACACAACTCAAGCCCACATCGTATGTCCCTTGGGTCCTCTCCAACATATAAAGTCAAGTAAGTCTTTCTAACTTCCAATACAGGACTAAACATAAAGACTCTATTTTCAACATATAAATGAAGATATTTGAATCAACATAAAGACTCTATTTCTAACAAGTAGTTACAAGTTATTCTCTATATACATGTATATTTATTTATTTTGATCATTATATCTTATTTGAGTTATTTCTTATTGTATTAAGTTATAGAATCGGGTCGGACCATATATTAATATTATAATGATATCACGGTTCAAATCAACAGTCAGATCGGTTCGAATCGAACCAGCTCATTGTCCGATTCAGACACCGATCCGATTCTGATAACATTATATTGAGTACAATTTTATCTCATTTTTTAAAAATAAATGATAAATAAAAATTAAAAGGAAAAAGAAGATAGAAAAAAGGAGAAGAAAATAAAAAATATATCAAAATAAAAGAAAATGGAGGCGGGGGCGGGGGCACCCGTGCCCTAACCCCCCTCCCTCTCTTCTTCTTCCCCTCCTCTCCTCCTTCTTCTTTCTCCCGTAATCCCTCTCATCTCCCTCTCCCTCACTCATCCCTCCCCCTCACGATCTCCCTCTCCCTCTTCCCTCTCTCCCCCTTCTCGCCATCACCACCGGCGATGACGCCGGCGAAGAGGGAGCCGCGGTGGCTCCCGACGGCAGAGGCGGGGTGAAGCAGGGCGACGCGGCCGGCGCGGTGGCGAGGCTGGCGAGGAGAGCGGCGGCCGCGGCTGGGGGCGACCGCGGCGACGGGGGCGCTGGCGTGCGGCGGCGGGAGCAGGCGCGGCGGCGGCCGCTGCAGCGGTGGAGGCAGTCGCGAGGGCACACCGGTGGGGAGAAGAACGGCGGCAGCCGCGGGGAGCGCGGCGGCGGCCGTGGGGGCGAGCTCCGGTGGCGGTGGCCGACCGACGCGAAGAAGAGGACAACAACGGCCGTGGTGGTGGCCGGTGGCGGACTGAACCGGGGTGGTCTCGCGGCGGCAGCTTCGCGGGAGCGAGCGGGTGGACAGGATCGGCCGCGTAGGGCGGTGATCCGGCGGGGGTTCTCACCCTCGGAGGTAGGGGGACGGAACCCTAAACTCTCCGTATTTCATTTACTTCGATTTGGACTTTAATTGGGGTCTGATGCATGTTTTAGGATTGATTCCATACTAGAGGGTTGGGACGCTTAATTTTGTTTAATTTAGTTAATTTAATTTAATTATTATGTACTTTTGATCCAGGTTTGTCGACCGAGTGTACCGGCTGTACTGGTTTTTTTGTTGTTACGGTGCGGCATCTTACCGACTTGTACCGTAATGTATTAATATTAAAAAAATATTTAATAAATTTATATTATTATAAAATATAACAAAATATTACGTGTTATTTAGTGGTTAATAATTCTGATTGTTATGTGTGAGATAAAGGGTTCAAATCTCACAAATGTCGTGTGTTTTTTTGTTTATTTTTCTTAAAGAACAATGAAAAAAATAAGAAAATAATGTCACTAGTGTGTTTTGAACCCAAATCTTAACCTTCCAAACGAAGACTCTTAACTAAATTATTTATAAAATTATATTTAATATAAAATAATATTTATATAATATTTAAAAAATATATGTTGCGTACCGGTTGTTTACCACACACCATCCGAACCGGTCTATAATTGATACGGTTCGGTACGGACGGTACGTCCCGTACCAGACCAATTTAGTACACCTTGATCGTGATGGAATGATTGTAGGGGAAAAGTTCTGCATGTTTTCCCTATCGCAAAGTGACGATAGGGCCTAGCTTAGAACCCCCCCATGTCAGGGTTTTGTCCATTTTCCATCTCGTAGGAGATGAGTTCCCCAGTATTTTTCCTATTGCAGAGTAGCGATGGGTGTGGCTTAGAACCCCTAGGGCTGGGATTCTGTCTATTTTCTTTCGATTTCTAATTTATTATATTTTATTTAATTAATCGCTGATTTAAAAAGGGTGAAGTGGGTGGAGAATGACTCTCGGATTTTACGCGTTCCTGCTCTGTCTCTTGAGATGAGTAGGCCGTGACGTGATTCCCGTTCCCCAAGTTGTGAGATGATGTCAATGGATTATCGGATATTTTCTTAGAAATAGATACCATGTGAAAAAAAAAAGGCAATAAGTTCCCCGAGTTGGTTGTAGTTGCCATAGTTCCACAGAAGGTTGTTCCCGCACAATTTTGGTGGGCTGGCGAAGGATGGCTTCGCTGTTCGGCCTTGAGTCTTTGTGGTTTGGCGGCCTTTGGCCTTGTCTTAGCCACCGCCTGGGAATGTGTTGTGCCAGTGGTGCTCCAGTGGTTTTGTTTAGTTCTTGCACTCATAATTTGAGTGACCCTCCCCACTAGTCATAACTTACCTGAGCACGCGTGTGCACAAAACAATGTTATAAACAACATGCTACTCAATTAAATCTACCAATTACACTTAACAGCCTCACATCAACTACATAGATCAACTTATTGTGCTCTTATCATAGGAAATATAATGCATTCTTAGGCTTCTTAAAATCAGGGTGTTACAGTCATAGATCCAAAAAAGCACTATATCATCTACGTGCTAGAATATATCCAAAATTATTCTTATGGTTAACTCTTGTTGAGCATTGCACCATTAGTTTGCAACTAGGTGCTTGAATAGAAGAGAAAGTAGTTAGAGCTAATGCATTGTGTCCACGAGAGAGAGGACTTGGGCATGACTAGCGTGAGGGGACAAGCATGCAAGGAGTTGTTGCACATCTAGCATTGAAGAGGTTTTCTCCCTTATTTGGGCCACAAAGGGAACACTAAAAGAAAAAACACATATAGGGACGGATTTTTGGGACGGAAAATTTTCATCCCAAAATTCGTCGCTAATAGTGACGGAATTCTGGCGGTTAAAATATCCGTCGCAATTTGAGACGGAATATAAATCTGTCTCAAAGTTCATCCCAATTTTTGATATATTTTTCGATGGATTTAAATTTTGTCTCAAATTTTATTAAAAATATCTATAAAAAGTAAAAAGATTGCGACGGATTTTAAATCTATCTCAAAATCCGTCGAAAATTGAGACGAATTTTGGGACGGATTAGAATTCTGTCATAATTTTTTATCTTTTTTAAAAATTGTTATTGACTAATAGCAGTATTATTCTTACATGAAGGGCACGGTGGTGAAATGGGGAAGTTGTTCTAGGACTAAAGGGAAGATTTTTATCATTGTGCAATAAGGGAGAAAGGGATAGTGATGTAGATAGTATTACGGTTAAAGGGCTAAGAGGTTGCCATTACTAAAGGGGATTATTGGCAAAAGTAATGGCACCCCTGATCTCTTTAGCACAAAGAGAAGATGAGAGAAAGAGGAAGAAGGAGATGGGATGGCAAGCATATATTCACACTTCAACATTTATTCTTGTAGACCGCGAGAAAGAGAGAGAGTGGAAGTGTGTTTGAGAGAAAAAAAGAACTTGTTTTTATTTTTCAACTCTTGATAGTGGTTAACTACAGGTGCTTAACATATTTTAATAGACTGTTAATGAAAATTGATAGCAAGGGGTACTTAATTATAAACATATTTTGATACAACTAAGCTTCATTTCAATAAATGCCATTTTAAGGATGACAATTTTCAATAATTTATTTGTAATGAGGTTATACATGTAGAATGTTTTCAATTTTGGTTATGTTCATTATCTTTTATTATTTTTTATTTTATTATTCACATGTTGAGGATATGGACAATCTCCCTAAGCTTATATAATTACTTGCCATGACACAAAACATAATGACAAAATGTCATGTTGATAGTGACTTTTTATTCAATTTGTAGCATTAACGACAAGCTAACTCAAGGCGTGGTTGCCCCTCGATACATCAAATACGGAAATTCTCATAGTCATCGCAATAAGTAAGTTAAGAGCAGAGATGGAAAAAATTGTAACTCCCGCTTGCAATATTTGAATTCACAACCTCCCCCATGTAAAGGGGAGGAGTGAACCACCAAATTATAAGCTGGAGTTCCTCGAGGTGGATACTTGTGTAAGGGTAACAATAGATTTTCGTGAATGTTAAGGTCGCAGCTACACATTTATCCCCTTATTTAGTTAGCTTTTATCTGAAACTTGGGTAATAATAAAATGCCCGAAATGTGTAGTCGCTCCCATCTTATAATAACAAATGTGTATTTGGTTTGCCACTATTTCTAACTTAAGACTTGAGGTAGGCAAATTAACTCTAGTTCTAGTGGCATTTGAAACTTGAATCTTATGGTGAAACCTGATTTAGTTGTTGGGAAGAATTTCTTTCCAAATTCCTGCGAATTTCCTTTTGGGTTGAGAGGTTTCAATTGCTCGAGAATCAAGTTAGCACAGTTCTTTTATCCTATGAAAAAACCATCGTTGAATTCTGGAAATGTTGGATTCTCACCTCTCATTGGAAAAAGGACAAGAAAGAGTGCAGGATGATGACCTGTGTTATGTAGAGGTGTTTATGCCACGATGCATCGGAGAGGGAGGAAGAGTTTTTTTTTTTTTGATAAAATAAGAGGAAGAGTTGTGGTTGGGGAGATTTCGGGAACAGGTAAGTGCTGTGGGTATTAATTTCTATCTCTCGGAATTATAGAGGATCTCCTTCTTTAGATTATTTTTTCAAATGAGATTTGTGAAAGTTGTCAAATTAATTCCGTCAAAATCTGGATAAATGGTTTGTTGATGCAGTTATTTTCAAATTTTATAGGACGTTTGGAATCACTTTTTTATTAGCTTCTATTTCTCTCTCAAAGTTTATTTCATCTCAAATTTTTAGTTAAATTTTTAAAGTGATGTAAATCATTTACTACTCGTTTGTTAACATAATTTTTCAAAATTTGTAGAGACCTATTTGGCAAACATTTTTTAACACCCAACCTCACTTCCGCAAGACAAAAATATGTCTAATCTAGTGACACAAGACTGAAATCTAAGTATAGCCTCTTCATCTAGTAACATATATGGATTGAAGTCACCATTTAAAAGCAAAGACGGAGTTTGTGCATGATCACATTTCCAACAATGCATGCATACTTGTTTTCTTTGACTAGATCTTAACAGAGAGGCATGGTGGGGAGGGATCAAGGGTGAGGAAGATGGAAAGAAACTCCAAGGCACGGTCATCGGGAGGATGCCACAAGCAGCAGTCAGCCTCGGGTTTCCTGGCAGATGGTCATCTCCATCGTAATCTTAAAATGCAGACAGACCCGAAGGTAAAAAAAAACCCAACTGTCGTCCTGCTGCAACATCGTTGTAGCGGCTGGAAGGCGATCAACTACCATTGCAAGCACGGCTCGTGGAATCAGGAAGAGAAGGGGAGAAGGAATTCCCATGGCTTGTCTGAGCAGAATCTCAGCATGCGGAGCAACAGCAGGGAGGAGGAGGTGGCGGCCGGCCGGTGATCATGTGACCTAAGAGGGTCTTTGAAGATGCCACCGCAAAGAGGAAGATGAAGATGCCGAAGAAGACGCCATGTGTTGGAGGAAAAGGGGAAGGTGAGCATGCGAGAAAGAAAGGACTCATCGTGGGATGTGTTCTCGGAAAAAAAAAACACGGCGGGGGTTGTTTTATTTTTTGGGAAAATTAACAACGGGAAGATGCCTTCCTAAAAAATGGGAGAACTCTTGCCAAACTTGTTTGAGTAGAGATTTAGTTCTTAATTTTTATTTAAAAGAAAAAAGAGGTAAAAAACTTAACCAAACGCCCCATTAAACTTCTACATAATTTATGGACCCGAGGCTGAAACATACGATAGTGAACCCTACCCAAGGTTGTCTTCATAATTTATTCGTTAGGAGGGAAATAACCATAATCATGTATTTAGAGCAGATGTTATATATATATAATCATGATATCTATACACAATAATAGAAAATGATCATAAGGACTTTTGATGGACATTTTTGATAGCGTAAAGCTCATCTTTGATTTTTTTCTATCAAATTAACTAGCAAATGCATAAAACCATATGAATTAAGAGGGGGCAATTACAAGTCCGGTTGTTCAATTCAGATGAATATCCAGACGGACAAGTCGAATTGTCCAGAACGAGAATTGGAATCTCTCACTTATTACGTACAGGTGGTACGCAGACTATGCCTTCAAAATACCGAAAACATGAAGTGTACCATACATATCAGCTAAACCTTTAAGCACGTCATCATACCCAAGATTGCAATTGACAAGCATCATATATGCAGATTAAGTACGTGAAATTAATTAATTGGCCTAATATTATTATCTTGCATTGTTATTGGAACCCTAGCTGAAGAAATGGACCTTCCTCGTGGTTATACATGTCATCTCAAGTAGATGCATGATTCAATCTATTATATATGTTTCCCATCTTAATTAAGTACGTCTCGGAATGCATATATATATATATATATATATATATTCCACTACACTACGTACGTACACAATCCCGTTTCAAGTAGATCCTTTTAAGACGGAACTAATAAGGGCCCCAGGTCCTTAATTTGCACATCAGGAGTACTCAAATGATCTAAAGAGGGGAACTCCTCCGCTTCGTGCTGCGTCTGCCTGTCTGCAAATTAAACTACCAACCGTGGTTCCCTGCAGTCCATCGGGATGCTTGATGCTCTGAACCCAGTTCGTGAAGTATATATCTCCACTGTGACACCAGATTGATCAGTGCTATGCATGGAAGTTGAAATTACTTATTGCAACCTGTTCACTTAGGCCGACATTCAACCCTTCTCTTAAAGCTGTTAGTCTCTCTCTCTCTCTCTCTCTCTCTCTCATATAAATATGTATTCGTTTCAGGTACGGTTGACAGTTTCATGGGTAACTGTCCGACAAGCCTGAAATCACTCGGTTGAATGCCAAATGACCAGAAACTGTCGTCAACGGTCTCTGACTGTTGAGACAACTATCCACAGATTCTCGGAGAACTCTTGACAATTCCAGAAAGACTTCTACTTGCACGGTTGCACGTAAGCTAGCTCCTCATGTTCTTCTTGGAAATAAAAGACTTCCATGTTTGTGGGCGGAACTCCCGCCCGAGTCCTGCATGTTCGTCCTTCTTCAAGAAGGTGACCCACAATGAGCACTCTCCCTCGCTTCTCTCACGGCGAGGGGCCACTTATGTTGTTTCATCGTTGAGCATAAATGGATTTCACCTCTTTATTCATCCTACATGGTATACGATGCGGGATGAATCGGGCGATCTGTCGTGAGTCGATGTGAATCTCAAAGATGATCAATTTGGGCTGAAGCGGAGTTATTTTTATTTTCTGTTCTATTTTCTCTGTTCTCCTTTTTGTATTTTTACTCTATTTTTTGCAGTCTCTTTTTTTCAAAGAATCATTTACCCCTTTTTTATGTTTTCTTCTCAAACCCTGTTTATGCTACGCGGTCAGAGGAGTACGAGAGAGTGGGACAGAGAGGGAGAATGAGAGATCGAGAGAGGTGGGGAGTGAGAGAGAGGGGAACCGTAGGGAGAGGGAGAGGGAGAGGGAATAAGGGCCGCCGATGGTGAGGTCGCAGGCTAATGGTGCAGGAGGACGGCCGCGGCGGTGCAAAACCTGCACCAAAAAAGATAAAAAAGATAAAAAGACACAATATTAGTTCCAGATGAGTTTAATAATTTTTAAATTTTTTAATTTTTAATATTATTAATTTACCATCATTAAATTAGATTTAAATAAAATAAAATATATAATAATAATAAAAATGATGTCAATATGACTTTGATCGTCGTCTGTATAAATAGTGACAATATGCGATCACAAATCTCGCTCTGTAGACATACAATGACGCTCTGTACCCCCAGCTGCTCCCCCAGGTCTGCTTTGGATGCATGGCCGCCGTGAATGCACCAGAGCATTCCTCAAGGTTTCGAGGGGAAACCATGCTCAAGTACATTGAGAGAGAGAGAGAGAGAAGAAAAAGAAAAAAACGTAGTGCCAGCGATTCCAGAAGCAGGTGCTCAGCCGATTCAGCTCCCAATTTGCAAATGGAGCTGATAGTACGTACTAAGGTGCAGCCAGGCCGGTGCACCTGGCCGCCTCTTGGTACTGGTTCTACTCAACGTGATTCTTTTGGAAACTTCACAGTATAAATTAGTAGTTCTCCATGAAATACTTTCTTGTTTAACTTTGACCCTCTTCCTTACATATGATTCTGGCCCCACTACACATAATAGTAGTTGTTCTGCCGACTATATATATATATGTATGGCCAACTGTGTGAATCTTCCTGGAGACTCTGGCGTCCTAGCTAGGCGTGCAGCTGGAGAACCAGCAAGAAGAGAATATGATACGGCACGACAACTTTCCTCGATCCACACTCGCCTGTATATATATCACTGAGTGCGCAGATCCATGCACGAAGGCGGCTGCTTCCAATTGGGCAAGATTTCGATGGTGCTGGAGATTATGATGACGTATTGATTCGATCGAATGCAGAGAATTAACGAGGAGAGAATATGTAACCACGTAGGTAGGCCGGTGAGTCTTGTGAGTCGTGTTGGTGATCCCACGTCGCTGAATGTCTCCTCGATCTCCTGCGTGCCATGAGCACAAGCAAACCCGAAAGATCCGTTTAATATATCTGTGGTGTTCAGATTGGTGTGTCCTGCGAATTAAGCATCTCGTTCCATGCGTGAGCATTCCATCATTTGAGATTGTGTGGAATCTCGTACGTGTGATACCATATATATGGTTCTGTGTAACTGGAAACACTTGCACACACACACACACACACACACACATATATATATGCATACGAATTATGAAGCCATCAGGAAATTCCTAATTACCCGAGGAAAGTTGGATAACAACGTCCGATCGAAAAGCATGCACTACATCTTACGTGTCTGTTTTAGATTCGTGGACAAATTACAGTGCTGCATTAATTTGTTCATGCCTTAAACAATATCGAAGATTAATCTGCAACAATTCTTTGGCGTGGTAGATAAGTAATAATACTTTGGCCTGATCATCGTTTATGTGATTCATTAAGGAGACGAATTTGGTGGGCTTGAATAATTCATCGGAAAATTTCGATAACTTCATTAGCATAAAGGAGAAAGAATCCACTAGTTAATTCGGATTCTACGTACCGCGTTTCTCAAATCAGGGGAATCCCTGCCAACCACCAAATTCTCATCGCCGGTTGCCAGTATGAGGGAATCACCTGTTGGACGACTGTGGTAATTAGCATCCATCCAAACCCACATGGAAACGGAGGTTAATTATATATTCTCCCGGTCCCCACTGAACTTTGTGGGCATATATAAATGTGACACATGATCTTTTAAAAATATTGTTCTTCTTCTAATGCAGCCATATTAATTCTAGGAAAGGTGTTCTTGATCACAAGTGATATTTATTCCATGAACTGCATGCCATATATAGATTCCGTCACCGAGTCTTTGGATTCTGCTTAAGTCAATGAGATTAAACGACTATATATGTATACGGATTTGATTCCGTGTGTGGATCATGAAACCAGATTGCAAGTTGTCTAATGGTTTCAGTTCAATTCGCACTACGTTTTTCCGGCCAATAACTTGAGGAGAAATTGCTCTAATGTTCCAGAATCCCCTTTTATCGATCAGCAAGTGCACGTACCGAAAGGGGAGAACCAGAGAACCTTGCCTACCAGCAATACTAATGGTTACATGAACTTTTCCCACCCATCGATCGGATCGAACGGGGTACATGAACTTTCACGTTGTGTATATACTAAAAATAACATCCGCCGTGTTAAAGGTTACTGGATTGAGTCATCCAACTCAAAATTTTAAAACGTTAAGTGAAGAGGGCACCACAGTTACAATCACATTATATTTTTAATCCGTTTTTAATACGGGACTATTTTCTAACACACCCCCTCACGTGCAAACGGATTTTAGGCTCTGTCACGTGGACCATGACAAACACGGGGTGTGCGACCGAGATCATAACAATGGGCTCTGATATCACGTTAAAGATTACTGGATTGGGTCATCCAACTCAAAACTTTAACGTGTTAAATAGAGAGGACACCATAATTATAATCACATTATATTTTTAGCCCATTTTTAATATAGAACTATTCTCTAACACGTCGGAAGACTAGCTTCCCTACCTTTAAATAATTTATATTCTACCTTTGGGTAGTACAACCATCAAACTTTTATTCGCGTGGCATGTCCAACAAACTTTTTATTTAAAGTAAAAATTGACCAAGCAAGATAGAAACTAGTCGAGTGCACCCTCCCTCAAAAAGGGAGAATGTTCAGTTTTATCAATATACAAAAGGAGGCATGCATATATGCGCATGAACATGGTAGAAGGTAAAAGTATTATAAGTGCATTACGACCAAAAAAATGAATTCTTATAAGTGCTGTTGACAAGAATATTAATCCAGATACACAACCTTGTTTTTTTTTCCCCTATGATAGCTCGTCCATGCCTTTCAGAACCGCCTCCAAATGAAAGGAGGGATAATTTAAAGCAGGAAAAATAACATGTAAAGGGGAGGATGCACAGCCGAAACATTCTCCTTCCCAGTTCGCACAGCCTTGCATTGAGAAACTGGAATCTGAGCGCTTCTGAGGCCACTCAGGACGCCGGAATCCACTTCTCATCAATTTGGCAACCTCCCCATGCACCAATTTGCACAAGGTACGGCCACTGAAGGCACCAGCAAGGAGCATCTCCCCAGTGGCCGGGACAAGTGCTGCCGCCTTGATCCCCCACAAGCTCGACTGCAGCATTATAAATAGCAAGGAAAATCACCATTTCTCTTGCAGGCATCCAAGGAATCCTCATATCTAATTAAACCTTCGGGCGAGAGAGAGAGAGATTATACATAGGATGTCGGAAGCTGGGTGGAGGAAGGTTCCCGCATGGTTCTCCTGCCGCGAGCTCGGCCAGGCACCCCACTGGAACCAGGTAGCCAGCGAGTCGGTTCCCGGCGCCCGGCTTGCAGCTGCGCAGCTGAGTAAGTGCAACGTGTGCGTGGAAGAGAACAAGGGGTGTAAGTGTGGAGATGGAGAGGATTCGGCTGATCCGAAGAGTACTACCACTAATGGGGCGTTCAACGTCGACGATGGGCGCCACCCCGTGAAGGCCGACAGCTCCTTTGCTCACTCTGTCATCAACATGGTGGGAATGCTGATTGGTAAGCCACCATGCCCATGCAGCTTCTCTCTCTCTCTCTCTCTCTCTCTAGATCTCTCTCTGTATGGTTGTCTATTTTTAGATTGTATGGAGACAGTTCACAAAAAAAACTCATAAAAATCTAACACACACCCAACTTGGATAGTTTCTAGTCTCCCTTCATTTGTATATATCTCTTTGTCATGTCCCTTTTATCTTGTTTCAGGTCTCGGGCAGCTATCTACTCCTTATGCCCTGGAGAATGGAGGGTGGAGCTCGGCCTTCCTGCTCGTGGGGCTCGGCGTCATGTGCGCATACACCTCCCACATCATCGGGAAGTGCCTCCGGGAGAACGCCAAGTCCAAGGACTACCAGGACATCGGCGAGCACGCCTTCGGGACCAAGGGCCGGCTCCTAGCCGCCACCTTCGTCTACCTGGAGATCTTCATGGCCCTCGTCTCCTACACCATCTCCCTCAGCGACAACTTGGCCCTCGTGTTCGCCGGATTGCACCTCCGGGCGCCGGGCCTACCCTTGTCCACTCCCCAGCTGCTGACCACCATCGCCGTCCTGGTGGCGCTGCCCAGCCTCTGGCTGCGTGACCTCTCCTCCATCTCCTTCCTCTCCTTCGGCGGCATCCTCATGTCCGGCCTCATCTTCATCACCGTGGTGTGCACCGCGCTCTTCGGTGGTGTGAAGGCCGACCAGAGGATCCCCGCGCTCAACCTCCACAAGATCCCGGCCATCTCCGGCCTCTACATGTTCAGCTACGCCGGCCACATCGTCTTCCCCAACATCTACACCGCCATGAAGGACCCCTCCGAGTTCACCAAGGTGTCCATCACAAGCTTCACCTTCGTGACGGCGCTCTACACGGCGCTGGCCTTCACGGGGGCGAAGCTGTTCGGGCCGAGCGTGAACTCTCAGATAACGCTCAGCATGCCGCCCCGCCTCGTCGTCACCAAGATCGCGCTGTGGGCGACTGTGCTCACCCCGATGACGAAGTACGCCCTGGAGTTCGCGCCGTTCGCCATGCAGCTCGAGCACGGCCTGCCGGCGTGGATGGGGTCCAGGACGAGGACGGTGGTGAGGGGCGGCGTCGGCTCGGCGCTGCTGCTGCTGATCCTGTGCCTGGCCCTGTCGGTGCCCTACTTCGAGCACGTCCTGGGGCTCACGGGTTCCCTGGTCAGCATCGGCATCTGCCTCGTCTTCCCCTGCGCCTTCTACCTGAAGATCTGCTGGGGCAAGGTTTCCAAGCCGGTGGTGGCCCTCAACGCGATGCTCATAGCTTTAGGAGTTGTGCTTGGGGTGATGGGAACGCTCTCGTCCTCCAAGTCGCTGGCGAGGAGCATTCAGATAGGGCGCTCGGGGTAGAAAAAGGTACGGACTTAATTAGCATTTCAAATAGGCGGAAGCTAATTAATTAAGGGTGTAAAACCCGTTATAACGCTGCCCCCGGGTTATCGATGATGGCAGAGTGAGCATATGCATATGCTGTTACGTGGCAGAATGATCATTATACGTATGTTCTTACTTTGGACGTTTTTTTTATATGCTATGATCGATCAAATGATTTGTAAGAAGCAGGAATAAGGTTTTCAAATTGGTTAATTTCATATATACACTCCTCACGTACAAAAATCAAACACTACCCTACTTAGTTGTCAAATATCGTAGATACCATTATTATTAATGAAAACTTTCAAAAATCTCACTAGATAATGACAATGTCCCCGACAACATTTATGTATTAACCCTAAATCTCCCCGCAAACAAATTCTGAGGGTATTCTTATCATTTAGTGATATTTTAAAACCTTTTAATTACTAAATTAAGATGGTGTGTATGAGATTTGTCGACAACTAGAATTGACTAGTATTTTTAATATCCTGCGTGTAAGGAGAATATATATGAAATTAACCTTTTTTTTAAATCAGTGACGAGGGTCATCTCATTTAATATTCGGACGAGGGCCGGGCACACCTATCGTCTCCCGTGAATCCGTTTGAAAGTTCGACAATTGGTGGTAGGAGAGTCCATCGTATAATTATTGGACGAAATTGAAGTGAAATAAATTAATTATGAATTGGGAGATGATTTCTACACATACCATAGAAACTTAGGTACCATAAAAAGGTAAAAATATGGAATGATTAAGTAAAACAACTATTAAGTAAAAATATGAAATAAATTAATTATTAATTGGCTTGGTCTCCACGGGTTGATTTAATTCGCAATAGGGTTGTCTAACTTGAGCTCAACTCATGTTCTTCCTTCAACTCAAATTTACTTTGGGAGTCATTAATTTGGTTTGACAGAAAACACAGTAAAATATGGTTACCATATTTTTTTTATGCGTCGCTTAAATATGAAGTTTTACAGTGTTCTTCGTCAAAACAACTAGCCCGTAATCAATCAAAGTCTGTATCCCCATCTACATGGCCGCTTGCTTACCTAAACTAATTGGAATGAAATGATTTAATTTTATAGTTATAAATTAAAATAGTTATCCAAGCAGCCACAGATATGATCATTTGGGTCGAAGGTGGAGGAGGAAGAACTAATTAAGATCCTTCGGTGACTAAATTAACATTTTTTTAGTTAATGAATGGTGATGAGAATCCAAGGATGAACGACGACTGGACAATTTCATAGACTTTTTGCTGGCTTGAGCTCATCATGGTACTGCTTCGCTTAACTTGTCTTATAATCGATAGGCTGGGCAGTCCAATTCAGGAGACTGATCCAACAGAAACCTGGGCTGATCCCTATAAAATGTTCGCCCCAATTAGCTCCAAATATTATGAAGGTGGTCAAACCGCTAACCAACGGTCCAAAACCACCTGAAAGGGGACCAGCCCTTCTAAAGGGACCCGACGATTTATTGGAAAAACATAAATCATATGGATTAGACAACTCATTTTATTAATTAATGACATATGTTGTCAAAATGCTAGGAAAAAATAGCGTACAAAAATATATGTTTCTATAATTTCTATCCATGACGCCTTAGAGGAAGAAACCTGCCTTTTCAATAAAAATACATACCCAAAATAATATAAAAAAATTAAATGTCTCTAATTTGGCTCCAGATTAATCATTAGAATCGGGTTTATTAATTAATGAAGAGATCATACTATTTATGCTCTCGCCACTTCCACTTTCTTACTGGGCAAGAAAGCGGGGTGGTCGTTACAGAAGGGCTGAAGCCACAATATTTGGGAGCATAACTTTAGGCTCGGTTTGTTATTAGAATTGTCTGGAGAATGTCGAATTCGACGCAAGAGAAACGAGGGGGGGCCACTCTCTCCCTCACACAATCGGCATTATCTGAGCGCGGGCAGCGTGTTCGACCTCTTGGGGTCAAACATAGCGTCCGCGTTCGAATAACAAAGAGGGCCTTAGAGAACAAGCTCAAGAATCTATATAATATTTTTTGACATTCCAAAAAATGTTGTTTATTCAATTACATATTTTCAATTGTTTGTATTGTCTCAGACTTTCACATAGACGATGGGACACGGAGAGATTACACTCTCATCCCAAATTCTCTCACACTCCGAATTGTTTTAGATGATTAGAAAATCAACCAGACTCTCTCGATATCATTTTTATGATCTCATTCCAAACATATCCTAAGGCTAATATTTGAGAAGGAAATCATACATGAATACAAGGTTTGACTTGCTATAGTTTACATGCTATATCATTTGGCCGATGGTGGAAGAAACAAGTGAGCCGAGAAGGTGTGGCTACCTACATTTCCTCGTGAAACACGAGCAGTGGTGGTGGCCTTGATGGCATTGCAGGTGGGGGTGGCACCAAAACAACCCCCCCCCCCCCCCCCCCCCCCCCTTAATCAGCAAGCATAAGGTGTCTACTCCCAGCGTCCGACACGGCGAGTTCTCCTGAGGTAGTAGATCCAGACCAAGATCCTCCCATTCAAACTCTACGCCACCCCTATACGTAGAGGGGGCATCTCCAATGATTGAAGCCATTGTCAACCCCCCCCCTCCCACCAGCGTCCGACACGGCGAGTTCTCCTGAGGTAGTAGATCCAGACCAAGATCCTCCCATTCAAACTCTACGCCACCCCTATACGTAGAGGGGGCATCTCCAATGATTGAAGCCATTGTCAACCCCCCCCCCCCTCCCCTTAATCAGCAAGCATAAGGTGTCTACTCCCAGCGTCCGACACGGCGAGTTCTCCTGAGGTAGTAGATCCAGACCAAGATCCTCCCATTCAAACTCTACGCCACCCCTATACGTAGAGGGGGCATCTCCAATGATTGTAGCCATTGTTAGATCGATCGACCTTCACATATATAATAGAGAAAGGCTACCGTAATGTTTGGGCTGGTGGGTCGGGTCAGAGACTCAGAGGTGGATGTGCATGACCTCACACATACTTCCCCAGCAACCCCCGCACTTAAAAGGAGGAGGAGCGGCGTGTCAGGCAGCCGGCCCATCCATATTAACTCCAGCCTTCTTCTGGTCCTGCGCTGCGGTGGAGGCGGGCGGGGCGGCCTCGGTGGTAGGGGCCGGGGCTGTGCGAGAGCTGAGAGAGGAACACGCAACTGGCACAGGGAAGAACACGCGGGAGGGGCACTGCCCGTGCCCACTGCTGAGGACAGGCCAATACTCCGAGATAAGGTCTCTCCTGTGCCGACCCCATTTATTTATTTATTAATATATTGGCATATGCCTGTCCATTCTGTCAATTCGATCCCCTTCCTGGTTCAGGTCCACTGGGGTTGCCCCGATTTGATTTCGAAAGTTTGTAAGGGAGCTTTATGTTTGATCTAAAACCAGATTGAATGATGTAATCTGATCTTGTTCGGGTTCATCGGTTCACTACATGACATGTTTTGAAAAAAAAAGAATAAAAAAAGTATGTATATGGCTTTTAAAGTTAGAAATGTTTGATTCTGTCTTGAAAAGCCTAATCACTGGTTATAACTTTTGTTTATATGGTACTCGTTGTTTAATTTAATTTCTTCAAAAAAAATCTGATGGAAAGATATTTATTTCACAGACCCATGAGAAGCCCAAGCTAAAATATACACATAAATATAAAATATATCGTTTTAGTTGATTTTTTATTTAGGTTAATGTTAAGATATAGTTTTTTTTTACTTTGATATCGGAGCAAATTTCTAAAATGAAATCAAATCAAAGTGTGCACGGTCCTAGATGTGCCATTTCACTCCCTCTACCAAGCAAAAAACCTTCTGTGTTGTCCCTCATAGGAAATACGACGGCAGGAAAAAAGGGAAAAAAAACCTTAATGTTTCGTGATGGATTGCGACGGGGGCGGGGGGGAATCGTTTCTTCATTTTACTTATTTTTCTTGTTCTTTTATCCCATTCTAATCTATATGCATCTGAGGAGGATAAAATCGACATGATCCATACGCGGCCCATTAACACTAGACATGCGTCGGCCCAAGGTCCGTAACGTGCATGACATGCCCCCGACATCCATGGCCCACGATAGGCGACCTAATAGGGTCGGCCATCGGATTCGTCAGCCCACGAAGGGCATCAACTCGGATATATCGGACGCCGGATGACCCTCCGGCGATCGAACGTTACTCCCGCCATCATCGACCTCGACTCCAATAAAGGCGAGCATGCCTCACGGATGCCGTAAGACTCGTCTAAAGGTCGCCCGACTCCGGAGGAACATATGCTTAACGGGAAACTCCCCACGATCGTGGGGAGACGTTACCCCATGACTCATGTCCTTCCCTACTAAGGGATAGACCTCCACCGCCAGAACAACCCCTATAAAACGGACCTCCCGCTAGGGACAAAGGGGACGGACACACGAACACGGCAAGATAGACTCCGACACATGCTACGACAGGCTGACAATTTCAGAGAGTGACTTCTACAGAGGAGATCCCCGATCCGCTTTCGAGCACCCTTCCCATCTAGCGAACACTCTCCAAACACTCACTAGACGTGACGAGCACTCCTTCAGAAACCCGACTATCACTCCAACCTTGATCAATCGACTCTCATCCTCCTCTCTCTACTCCATCCTCCCTCGATCCCTTCGTAACAAGGTCCTGACTTAAGTATCGGAAGGTTGTCCCCTGGGATAACATCCGGGACTCCTTATGACGTCATTTTTCTGGTGGTTGCAGACTTTCACGAGTGACCAGACGTTCTTCCCCAACAAACAAATATTAAAAATATGATACAAAATTCGAGAGATCATTTTGTCAATCTCTACGGCATCCAAAATCTCAAACTTCTAATCTAAAAAGGTTACCAACAAAAACCTGTAAACTTATCTAATCACACAATTCAAAGGTGTTCCGTTGCGGTCAAACAAAATGCAACTTTGCTTCCCAAACTAAAGAAAGTCAGGATCAAACATACTACTCCTGAAAATAACAAGAGATTAAATTCGATCAACAGTTCACAACAAAGAAGAGCTCCTCGTCGCTCTCCTCTTCGTAGCACTCATTATGAGGAATCATTTGATGACTTGATCAGAAAGTCCTTTCTAAATGTATCTCCTTCACAGAAAGGTGTGGTCAGCTGTCAAAATACGTTGAACATGATCAAACAGACAGTGGATGTGAAGACTACGGTCGAAGCTGGATGAGGCCCACATTGCCACTTCCCCTGTTTTGGTTCTTTTGCCCTGTAGCACTGTTTCCTAATCTACTCCTTTGGCTTATATAAGAAGAATAAAAGAAGAGCGGGAGGACTAAGAGTGGCAACAACAATAGAAGGGTGGCTACTACATCATGACTTGTAGAACACCCGAAACGGTCACCCGATTAGAGACTTAACAGTCGACCGTTTCTCTGCTCATAAAAATATCAATAGGTACTGAAAATTTTGATCGACCTCGCAGTCCACCATTTTTTTCTAATCAAATCCTTCTCATGACTTACTAGACTCGACAGTTCCGATTGACCGCCTTTGTTCTATCCTCTAAATCTATCTCATTGTTTCTGATTTGGTACTCTCGTTCTGTTCATGTACCACACACTTCTTTTAGATTAAAGTGACTGGGAAAAAAATGCTACTTTTTTTCTTCACCTCGCATGTGTGCAGTGTGCATTGTGCACATGAATGAACAAACTAATAGATTATAGTTGCAAGTTACTACATAGGGTAAGCAGTACACCAAAAACTGATGTCTTTACACACAGGAAAAGGACTACAGGAGCCCTCTCTTATCTAAAGATGAGTTGACTTCCATTTTTGCTCATCTATTTGTGTATATATCATAATCTAAGATGCCGACGGTCCCAAAAAAAAAATTTAAAGAATATCTTCATTAGAAAACTGAAAAATCACCAGGTTTGGGAGGGGACTGGTTACTCAACCTTTCCACCCAATGACCATCCTTCCCACCGTTGGCGGCGGCCTCCTTAGCGGGGCAGCCCTCTTTGGCCCCGAACACCTCCTCTACGAACTTCTCCACGTCGATGGGCTCCTCTTCCCCCTGCTGCGGCTCCTCCTCCTCTGGCGCCGGAGGGATGTACGGCGGCCGGGAGATGTCAAGGACGGAGTCCCAATCCAGCCCTCTGAAGAACTCGTGCGCTTTGATACCCTCGCAGGTGATCCTTCGCTGGGGGTCCTTCTCCAGCAGCCTGGCGATGAGGTCACGCAGCGGGGTATTCTCCCCCACCAGCGCCGGGGGCTTGGCGAGGATGTAGTAGAAGGTCTCCTTCCGGTTCTGCCCCCGGAAGGGCGTCCTCCCGTAGAGCATCTCGTAGAGGACGACCCCAAGGCTCCACCAGTCCACGGCGAAGTCGTGGCCGCTCCCGACAATGACCTCGGGCGCCACGTACTCCTCCGTCCCCACGAACGAGTTGGACTTCCCCGCCGAATCACCGGAGGCCGAGGAGGCGCCCCCGGAGGAGGACGAGGATGAAGCGGAGCTGTGTTGCCGCGGCGTGGCAGGTTGCCACGAGAAGCACGCGCTTAACGGGTTCCTCTTGGTGCAAGGCGGGGATTGCCGCGGGGTATCGGATTCGCGGGAGGGCGTGGGGGAGGTGGCGGAAGGTCTTGTGGGGAGCCTAGCGGAGAGGTCGAAGTCGACGAGCATTACATGGCCGCTGCCCTGGATGAGCACGTTCTCCGGCTTGAGATCCCTGTATATGAGGCCCTGGCTGTGGAGGTGCTCCAATGCAAGAACAAGCTCCGCCGCATAGAATCTGAGAGGGAACACAAGAAACCGCGTCAGCGATGAGATCCCTCCACAGAACTGAGGGGCAGAGAGAGAGAGAGAGAAAGAGAGACGCACCTGATGACATCATCGGAGAACATCTTCTCCGTCTGCCGCCGCCTCAGCAGACCCAGGTCCCCCCCGGGGCACCGCTCCATCGCGAACCCAACAATCTTCTCCGTGGAGACGAACCCGCGGAGCTTCGGGAGGAGAGGGTG
The DNA here is from genome assembly GCA_022559845.1 of Amorphophallus konjac. Lineage (NCBI taxonomy): Eukaryota > Viridiplantae > Streptophyta > Magnoliopsida > Alismatales > Araceae > Amorphophallus > Amorphophallus konjac. The sequence goes on from CM040128.1 coordinate 18,527,345, forward strand.
GCGGAGGACACCCAAGACATCGCGCTCGAACCAGATCCGGCGGTACCCGTCCTCGGCCTTCTTCTCGGCAGCGGACCTGGCGATGGCCTTGAGGGCGAGGGCGCGGCCGGACGCGTTCTCGTGGACGAGGAAGACGACGCCTTTGGCGCCGCGGCCGAGGACAGAGACGGCCGTCAGTTCCCGGAGGTCCAGAGGCGGAGGCCCTGCTTCCATCACCGGCGATGGAAAACTCCCTTCTCCCTTCTCTACACAAAGAAGGAGAAGAGAGAAGGGAGGGAGGGCTTTTATGCTTGGGAAGTCGCGGCGGTGGGTTTCCTTGGCGAGGAAGCATTTAGAGAGGGAGCGTTGCGACTTGTTCACGAGCGCCGCCGCTACCTCCCGACGCCCGTCAAAAAAAAAAAAAAAAACAATAAAACCTCCCGTGACCCGGGATTTGAATCCACCGGCACCATAGCTCTATACGCCTGACTAAGGGGTACGTGTCTCTTTTTCATTGGGTAAGTAGACTGGCCCTTTGTGGCTTCTGGAAGGAGAGCCCCGAGCGATCAACTTTGAGACGGGGTGTACGGCGACCGTTAAGGCTAATCACGGCCGTCCAAGTAGTTCGGCGCCAACGTTTCGGACGGTGGAATAAGTCACACATCGGATGTCGTACGTTGCCGGTGGTTGGTTATACGGACCGGGATTGGTGGGGACGTGGAGGGTCAAAGTTTGTGCGTGACCACTCGGGGAGAACGTGGTCTCCAAGAAAATGCCGATCCGACTGGTCTCTTATATGCAAAAAAGTTGTTCCGGGAGCAACTTCCAGGTTGGGGCGGAGGGGATCCGAAAGACGCGTCGTGTTTATTCTCATTGTTGAAAAAAGAGGGCGTCTCGTGGCGCAAACACTCACGAGTCTTAAAATTCGAAATTAGAAAATTATGTTTAGACATGCATTTTGAGTTTTTTTATTTCAGAGTTATGTTTTTTATTAATTGAGATTGTACGTTTCAACATATTTATTATATCAAGATATGTGTGTAAAATTTATGTATTAATTAAAAAATAATATAGTGAGGTGTTATAAAGTGACTTAAAACTTCGGACATAATTAAGTGGACTGTTGAGATAACATAGATTTATTATTACATGGAGATAATATTAACACATGAAAACTAATATTATATTTAATTATTTTAATACTTTAAAATTATTAAGACTTAAGTCTCATCATACTTCAAGACTTATACGCCTTACAAAAAAAGTTTTAAAAAAATTTAAAGAAACGTGTCACAGTTCTGGGTGAGATGAGAAACTTTTAGGTGCGAAGAAATCAATTACTTTTTTACTCCTCATTTAACGTGTTGAATTCACAAAATCGTAATGTTGAGATATAAAGACCCAAGGTCATAAGACATGAACCACAACTCATTTAACCAATACGGGACTATTGTCGAGAGACTATGACCAAATTCTAATATTCCCCCTCACGGTCAAGATGGGCCAAATGACCCAACTCCTCTTGTCACTTCCACCCAATTAATGTCCACGGCCCATCTTAACTGTGAAGGGAAGTGTTGAAATTTGGGTATAGTCCCTGGGCAATAGTCTCGTATTGGTTAAATGAGTTGTGATTTATGTGCTTATAACCCTGAGCATGTGTATCTCAACACCGCGGTTTTGTGGATTCAACATGATATTATAGCAGGTCAAATGACTCAACTCTATCTTGTCACCTCCACCCAATTAATGCCCACGGCTCATCTTGATTAGAGAATATTCCCGTATTGAATACGGACTAAAAGTATAATGTGATTATAATTGTGGTGCCCTCTCCACTAGGGATGTCAAAAATACCCGTAAACCCGATTACCCGCATTACCCGACCCGTGATGGGTCGGATAATACCCGAATAAATGGATATGGATTCGGGTTCTGATACATTTAAAATACCCGTTTCATATTCGGATAGGGTATGGATTTAGTGCACCCAAACCCGTACCCGATCCGAACCCGCTCTTAATAACTTATTATGCATGTTGGACTTATGATTTTGACATGAACCCAATCCGTTGCCCATCTTGTTAAGTTTGTGAGTTTAGACTTCTTGCTAAAATTATAAGGACGTTTTTATAAAACATAAAAATTACTTTAGAAATGAAAGAATTGACCGGATTTATTTTTTTCTGATTCTCATAAATCTCACATTTCTTTGGACGTGAATGTGGACTCATGCTTTATGGACGGATACAGATATCCGCGGATATATCCATACCCGTGACGAATATACCCGTATCCATACCCGCGAAAATAATAGGGTACTATCCGGGTATGGTATTAGTAAAATTTTCACGGATAGGGTATGGTATTGGTCTACCCGAGCCGAACCCGATCCATTGACATCCCTACTCTCCACTCAACACCTTGAGATTTTGAGTTGGATGGCTCAATCCAATAAAATTTAATATGGTATCAGAGCCCATAGTTATGATCTGAGCAGCGCATTCAGTGTTTGTCATAATCCACGTGACAGAGTCGATGGTATCAGAGCATATGGTTATAATCTGGGCCACACACTCCGTGTTTGTCATAGTCCACGTGACCGAGCCGATGGTATCAGAGCATATGATTATGATCTGGGCCGCGCACTCCGTATTTGTCATAGTCCACGTGACAGAGCTTAAAATCGACCTACACGTGAGGGAGTGTGTTAGAGAATAGTCATGTATTCAATACGGACTAAAAGTATAATGTGATTATAATTATGGTGCCTGCTCCACTTAACACCTTGAGATTTTAAGTTGAATGACTCGATCTAATAAAATTTAATATAACGATTTTATTTAAATGAATAGTGCATTGGAAGTGGTCGTGTTTATTTGCCTTATATAAATTATAATAGTGGATCAGATATGACGGTTAAGACAGGTATCAACCGGATGCTATATATCATACCAATGAGTTTAATTATGGTCTAATTAATGATATGTGCACCTCTTCGTCTTTAGGTAGGGAGGCTTTGGATTCAAAATTTAGCTTTCTATTCAAGTGTGAGAGGTGAGATTTAACTATATATATATATATATATATGTGCTAGTATATATGCCCCCCACAAGTGGCGGGGAGAAATATCGATCACCTACATTTAATTACATGGTAGAATACTCGAGTAATTACTCAAATTTATAAGTATACCCCGATCAAAAACAAATTAACAGGATCCTATCATTGCATGCGTATACAAATTGCGAAAGGGAGGTGTAGATGTTGCCATCATGGTTGCTTGATCTTGATTTACATGTTTATACACGAAAGGGAGAGAAACAGGCAAAAGAAGAACAACGTCCAGCTCAAGAGGGGGGCGGGGGGGCCTCCATCGATCGTACCCCAACATCCACCTATCAAATTTCGAATCCGATGGTTGGCTGGCATCTCTCCCCCTCCCCCTCCAAGAAGAAGAAGAACATTTTGCTGCCCGGCCGCCGACCAAATGTGGTGGTGGAGCGCATCTTGCACATCGCGTCAAATTGGCGCGGGCTCCCACGGAGAATGTTGCCATCACCCTGTTTTTATTTGTCGCTCAGAATTTAATCCGGGGGACCATCACCGAGGTAACATCATGGTTCACGGACTCTACGATGCGCGCCGACTCCGAATTGACCTGATTCGATACGAGTCGGCCTAACTCTAACTTAACTCAGTCAAAGTCACATGTTTAAACTACTTTAATTTGTAAGACAAATATTTCATCGATTCAAAGTACAAATAAATTATTTAGTTTATTTTTATTTCAATTAATTTTTAACATTATACCATTATTAAGTAATCAATAAATCAAAAAATAGAAAATATAGTTTCAAGTTCTTTATCCATAAAATGTAAGATCCATAGTTAACGTTATATCATTATATCATTATTATAAAATTTTAATTATTAAAATTATAAATTAAAATTTCAATATCATATTATTATTTAAATAATTACTGGTGGATAGACCTATCTCGGAACATATATATGTATAGCTTGAGGTTGTTATGATCTAGTACGAGTCGCCCGACTCAAACCCGAGTAAATTCGAGCCGACTAACCACGGATAGGATTGATGCATGATAAGAGTCATACTTTCTACACATATTAATTTATTGGTGACATTTAGCTACGTAAGCATAAATATTGCTATCACAAGGCATCGTAACTTATTATAACTAACTCAAACTTAACATCTAACTAGAATTAACAAAACACTCCTAATCTTTTAACTTATTAGTGCAGAAAATAACTCTATTACATAAATGTAAGTGTAAAAATAACTCTACTATATAAAGACGAAAGCAAAAAAATATCCCTCTATTTATGCTCTGTCAAACTATTTTAAATAGAAATTATTTATAGAGATTGTTGGGGATGTGTATCTGAAGCGGAAGCCATCCCACCGAGGAGGAAGACGATCCACGCTCACGAACACCGGGAAGGGAGCGACCAGAACCCACGGTTTCTCCCTCTGGTTTCCTCTCTCTATCTCACGTACTGTATGTGTGTGTAATCTAATGGGGAGTTGCACACTCATGTAGAGAGGAGGGATCAGTCCCAATTGGGCTTAAGCAGGATCCCACCCATAACAGGATCCTAATGGGCACTAAATGGGTTCAGCCCATTAACATATTCCTTTAACTGGACTTAATGGTGTGTTAAGAGTGTGTAGCCCAATGACAAGTGGACCATTATATTGGGATAAAACCCAACATTCTCCCACTTGGTTCATCTTGTCACAAACATATCAAATCTTCGTTTCGAAAACATACATATAACATAGACATACATATAGTTTAAAAGACACTTGAAGATTTGATAGTGGGCCTACACCCGAAGGGAAAAACACGATACATGCGCGCATGATTAAAACAAAACCACACACCATTCCAGCTAATAGAATCTGAAGAAGTTCAAGTATAGTAAATCAAATGACACGAGTCATGGCGGTAAATGTATTCTAATCACACACCACCTTCCATGTACCACAATGCCACCAACTTACTACAACTGAACACTGAAACTGAATTAATAGATAAACTCAAACTTAATGTTTATCTACTGGTCACCACTTAAGCATACATTCTGCCAACCATAATCCATAACCAACATGTATATACAACAAATGGAATAGGCAGAAAACAAAAAGAAGATTCATGATATAAATGATATAAATGTGATCACAAATAACTGTAAGTGTCATAACATATCAAGAGAACTAACAAGACCCATCTTAATCACATGACTACAAAATGTGCTAGCAAGTAGTCCCTTAGTGAGTGGGTCAGCAATCATAAGATATGTCCCAATATGTTCTATAGACACTTCATGATTCTTCACTCTATCTCTAAGAGCAAAATACTTAATATCCAAGGCTCTACCACCCTTGGATGCCTTATTGTTCTTAGAGAAGAAAATCGCAGCGAAATTGTCACAATAAATCTTGATAGGTCTTGAGATGAAATCAATAAATGGTAGAAATGTGAGCAAGTTCCGCAACTGAATGGCCTGTCCACTAGCCTCAAAACAGGCAATGAACTCAGCTGCCATAGTGGAAGTCACTGTAATACTCTGTTTCTCACTACACCAAGTAATGGCTCCCCCTGCCAAGAGGAAGATATAGCATGTAGTAGACTTCCTCGTGTCAAGGCAACCACCAAAATCAGCATCAGAATATACAATGACCTCCAACTGATCTGACCTCCTATAAGTGAGCATATAATCCATAGTCCCTTTCAAAGAGCGCATGACTTTCTTGGCAGCCTTCCAATGATCCAAACCTGGGTTGCTTTGATACCTGCTAAGCATACCCACAGCAAAAGCAATATCTGGACGTGTACAAGTCTGAAGGTACATCAGGCTCCCAACAGCTGAAGCATAAGGAATGAGCTCCATCTGCTTCCTTTCTAAGTCATTCTTAGGACACTGCAAATCACTGAATTTATCTCCTTTCACAATAGGTACTTTATCGGGTGCACAGAATTGCATGTTGAACCTTTCCAAGATCTTTGAGATGTAAGCTTTCTGAGAAAGACCAAGTGTACCTGAAGGTCTATCTCTGGTGATCTCAATGCCTAAAACATAACAGGCATCACCCATATCCTTCATCTCAAAGTTCTTAGAAAGAAAAGCTTTAGTTTCATGCAACAAACTAAGATCACTACTAGCAAGCAAGATGTCATCCACATATAAAAGCAAGATAATGAATTTACTCCCACTGACCTTTAGGTATAAACATTCATCAATGATGTTTTCCTTAAACCCAAAGGATAAAATGATTTCACTAAACTTTATGAACCATTGACGAGAGGCTTACTTAAGTCCATAAATGGATTTCTTTAATTTGCATACCAAGTGTTCTTTTCCCTTAGCATGAAACCCCTGAGGTTGCTCCATATACACTTCTTTATCTAGGTCCCCATTGAGAAATGCCGTTTTCACATCCATTTGGTGTAACTCTAAATCAAAATGAGCTACTAAGGCCATGACTAACCTGAATGAGAGCTTCTTAGAAACTGGAGAGAAGGTCTCATCATAGTCAATGCCCTCCCTCTGAGTGAAACCTTTAGCCACCAATCTGGCCTTATGTCTCTCAACTTTACCTTTAGAGTCCACTTTAGTTTTGAATACCCATTTGCATCCAATAAGTTTGGACCCTTTAGGCAAATCAACGAGATCCCAGACTTGATTTTTTAGCTATTGAGTCAAGCTCTTCCTTCATGGCTTCAAACCAATAGGTGGACTTTTCACTTTTCATGGCTTGTGAAAATGTCACTGGATCATCAATGTCACCCCTGTCGATCTACATTATCCTCCTGTAGGTATACCAAAAACTCATCAGATATGGCAGGTCTCCTAACTCTCTCAGATCTTCGTAGTGCTGGCCCCTGATCCACCTGAGGAGGTGGTTGGTCAACTATTGTAGCATCTTCTGGCTCTGGAGCCACTTGAGGTGGACCAACTACAACTTCTTGTTCCCTCTGAATATCATTCTGAGGAATGAATATAGGAACAAAGCTGTCAGTTGTTACAGGTATTTCAACCTGATCCTGTAACTCCTCAAAAGAAATCTCTCGAGAAGGTCCACTCCCACTAACTCCGCCATCCTCAAGAAACCTTGCCTTATCTGTTTCTATAATGATGGGAACATATGATGGACAATAGAATCTATACCCTTTTGATCTTTCCGGATAACCAATGAAGAATCCACTAGTTGTCCTAGGATCAAAAGCCTTTTCTTGTGTGTTATATGGTCTGGCCTCAGCTGGACATCCCCAAGTGCGCATATAGCTCACAGAAGGTTTCCTATCACTCCACAACTCATAGGGAGTTTTAGGAGCAGCTTTAGTAGGAACCTTATTCAAAATGTGTACAGCTGTCTTTAAGGCCTCCCCCCACAAAGACAAAGGAAGGGTAGAGTGACTTAACATTGTCCTAACCATTTCTTTAAGCGTTCGGTTCCTTCTTTCTGCAACCCCATTCTGATAAGGGCTGCCAGGAGTAGTGTACTGAGGTATAATACCCTCTTCTTTAAGGAACCTAGCTAATGGTCCAGGCCTTTGTCCCATCTATGTATACCTACCATAATACTCACCACCCCTATCAGATCTGACTACCTTAATAGATTTTCCTGATTGTTTCTCTACCTCATTCTTAAAATCTTTAAAGGCATTGAAAACATCTGCCTTTTCAAGAAGTAGATAGAGATACATATATCTAGAGTAGTCATCAATGAATGTGGCAAAGTATCGCTCACCAGTAAGACAGGGTGAAAAGGGACCACAGATATCAGTGTGAATTATTTCTAGAAGTTCAGAACTTCTAGTGGCATCTTTATTAGACGTGTGTGTTTGCTTTCCCTTTATGCAATCAACACAAGTCTCAAAGTCAGTGAAATCTAGAGTGTGCAACACTCCTTCTCCCACTAACATCTTAAGCCTCTTAATGGAGATATGGCCTAATCTCCTATGCCACAACATAGATGAATTTTCATTAACTCTACCACGCTTGTTGCCAATAGAAACTGAAGTATGCAGGGTATTCAAGGATTGTTCATTCACATTACTAAGACACAATTTATATAAACCATCAGATATAGAACCAGTACCAATAACAACAGAATCCTTCATTAATTCAACTAAAGAGTTTCCAAAACTAACATGAAAACCTTCTGAAGCAAGTTTTGATACTGAAACCAAATTTCTACTAAAAGAATGTACATAAAAAGTGTCTTTCAAATCTAGAACAAATTCTGAACTCAAAATGATCCTATAAGTTCCAATAGCCTTCACATGTGAGCGCGTCCTATTTCCTGAAAAGATGCATTGCTCACCCTTATTGATAGGCTTTTGGAATAGGAATCCCTGCATAGAAATGGCAACATGCACAGTAGAACCTGAGTCAATCCACCATGTATCATTAGGAACATTTACTAAATGAGACTCATAGCAAACATAAGATGAGAGATTACCTTTCTTTTCAAACCATCCCTTGAATTTCAAGCACTCTTTCTTAATGTGTCCAGGTTCATGACAGAAGAAGCATCTCTTTTCATTTTCTTTTTCTTTTTCTTTACCTTTGCCCTTTTCTTTCTTGTAGTGCTTCTTCTTGCCCTTCTTCTGAACACTCTTGTGCTTTCCTGAACTTCCACTTCCTTTTTATGAGAAGAGAAGTTAGCAACTTGATTTCTCTCCCCTCTCAACCTCTCCTCCTCCTGAACACACATGGTCATCAATTCATTTGGTGACCATTTAGCCTGATGTGTGTTGTATGAGATCTTAAAGGCCTCATACTCATTTGGAAGAGAGTTGAGAATAAAGTGGACAAGGAATGTATCTGAAATGGTAACTTCCATTGCATTAAGCTGAAATGCAATATCTCTCATCATCATAATGTGTTCTCTAATGCCGCCACTGCCAGTGTATTTTATTGAGGAAAGCTTAGCCATTAAGGTGCTAGCCTTTGCTTTATCAGAACTGATGAACTGTTCCTCAATAGCCTTTAAAAATCCACTAGCTGTGGCCTGCTCAGGGATAGATCCCTTAATGTTTTGGCCTACATGTCCTTGTAAGAATAATAGGCACAAACGGTTGGATCTTTCCCATTTATCAAAATGAGTCTTCTGTTCCTGTGAACTTTCTGCTGTAAGTGGAGCTGACTTTTCCTCACGCAAAGATAAATCTAAATCCATGCACCCTAAAACAAATAGTACCCTTTGTTTCCATTCAGTGAAATTAGTGCCATTCAGATAAGGGACAGTTCCAGTGAAGGGTGCAAACAAAGGAGAAGCACCTGAAGATAACCAAATGCTCACATATATCAAAATATGAAATGACAGCAAATAATGAGGCATATAAATGAATGCTAAGTAATTCTAACAACTGAAATAAATTACTTTAGCATGCTAATGGACAAACTCCCCACAAAATAACTTAAGTGATAGAACTAAGACTTATATACACTTTGATGTCAAGAGATAGTACATTTGGGTACAAAACTCTCAAGAGTCAGCATGCATATAAATTATATTCTATCATGTTCATGACATGAAAATAGAACACTCCTTTGGGAGTTAAATTCTGCATTCAAATCAAGAACACAAAAGTTTGATATCATTTTAATTCCTTAATGAGAATATTTTATTATTCTCCATGCATAAGGCCACTTTGGTGGTCAACTTACACACTTTGAATGCTAAAATATCCCCCCTCAATTAAAAATGATAACAAACAAAACATAATGCTCATGAATGACACTATCTTAAACTCAAAAGTGTGAAATTTTATCATTCCTCGTAGTTAGTGCCACTTTGGTGGTCTACCTAACCACTTAAAAATTAAAAACCTCACACAAAACTATATGATAGCATCAATTAACACTTAATATGAGCAAAAAGGATATAAACACAATAATTATTACAATCTGAAATGGAGATATTAATGTATGAATAATTTCTGTAGAGAGGTCAAAATATCACAAAAATATCTCCTAATATTAATGCAACAATTATTTGTTCATTAACAAACTTTAATCATGCCAAAACTAAATGAAAAGGGGTTAAAAACACAAGTTTCAGCATGCTGTTGCATAAATATCCCTTTCTGTTTGCTGAAATAACCACTGAATTGTAAACATACCCACAGAAATTGCTTCTGTATCCAAACTGTTTACAGAATGGACCCTATATCCTTTAAAGAATGTTAATGGGCTCAATATGTACCCAGAATGAATGGGCCCAAGATCCAGAACTTAATAGATCTTATAGAAAACCCATTAACAGAATTTAAAGAATAAGGATATAATTAAATAAATCTGAATAAACAGTTTTATGATTAAAGGACACACTTAAGCAATAATGGATATGGATATTTAGAAGGAATGGATTTTAATCGGATTCGGATACGTAAACGGATCCGGCTTCGGGTTACAAATAAGATCCGTTTGGATCTAAGACCCAAAAACTGAAACCAGAACCGTTTATCCACTTAAACCCGGATCCGAAAGATCCACTATCCAAACCCAAAATTTAAATCCAAAAGGATGAATAGGGGGCCTAAAAATCGGATCCATAAGCTGTAATGGATCCTAACTTAACTGAATTCGAAATTAATATTATTTTAATGATGAAAGGGGGAAAACCCTTCATCTTCCCCAATCCCCTGCGAGACCCATCTCCCAAAACCCTAACTGCAGAGGGAAAGCCGCCGTCGCCATGGGAAGAGGGAAGGGCGGGGTGGCCGGCCGGCCGCCGTCGGACCCTGGTCGGCCGGAGACGACGCCGGCGGCGTCGTCCGGCGGGGTCCAGCAGATGCCCTGGCGCGGGCGCAGGCCCCCCTTGCACGCGGTCACAATGCCGCTGCGGCGGCGGGCCGCGCAGCGCGGCGCCCTGGAGCTGGGTGGCCGCCGCGGCGGTGCCCTGCCGCAGGGGCGGAGGTCCGCCGGCGACCGCCGGCCTTCCCATGGGCTGAAGACGCCGGAGGCGTCGTCCGGTGGGGAGGTGGCCGCCGCCGGGGCCCCCATGTCTGAAAACCCCCTTTTTTTTATTAGTATTAAAAACTTGCTGAGCCGCAGGGGGAGCGGGTCCCTGGCGACCACAGAACTCCTCATGTTCTGAAGACGGTGCCGGAAGCTTCGTCCGGTGAGGAGGGAGCCCCCTAGCGCAAGCGGGTTGACTCGGGCCGCCAGGAGAACTGAAGTAGGATCTTCCTATCCGAACTGAATGGAAGTGGGAAGAACGCAAGATCGAAGCCCAAGGGATCAAGCACGGGCTCTGATACCACATGTTGGGGATGTGTACCTGAAGCGGAAGCCATCCCACCGAGGAGGAAGACGACGAGGAAGACGATCCACGCTCACGAACACCGGGAAGGGAGCGACCAGAACCCACGGTTTCTCCCTCTGGTTTCCTCTCTCTATCTCACGTACTGTATGTGTGTGTAACCTAATGGGGAGTTGCACACTCATGTAGAGAGGAGGGACCAGTCCCAATTAGGATTAAGCAGGATCCCACCCATAACAGGATCCTAATGGGCACTAAATGGGTTCAGCCCATTAACATATTCCTTTAACTGGACTTAATGGTGTGTTAAGAGTGTGTAGCCCAATGACAAGTGGACCATTATATTGGGATAAAACCCAACATTATATGTATATACGGGCTCACCCGCCCTTCAAGCCCTACTTGAGAGTGAGAGTGATGTTTTCTCTTGAGACTTTCCCGAGTTCTAGCCAGCCAAGAAGAAACCATGAATGGCCAAAATCTCCTACCAATTAAGTGTGTAGATTAAATAAATCTCATGGGAGGTTGTACTTCCTTTTCATTACCCATCACCCATGTCCTCTCTTTAATCTCACTTCAACGGCTTGGGACCTTACATGTTAATTTCTGCAGAATTCGTTTTCTGGTGACTCACTTCAGCACTTAAAATCCTTCTCTGATAGGAATCAGTCACCTGCGCACCGGCCCCTATCTGGGCTCGCAAGTACGGTGTGCTAGCTAGTTAAAGTGGGTGCTCTTTCTTATCTTAATTTTGGTAGCCAGTGAATGTACCTGTTGGTAACTATTGCTGAAAATTAAACATAGAACATAAATTTTTTAATAAAAATAACAAAGTGAAGTTAAAAATATAACATGTTGAGTCGAAGCACGTGATCGTTGGAATTAAAAATTCTATTATCTCTTGACGTGCAGTTCTTGTGACAATATCTTCCTAGAGATACGACGACCCTCGTGTAGGTGATCCCCTCTTCCCCGTCATCACATTTTCGAGGAGAGCTTTGTGAACCCCGACCTTAGTCTCAAATACTCAGCAGAAAGAATAGAAAATGAAGAGGAAGAAAGTAAAAGCACATAAAACTTTCTCGACTACAATAGCAAAGTGTCCGTGCATCAGAGTATATGTAACGACCCAAGATCTGAATATCAGGAATAACTCGACACCATTCGAATCATGACTCGTCGCCCACGAGCCGGAGAGCTCGGAAAGGCTAAAAGGAGTGTGGAGGTACAAAGAAATAAAAAATAAAGAAGGATAATTCAACAATTAGCAGAAATAAGTAAACAACTACAGAATCTAGTCCAAGTAAAGTACAGTCTAAGGCAGAGAAGTGTACCCAACACCGAGTGAACACTCGGCCCGGCGAGTTGGAAACTAAGAACCTCCACACAGCACCCTCGAACCTCGAGGAAGAACCGTCACACTTGAAAAGTAGGGGTGGACCTCCTATCACTGGCTCAGTAGAGGTCCCGCGGACTCCCAACCGTAAACAACGGCGGTAACGGAAAGTAGCAACAATAGTCGGAACAGCAAACTCGGTGGCCGGTAAAATCTCGGCACTACAGTTAGGGCTGTCAATGGGCCTGGCCGGCCCGATAGGCCCGCGGGCTTGGCCCGATTTCGGGCCGGGCCGCAAGGCCTTTTTCGGCTCGCGGGTTTTTAGTAGGGCCTAAAAGCCCGGCCAGACTAGACTCGCGGGCCGGGCTCGGGCTTTGAGTTCGGCCCGCGGGCCGGCCCTGCCCGATCCCTTTTTTTATTCTCACTTCAAATTTTAAAAATTATTTAGTTAAATTTATGTTATTTTACTTAATTAGAAATTTTAAAATTCTCTTTTCACACAAATTATGTAATTGATATCAAAATTTTAATTTATTTAGTGAGATTATAAGTTTTATAGTATTAAATCTATTATTTTTTATTATTTTTATTATTTTATTTAAGTAGTCGGGCCGGGCCTTAGTCGGACTTTGAATTTTTTACATAATGTCGGGCCCGACCCGGCCCGACATAGGTCGGGCCCGGGCTGGGCTCGGACCTTACTCTTGATAAGTCGGGCCCGGGCCGGGCCGACCTAAGCCCGGCCCGGGCCCGGCCCATTGACAGCCCTAACTACAGTTACTCCTACTGGAACGGAAACCAAGACCCCGATCTCACAGTTGGGGAAACACCGGTCTAATGGAAAGACCTCTGACTACACTGCCAAAACACACCACGACAATCCTGTTGTGGAGGCACATCTCACAGACAGGGGCTCAACCCAAGATTATACGGTCTGGGTAACACGATCACGACCTCGCCGTCATGAACCCTGCACTGTCTAGGGAAAACCCTCAGTGATGCTCACTGGAAACACTAGACCTCTACCTCGGGAAACCATCCGGAAACTACGAGTAAAATCACGTCTGTCAGACGTGAAACGAAAACTCGAGTCACTAGAAACTCACGTCACGTGACGGGAGTACCTGTCCATTAGAAGCAAGACCGGATGCGTCCATTAACGACTTAGTCCGCAGCCTCAGATGTCTCCCTGCGACGCCCCAGGCGGAGACTGAGACACACAACAAGTACCAGGAACACAAAACAAGGACTAGCTGGGGTCGCGCTCGTCAGCGCGGGTCCGACGCCCCCCAACCACGTGTGCACATACAGACCACATGCCCTAGGTCAGATCCTCTAGTTGCTTATTCCCCAAAACCCGGACTCAGGCTGCGCGAAGGGGCCCTACGGTAACCAGCCTAAAAACTGTTTCTCTCGGGTAAGCCGCTCCACCACTCCTTGGTGGATAAGCACACGCGTGCTGTAAGAAGGTTACGACTAGTGGGGAGTTACTAACGTGAACACTGAAAGTCACGCACGCACCCAACGCGAGTAACGCGGAGGAACAGGTGGCTCGGGGCCACCAGACTATGGATGGTCTAGTAGACCTAATAAACCCAACGGTCCTTGAGTCACGCGACTCGGGTCAGGACCGCTGCACATTACGGCACAGCGCCGTTAATCTAACCTAATCCTTAGGTCTAAAATCACGTTAGCACGATTCCCAAGGTAACTCATAAACTGCCGAGTTGATCCCCCGTTCAAGGGAAAAGCGGGAAACCTCCAATGCCAGGCTAGGTGACTTGACTCGCAGTCCAAGGGCCGCCTCACACCAAATAAAAATTACTCAATTTTCTTAGAATCTTATTTTTTAAGATTTTTAAAAATAGAAGTAACATTAATATTTTTTGACGAGAGTGATTAAACCACGTCAAATTGAAATTACGTGATTCTTTGAATCACGTCAATGCACTTTAGCGTTTCAATTTTTTTAATTAACAGAGATAATAATATATATATATATATAATTTTAACAAAAATAATACATATTTTTATTATATATTTTTTAATTAATGTATAAACAACTCAGATAACTTGCTTCCAAATAGTCGGCTTTCGCAGTACATATCAATTCTAATATTAAGTTGAAAAGGCTTCAATAGATTTTTACGTTTTATAAAAAAAAATTCGGTATGTTGAAAAGCATCAATACGTGTTGACGTTTTTAACATTTTTTTACTTTTTCTTTCGTGTTTGATCACATCAAAATTCTAGTATTAGGTTGAAAAGTGACAATAGGTATTTACGTTTTCAACATTATTAATTTTATTATTAATATGATGAATCTGGTCAACAAAGTTTGGCACGGATGATAGAGTGTATATATATTTTTGTTGGTTCACATCAACCCTTGCTGACGTGGTTGAAACTGTTGGTTTTTTTCTTCTTATTATTAAAGAGATCGAGTATAGTCGAATGTCCGTGTATTTTGATTTTTTTTCTTTAACTAAAAGACTGACTATCTCAATGGGTTAACAGATTGAGTGTGTGTTTTGATTGTTTTTCTTTAATACTTTTGACAAGTAAATCGATTATCACAATGTGATAGTTGACAGAGCGAGTGTTTTGTTGTTGTTTTTTATTACTTTTAATAAAGAGATAGTCGCTTATTTGATTTTTTTTGTCTCTCACGTCAAAGCATTAATAGCATCTTCTACCATTTATTTTTCTTTTTCACTGATCAACATGATTTTACGTGTTTCAAGATCTTCTCTTTTCATTTTTTTTTCAAATCTCGCCAAAACAACGTGGTTAATTTTTTTATAAATTAAAATTATATATATATATATATATATATATTTAATCAATGTGAAAACAAATGTGAATGTTTAAACTTGAAAATACGTCAAAAGCAATTGATACGGTTGAATAACTACGTTTTTTTAAAGAATCGAACAATATATATATTTATATTCTATTTTCAGTTTTGGGAACTATGGTTGAAAATTAAACATATAATATATATTTTTAATAAAAATGATTAAGTGAAGTTAAAAACATAATCTTTTGGATCGAAACACGTGATCATTAGAATTAAGCGTTCTATTATCTCTCGACGTGTGATTCTCCTGATAATATTCTCTTAAGGATACGATGACTTTCGAGTAAATGATCTCCTCTCTCCTATTATCACGTCTTCGAGTAGAATGTTACGAACCCTGATTCTGCTTTCAAGTACTCGACGTAAAGAATAGAAAATGAAAAGAAAGAAAGTAAAAGCGTAGAAAACTTTCTAAATTAGAGTAGCATAGTGTATGTGAGTCATTATATATATTTTAATGGTGATCTGTTTATAATGTTTAAACTATGGAACAAAATAAGACATTGAAATTTTGAAACACGGTAACGTGAGAGTCATCTGAGAAGTGACCATTCGCAACGGCAGTTACCTTCTAAATCTAATGGAGCGGCGTCTAGGGGTGAACACGGTTTGGTTTGGTTTGGTTTGAAGAGAAATTTTTTCAAATCAAACCGAACCGAATTAAGACTTCAACCCGAATCAAATCAAACCAAACTAGTTTGAAACCAAACCAAACCAAACCGAATTAATTCGGTTTGGTTCGGTTTGGTTCGGTTTGAACCATATTCATCTCCCATTTTATAAATTAGATTGGATTCAAACAACATTAGAGAAAGGTAGGGTAAAAGAATTTCTACCAAATAAAGTAAATATTAAAAAAATAACATACAAAGTTATAACTTATAAGAACAAGCTTCATAATATTGTCACATAAAAAATTAAGAACTTCGGTTACAGTAAAATAGGTGATTTGAAACCTATTTCATAAAGTCGGAAACCCCATTAGAATGGCAGGAATTGGACTTTTTAAATTTAGATTTATAGTTACATATACAATTATATTAATTTGATAAAAATATTCTTAAATTCGGGTTATTCGGTTCGGTTTGGTTTTGTTC
Source organism: Amorphophallus konjac (assembly GCA_022559845.1). NCBI lineage: Eukaryota > Viridiplantae > Streptophyta > Magnoliopsida > Alismatales > Araceae > Amorphophallus > Amorphophallus konjac. The sequence goes on from CM040128.1 coordinate 18,543,925, forward strand.
GGTTTCTTGAACTTTAAAACCAAACCAAACCAAATTTTTTAATACGGTTCGATTTGAACCCAAACTAAAATTTTTTAAATTTCAACCTAAACCAAACCGAATCAAATCGTTCGATTCGATTTGATTTTCGGGTTGAACCCGAATAATACCCACCCCTAGCGGCGTCAGCGATGATGTTATAATCAGAGAAAAAAAATTATGTTACGGTAAATAGGATGCATGGCAGGTTTCGTGACAGTGCCTTTGATGCCCAACGGACTGCCATTTCTAACGTGACCTTGTCACGCTTTCTGATCGGTGCCGACCAGAGTGAGTACACGAGCGAGAGTCATTCCGCCATTCGTAGGTAGCTATGAGGATCACCTCACCGTCCACATATTTTGGACGGAGAATGGCCACGAGAAAGATAGATATATCGGAATAACGAGAGAGTGTGGTACCGCGCGCGCCACGGCATCTTGGCGCCAGTGCTGAACCACCAAACAATATTGCGTCCAACACTCCTGACGGGGAAATCCCATATAACGAGGAGGAGAAGAAAGGAGTACAATATGTCTCCCACATGAGAAGGTACGTACGGACGACATGCCTGGCAAGATGCATGGGGTCCTGAAAGTTAATTAATTAAAGACTCCGACTAATCTGCAATCATCAGGCCATCATGATCTCCGAGCATTGCCGGCCGCCTTGTAAATCTCCTATATATATATATATATATCCGAGCCATCGGTTTATCATTGATGTTAATATACTCCAAGTAAAAAAAAATTTGAAGGATCTTTGACAAATGAGGACTTCACGTTGGTGGACGCGAGGGGATTTGACCAAGCGGGTGTGATACTAAGTGGAGGGAACGCGCCAATAGTGGTGGAGATTAGGAATGTCAAAAATATCTACAAATTCGATTACCCGTATCACATGATCTGTGATGGATCGAGTAATACCCGAATAAACTGATATAGATTCGGATTCGGATACGTTTAAAATATCCGTTGCATATTCGGATAGGGTATAGATTTAGTGCACCCGAATTCATACCCGATCCGAACCCGCTCTTAATAATTTATCGTGCATGTTAGGCCTATGCTTTTGACATGAACTTAACCCGTTACTCGTATTGTTGAGTTTGTGAGTTTGGACTTCTTGCTAGATTGTAAAGACGTTTTTATAAAATATAAAAATTACTTTAGAAAGGAAAGAATTGACCGAATTTCTATTTTTCTAAGTCTCGTAAATCTCACATTTTCTTGGAGGTTGATGTAGACTCATACTTTATGGATGGATACGGATATCCGCGGATAAATCCATACCCGTGACGGATATACCCGTATCCATACCCGTCAAAATAATAAGATAATATCCGGGTGTGATATTTATAAAATTTTCACGGATAGGGTATGGTATTGACCTACCCGAGTCGAACCCGATCCATTTACATCCCTAGTAGAGGCAATGGGGGCAGAAGGACCGGGATTCGAGGAATTCTCCGCTCACCTATGGAGTATCCCTCTCCATCCCCCCAGAGAGGGCGTTCTCGGAGAGGGTCACTCTCCGTTCTTGGAGAGAGTCACCTGGTGTTCCCGGAGAGCTCATCTCTCCCTCTCTCTATTAATAGTATATAGGATTTCAAACAAACTAAAAAAAAAACTCATCAGCTCTCTCGACCTAACCATTATCAGAACTTTCCCCCGAGGGAGTTAGTGCCACAGAAGACTTCGAGCACAGCCAATCCCTGGCGGCTCTCTCAAGAACAGGCCCTGTATGAATGGGCTAAATGGGCTTGGACAACTTTTATTCTTTATAGCCCACAAGGAACGACAAGGACATCCAAGAATATAAACGAACATGAGTAATAAATAGAGTGATCTTGAAAAGTCTAAAATTTGCCCGCGAAGAAAACCTAATAATCCCTATAAAAAAATGACTTCCAAACACGAAAAAAATCCTTAATTCAAATCTCCTTTCAAATGCAAAAGGAGAGTTTGCATAAGACTCATGTTGAATATTTCTTCAGTTTCGTTGGCCTTGGGAAACTGTTGGACATTTCGTTAACTTTTACTCCTGACAAGTACAAGTGGACAATGAATGATTTCAAAGGGAAGCCCACAACTTGCACTGAAGGTTTTTTTACGGGAAAATGTTGATTTCAAACTTCCTTTCAAGAGTCATTTGAGCTGACATATGAAATACCAAATCTTTGTACTTTCTATTTAGATTAATATAAAATACCGAAACTTTTCACTCCTTTCGTTTGGACTTGGCTGGAAGTTTAAAATTAGGATGATCAACCCTTTTTTTCTTTTTTGAACAAGGGAATCGTTAACATTGTTTTCCATCAAACAAGGCCGACAACAAAGGCTTTGTTTCCCACTAATTTTGGGATCAGTGATGTCAACATCCAAGTATTTTAGTATCGAATGACAATTTAGCCCTTGCAAAAATTAGTAGAGCGTCCGAGTACATGTCATCGGTGTCCCCCTCTCGTTATACACATCTCCTTCAATTCTTCTCTCGCTTCGTGCGTTGCATGCAAGTACAAAACACCCTTGACGACCTAAGAGGCTAACAGCACCCTTCAAGCCTTCAGCCCATTTAACTAGGCTTGGCCCGTATGCCCACTTTACCTTTTACAATATATTACATAATGTACATACAGATATATTACTTGCAGCTTACATATATTTATCATACACTTTTAGGTATTTTACGAGGTTTAATAGATGTATTAGCAGCACGTTTGATGTCGCTACAGCTAGTTAATGATGGGTTTACACGTTACAGATGTCGTAATCTCGAGTGACACGTTTGACGAGAAAAGATTAATAGAGTGTACCATTTTCTCTTCCTTTTTACTTGAAGCTGCCATAGGATGGCCGGTGAAGTACCGAGGACGCTCGAGGAGGCTGTGCGTTCAAAATAGATACGCCATAATCCAAATGATGTCAAGTATAAACAATATATGTACATTAATTCTAAGACACTCATTATTTAATTCCCCACGTCTAGTAGTTAGATGTAAAATAATAGACTAAACATAATGGAATAGTTTGACAAATTACTTGACTCCCATTAATATTTGGCGTAAGCTCGCATGCATTAACTCGAAAATTGGGTCGCATGAACTGACTTAGAACTCATGAAAATGACAGAACCTAATTAATTGGGCCACGAGTTTGAAGAACGGGCTATCAAACTTCGAAGCCCAGAGCTTCACAACGAAGTTGACCGAGGAACTGCGTTTCCAAATAAATGGTGGCATATAATAAGCTTGCCATTGAGGACAGGTTAGGCAAGCTGCCAACGCCCTCCCAACTTGAAGGCGTCCACGGTCCATCTCCATGAAGGGACGATGAAGGTACTCATCTACGTCTAGGCATCATAAATCCTAGCTGCATGTTTGGAGGTGTCAGAGTTCAGCGTGATATTTGTTTATGAATTGGTGCACTAACTCCATCCAGTAGCTTCCTTAAAATGTTCACGTGTCATTTCTCGGAAAAATTACTTGTCATCTTTAACATATTATTTGTTACTCTTATTATATCAAGGGTAACAAATAACTAACTAAAGATAAAGGTGAGAAATAATTTTCTACATTGATAATGAGAGTGTATGTATAAAATAAATAAATAAATAAATGAATAAATATTTAAGAGTGATAAATAAATATCTAAGAAAGATAAATAATTAATTAAAAGATATATAAACTCACTCTTGTTCACGAGGAGTCTCCGATCAAGGGTGATAAATAACATAATAATGAAAAAAATAACTATCTAAATGTGACAAATAGATATTCAAGAGAGATAGTACGTTCACAAGTAGTTCCAGTTAATGGTGACAAGTAACATAATAAAAGTCAAATAATATAGTGGGGAAAAAAATTGAAATCTCATTCTACATCGTCCTGGTGGTACGACGTAATCTCAAAAATACGTAAAATCTGTCGCTCTACGTAGACCAGTATAGTTCCACACAGCGATCTAAGCAAAATATTACTATCCAACTATCCAAACGATAACCATTTCTAGTGCTATAAATCTTCTTCTTTTACTTTTATCTGATCGATCCAACATTTCCCATATTATTTTGATGTTTCTATATGCCAATTAAACTGGGATGTGAATCAAAATATTGCCGAATCATCTCCTTATCATCAAAGAGTTCATCGATCACATCCTCCCTACTTCTTACTCGGTCAAACATAGTTCATCGCATTAAACAACGTTCCGTCTAACTCGAACAACGCCGCCAACGATGACCAACGAAGCCAACCATAAGACTGCATCCCCGCTTCCATTCGGAGAACAACTACGCACGCGAAGGCCTCCCAAGACCATAATCAAACAAGATTATTCGTCAAGATCTTTTGGCCTAAGCGAGGCTAATCCCACCTTGGTTCCCATTTGACGTGCCTTCCTGCTGTACCTACCAATGTTCTCCCCCCAAACAAAGCCTGTCTTCTAGACAGGAGAAATTCTGTCAAATTTTTAAATGTTTCATTAGATCTTAGCCCAACCGACTACATACGGATGGATAAAAATATTTGACGACGATCGTAACGCCGACGATGACGACCTAACTAGTAAAATGTCTCCCAAGAGCTGTTTTGTTTTTTCTTAATTCAAATATGTTGATCTTCGCCAGCAAATTACGGGTTAAATGTGGGAGACCATGACGTCGGGGCAGCAGTGACGTTGGGGGCAACTTTAACCACCCATAAGAGCATCTTATCTTCATATACAATTATGATGGGTTGGGGGGGGGGGGGGGGCGCACATCGTGATGTCACGCTACTTGCCGTCTACTCCAATAAAAATCCCCCAATAATGCAAAGCCGTAGAAAGAGCGAGCATGGGTAGAAACAGTAGCTATTCCTCCGAACAACCCAGAACCCATCACTTCGGGAAGCTTTCGTCGTGCCCAATAACAGTAGTGCGGATCTTTGCAGTAAGCGGTTAGCTGACCGAGTCCCACTATTTAGAAGGCACAGTTTGGCTCGTGTAAAAAGACTGTGACATTCTTCGTAGAAGGCAACTAATTTAACTTAGTCTCAATCCACACCTCTCTCTCTCTCTCTCCTCCCTTCGGCATCAACTCCGATGTCGGCATCTCTGTTCGACCCAGAGTATGATCCATTGACAACCCTATCTCCAATGTCGGCATCTCCTCACTCCCTCACGACACTTCAACAACGGGCCCGTTTGCTCCTCTCCATTGGGAGACAGAGGAGAGTGCTTTCAACGCCCCTCTATTTTACCGTGTCAGCAGAGGGGTTAAGGTCATAAGGTGAGGGCGAGGGAGGGGGACACGAAGGCGCCGACGTTGGAGGGAAAATAGAGGTACCATTTTGTGACACAATACAACAACACACTCTAAATTTATTGAAAAGATATAAAAATAAAAAAAAGATATCATCATTTCATGATTAAACTGCCCCAACCTAGTTTATTGGAGAAGGGGGTGGGTGGGGGGGGTTTACTATATTTCTTTAATGTATTAGCTTATAATAGCAAACAATTTTTTTTTTCTAAAACGCCGAGTCAAATTGGTCGTGAATCCGGTTCCCGCAAAAGATGCACGAGACTCTCATCAATCTACGGGTCTTTTTCCCATCTGGCATTCCCAACTCCTTCGACACCCACCAAACGCTACCATAAGCACAAAACAAGAACAAACTTCTTAAAAAACACGCCACCCTCTAAACGATACAATCATCCCTTCCAAGTTCCAGCACCACGATTGCAGCCGTCTTTTAGAATCGGAAGCAGCTCTGGGGAGACCTCTCACAAGCAGACAAAGCAAATAGAAACCAAAAACAAAAATCAAAAGTATAGTGACGCAATCATCTACAGCCCCTGGGAGGGAACATTCCTTATATATGATGGAGGCACATCAGAGGCAAGGCTGGACTCATACCTGAAGATTTTTTTTAAAAAAAAAAAAAACACGAAGGGCAACGATTCACCCAATAAGTATGGGGGGGGGGGGGCAGAAGAATTAAAAAGTAGCACATTTTATAACTCAAATTCGGGAACCACCATATCACGTGGCTCCAAAGCTTCCCTCTTACATGAAGCAAGAAACCAAGTTACTAAACTCCCACCAGTGACTTACTAGGTAGATTTGGACAATTTGGACCACAAGAACGACATGTTAAGGTCCGTCCTCCAAAAGAGCATAACCTTGTGCGTCTCCTAAAATTTTTTTTTTGTTTGTTTTACTCTCTGCCTTTTGTTTTTGGCGGAAAACTAAAATGGTGATCGGGAGCTCCACCAACAACTTTTCAGATCACATCGCAAGGGAAGCAAAAAAACTAAACCCACCGGCTGCTGCAGCACACAATACAACAAGCTAAATCGGGAACTCTCACCCACAATTTAAGCTGAAACGGAGCGGATGATTAACCAGAGATGATGGAATCAAAACCTAACATGGCACGAACACGCAAACATGGCAAATTAGCCACAAGCTTAAACAATAGCAGCCCCTCCGGAGGCCTGAGAAAGGGCCTCCGCATAACAACATGTTCCGAGAGAGTAGGGATGAAAAAGCTGCTACGAATTTTGGCTGCATCACGATCACAACTTTACCCCATGTCCAGCCTTTCATCTATATAATAAAGCTCTTAATTTGCTGCCCCATTACAGCGCAAACAACGAGAAGGGCATGAGGGGCACCAAAGATCCAAGGGGCAAGGAGGGGCAGGGGAAAGCAAACAGGGGGGGGGGGGGCGCGAAGAGACCTTCAGATTTTGATGATCTTGGCAGCCCTGATCAGGGGGTTTCCCTTCGCGATCGCCTCCCTCCCGGCGGCCTTGTAGTCAAAGGAGCAGTCGTGGGTGTCGGAGTACCGGTGGCGGGCGCAGAAGAGGTCCCCGCACCGGCACCGGAAGCCGGTCAGCCCCACCCTCCGCCGGCAGCTCGAGCACCTTTTCGCGAACCGACCCGACGTCTCAGCTTCCCCTTCCCTATCGGAGGACCTCTTCGCAGGGGCGCTGGAGGTGGGGGCGCCGGGATCTGACGCGGGGGTGTCCGGCCCGTCGGGTCTCTGAATTGTCGGCTCCTGCAGAGGTATGTGGAACAGAGAAGGCGGGGGTGTGGCCGGAGGGGCCGAAGGGGCAGGAGAAGACGAAGAGGAGGAGGAGGAGGAGGAGGGCTTCAGGATCTCCGCTTCCTCCTTGTCAAGGTTGCAGCTTTTTTCCCGCGCCATCCCAGATTCGTGGAGAAAACGAGGAATCAACAGAGACAGATCACAGAGCCGGAGAGGAAGGAAGGATCAGAATTGTGCCGCAAACACCTAACAAGACCGAAAAGGGAAGAACACAATAGAAACTCGGGTGGTCTCCTTGACGGGCATGTGGCTGTAATAATAATAAGAGAACAAGAACCCACGAGAGGAACGGTAAAAAGGAAGACGCTTGGCGATGTCGAGAAGCCCGATCGAGAGAGGCTAGGAAGAACCAGGGCCGGGGGGCTGGGAGGTGGGGGGAGGAAGAAGACCTCCGAAGGAGGAGGTCCTAACAAAAATCTCTCATTTCATTTGCTTTCCCGTGGAATATAAAAAACTACAGCGCGGCGGCAGACAGCTCCATCAACCGGACGACGACTCCACCCAGAGAAGGAAGGGAGGAGGAGGAGAAGGAGAATAAGGAGACGTGGGGGAGGAGACCAATGCGCGAACTCGTAGTAATGGTGGAAGGAAACAGGAAAGGCTGCCAAGGAGGGGCCGAACCACAGCAAAGAGGAGGAAAAAAGAGAGAGAGAGACAGAGAAGTTAGATTTTTTTATTTTTTTTTCTCCGCAGTCAAAACGAAGAACAAACATTGTTTTCTTCGGTGAAAACCAAACATTTGGGTTTATGTCATGATGTGCACAAGAAGAACACCCATTTGATCTGAGAGAAAGGACGGAAGGCGGGGGATAGGCTCGAGGGACCACCACCCCAACCCACGCGGCTCGTCTCCCTCCTCGGATGCTTCCATGGATGGAACTGCCGAATCGGCTGGAAAAAGGGGTTTTCCCTCTTCTCGGAGCCACTCAAAACCGTTTCTTCTTCTATTCTTTTGCCATCGCCACGAAATTATCACGCGTGTCGGATGCTTAATTAAGCCGATGGCGCACGCTGTCTCGAGTTCAGATCCTCCATATGGTGGCGCAATGGGAAGACGCCACAACGGGAACCAAAACAGGGCGGCGCACTGCACCACGACCAGCGCTGTTGGAATGTGAATTCTCTACTATGTACGTGGCCAAAATGCCATCCTCGCCATCCGCCCATCACTGCCATCAGACTTCTCTCTGACCATGGCAGCTACCATCCCTCCACCCCCCCCCCCCCCCCCGCCCATCACTTGGTACTTACCAATGCCCCCCCCCCCCCGGTAGCCTCTAGCGTCGCTGGAGCAAGTTGTAATCCAACCATATTTATATGTATATATATATAGGACGGGTATAGAGGGATCTGAGTTTCATGACCCGTGAGGTCGCCTCGTCTGTAAAGCAAAAGCCCTAGAAAGAAGGGGAAGAACGAGGAGCAGCAGCTAAGCTTAAAAAAAAAACCTTGCGTGAGAGGGCGCCGCTTTTGAAAGGACGTTGCATCGATGGAGCCTCTTCGTCGAACGCCGCGAAAAAGTGAGCCCGTCCAGCCTGCGGATGGTGCAGTGCCTTTTCACGAGCCTACTAATAAGCCATTCTTCTTCCAAAAAAAAAACACTACCCTGGTTTAACCGGAAAAAAGACGGGTGGGGGGGAAAGGAAAAATCTTTCAAAATCCTACTTTCACAGACCTGATTCCCATGAAAATATTAGATCCTGTAAGAACGACGGATGGGCGCGTGTGTCACCGTCTAAACGGCATTGCCTGGGTGAGGAGCAGCAGCAGCCAGGGCGAAATAAATCCATTGTGTAGCAGAGAGGGTCTAATTCTGGTGGAACACAGCCAACCTTTAAAAAGAGAACCCTCCGATTGGCTGAGATGTGTTAATCAAATCCTGGGGAAATCAATGCGGGCAAGTGGACCGAGACTTCCAATTCGCACCACCATGTCCCCCCCAAGGAAAAAACCCATACGACCACCCACCAGGGAAAGGGCAGAATAGCAGCCTTCGGTGTTTGCATCGTATAAAGTATGTTTATGAAGCAAAACGGAGATGAGCAGAGAACGGCCCGGGCTATGGCAAACCTGTTCTGTTCACTTTATAGAATAGTTATCACTGTTTACAACAGACAAGATAGGAGTAAGCTGGTAGTAAGAAAGGCATGGACAAACCAGCTGCCTGATATCAATATTGAGTAGGCACCATCGTTTGCAGGCAGGTTAACACAATGAATAGATAATGCACATACGCTCGACCTGTTACAGTCGCATCTCAAACAACAGAAGATGGAATCGCACGAAATGAATCCACATGCAGCTCGGAATGGCTGATTTGTGTGACCCAGATGTGCAGCCAGTTCAGGGAAAGGCTACTCTACTCAAGGTACCGAAGGATATGATCAAAAAGGGGGTACACCAGAAGCTACTCTTTAAAGGGCAGACAAAAAAACTTACACCCCCTTGTTCTCAAGTCTATTCACTCTTTGGCCTACTGGGGGCAACTTTGGCTGGTGTAGAGCGCTCTGACTGGGAGAAGAGAATGAAGACCTGCATAAGAACAGTCACCAGTAGCAAACCCGAAGCTGAGATAGCTACTCCTTTCCAGGTTGAGAGGAGAGACGACCACTTGAAGAATCTGAAGGCAGCAAATATCAGAAGGCAAGACCAAGACACGACCACCTGAGGCAAAATCACGGTAGGAAATTCAGAGCTAGAAAACTGCAAGAACACGAGAAAACTAAGAGAGAGACATCATAGAATTCAGTCATCGAAGCTAATATAAATTGCAGAATTCAACTCCATCATTCGTCTAACATCACAAGGCAGCTGCACGATGTGGCAGAGAATCACAGAAGATTCCTCTCATGCAGACAAAGGATTGTGAAAAGAACCACTACCAATGAGGGAGTTCAACTCGGTGCAGCAACACACAGGGCATTGAGATGAGGCGCGCAGCCTTGCTCATCAGAAAATGTAACATGGCAAAATGACAACCCACTGTCAAATGGACATTAAAAGAAATATCACCAAAGTCTGGTCTGCTTAAGTTTGTAATATAATGACCATATTTCTCCCAAACCAAGCAAACTTGAACCGATAAAAACCAGACCGCACTGAACCAAAAAAAAAACTCAGTTCCATTGGTAATATAAACTATGTATTATTATATTTTAATATTAGATTTTTAATAAATTTTATTTGTATGACCATATTATACACACCATTTAAAAATTACCAACGTATACATGTATATAGATGGTAAAATAGTAATATACAAGTACATTCAAGTTTGATACTTAATCACTTTGGTTTGGGTTAAAATTTTCCTTTTTCCCAAATTATGAACCAGACAAAAAGCTTGATTTGGTTTGGTTTTTCTTTTCCAGTTTGAACCCAAAAATGCACATACGACCATGGAAGGCAGAATCGCCCGGGATCTGATCGGATCGCCCGATCCGATCGGATTTTGCGGCAAATGATCCGATCCCGATCCCATGTGAACCGATCCAACCTAGGATCGGTGGGATCGGCCTGGGATCGGCCTAGGATCGGCCCGGATCGGCCGATCCTAGGCCGATTCTACAGTTTTGGGGGGGTTGTACTCCAAAAAAAATATTGTATCTAGTGTGCATTTTTCCTGTGGATTCCAGTATCATCAGCTATATGTTAATACTTACAACATTAGATGGGAAACCAACATCAAAAGAGACAAATGTCCAGTTTTGAGAGCTGTATGGACAATTTGATTAAAGTAAACAGCAAGATTTTTTTATTCACATTATTTCTAAGTTTAAACCATGAATTATGTTATGCATTAATATTGTTTTTTCAATTAGCTTTCTTAATCATGTCTCCTCATAACCCTTTTTGTTTCTTTTTACATTCTGCTATTTTTCAGTTAGGCTTTGGAACTTCCAAGGCCTTCCCAGTCATTTCACTGCAATCTATAAGAACTTCCAGTAAAAAATTCTCACATTTGTGGGTGAGAACTTCCAGTCATTTCACAGCAAGCTATTTTTCAGTTAGGCTCGTGCGAGGGCGCACGATGGCGAGTTCGAGCTCCACACTCTAACACCTCTAACTTTGATGTTCAAGCAAAGAGCATGCATTAGATATCTTTCCACTACTAAATTATTGAATCCCAACCAATAAATGGGTCAGACAATCTGCAGACTTCCAATTAGTCCATAAGACTGATGCACATAGATACATGCACGTAATCAATGCATGCACCTATTTCACAAAATGATGAGCAAATGTCACCTATTTCACATTAAATTTGATATAGATCTATGTTAGAATAATTTTTATATTTTTTCAGATTTTTTTAGATTTTTTAGACATTTGTATCCCTAGCCGAGTCAGCTGGTCTGACTCGGCCGGGATCGGCCGGGATCGGCCGATCCCACCGACCCGGATCGATTTGGGACCGGGCGATCCGATCCCGATCCCCGATTCTGCCTTCCTTGCATACGACACAGCATAAATGACAAATCAACAGGTCTGTGCATTATGCCAGTCTCATTCAGCTAGATCACTCTGCTCTGCTCAGCTTAATTTCGTTTCTAGATTTGGTTGTGCCCAGAACAGTGATTTTGCCGGAGATGTAGTCTTTTAACAACCACCACTGCCTTGGTATTAAAATGCTAGTGGATCCTTAAAAAACTGAGCACTTGCCACCATGGAAATAGTCGAGCTTTCTAGTGCATTAGGCAGAGTATCATACCAGCAACGATTTTTTTGGACGACCAAGTGGTCTATATGACTCATTGCCAAAAGTTCCCTCTGCAACATGTTTGTCAAGCAAAGCATCCTGTTGAACGAAGTGACAAACCAAACAAACTAGGATTAAATTCAAAATCAAGCATTGCAAGTTGTAGAAGCTGCATGCCACATTAAATGGAAATGCATTTTAACACAAATGGGATCAAGTACATGCCTTCGCTACAAATATGTCTTTGCACCATTGTGCCACCCCACCTTCAGTCTGAGGCAATTCTTCCATTGAATGTCGCTTCATGTGGACATGAATCTGTAAAAGAAAAATCAAAACAAGAATGGAGGGGTGTTAAGGCAGAATCATCATCTTCAATGCCACCATAAAACTGGTATGATAAAGATAGAAGTAAAGATTTAAGCACAATTCTATATAATTGGCACTCCACCTAAAGCCATTGCCCATAGGTCCGGAAGGATGAGTTAAAAACGTATAAACAAAATAAAATCTAAGCTGCCAGCCTTACCACCGAAGGCTGCCCCTTCAAAATTCTGAGCATTGTTGGTGGGGGAGAAGCTTTAGGAACAGCGACAGTTACATCATATATAGCTGGAACAAATGATCGCATATTGCTTACAGCTGATACAAAACCCTGGGAGTAGAAAGGCATGTGTTAAACATAATGATCAAAAAAGCACAATTAATAGCATTCAATAAATAGTTAAGTCACACTCAGTTTTGTATAATGTGGACCAATAAGTTCATAAAACTGAAAGCAGGAGGAATTCCACAAATGGTATGGATGGTCCTAGTTTCATCAGCATAATCATAAGCATTATCCCATCAACCTGGGTTGCCTAGATATAATAAAGGATCCAAGGACTTCAAAATTTTACAGCCTTACAGCCACCCCAAACATCAATCTCTGCAAAGTGTCCACGTGCATGACCAAGATAACTTGACAGGAGACAGTCTACCCACAAGTCACATGAGGCTAGCTGATGGGTGGAAAACTAGTTCTTGCTTGCATGGTATAAAAGCTCAAGCAACCAAGGAGCAACTCTCATAGATTCTCCCTCACATTTGGTAGACTTAAGAGTATGAGGAAAGGAAGCAAGTTTCGCATAGGGATACACGATCTTCCTTAGGGCAACTAACAGCCTAAGGGCAGCACAATCCTCACATGGACAATCCCTGTTTATCTGGTCACGTAGAACAACTAATGTGCACATAACAATACAATGTCAAGTTGCACGTCTCATTAAGCAGATGTGCATGTAACAATACAATGTCAACTTGCATGTCTCATTAAGCAGATATAAAAACATGGATAGAAAAGAAAGGATCATGTTATCAAGTTAACCTTCGTACGAGGAATCAAAACATTTTTAGGAATTGGCAGTCCTTGTGATGCTGCATATTCTTGAGCTGCTAAAAGCTTAGCCTGGGTAAATCGAGTCCCCTCCACAAAAAGAGCCAGCCAGAATGGCCTAGGGAAGTCCTTCAGCCGTTGCAGACCCGACTGCACAGTATGACATCCATAATATCCAACACAAATGATGCTATAGTTGAAGGAAACGCGGATGACCCAAATTATCATAGATACCTTCAATGTTTTTTCATCCTTGGCCCAGCTTCTCTCAAGAAAGAGATACTCGGCGAACCACATTGACCACCCAATGACCTGCACGCATTTACAGCATTCTCATTTTTGAGAGGGAGAAAGCAATTATTGTACTTACAGATCACTGTAAATAGAAGTCCTTGAAAGGTGAACCAGATAGAAAGCATATCAAAGAGTCACTTAGATTTTGAAAGTAAAAGATGAGCTCATTAACAATGGTCTAAAATAATTTGCTACTACACTAAATTAAATCAGCAGAAGGTGAAGAAGCATCCAAGCCTGATGTGAACAGTGTCAAACTACCAACCCCATCTCCGTAAAGCAAGTAGAAGTATCTCTTATATTTTATTTGTTAACAAAGCACAAAATTGTAATATACTGCCAGCTATTTCATGCAGATGAACCACAAACGGGACAGATTTCATTATTGATTTGCACTGTACCAGTCAACCACCTTCTAACATAAATATTTTGTCTAATTACCAGGGGAACAACTCCACTGCTGGTCCTGGCTGCTCAATCGTGCCATGGGAGCCCACTTCAGTCCTGACTCCACAGAGAAGTATGTTACAGGGCCCACAGGTGCAGTTAAACACAAAACCCACAACAGCATAGTCAGCTGGGCTGTGGGGTGAATCCCATGGGGAAGCCAAACAAGTAGCTGCCTTATGGTGTTAAACATACAAGCAGCAAGCTCTAGTTATACCTTGAAGATGCAGGACCAATTCACCACCATAGATCTATAGTTGGCAAAATAATTGGCAGTTTTTCTCTGAAAAAGTTATTCTAAAGTTGTGTTGCAACTATTCATGACCAGAAGTTTAAGAATGTCCAAATCAGATCATTGACTAAAGGAAACCAGAATCTGATCCCAGTTCAAGGCAGTTATGGCATGGCTTTAGCCAGTTCTGAAAGGTATTTTGAACATTCTGCATGCCATATTCAAGCAACCATACAACTCTGACATAGGGAAAGCCATGTAAATGCAAATGAAGCATGTTGTCCAACAAGTTGAGAGTGCAGAAGGTAATGCTCGTCAAAGCACATGGATTTTTTATTGGCACATTCAGACATATTCAAATTTTAAACCAGACATAATTATGTTAACTGAAGGATTATCACAAATCTGCACTCCTGCCAACAATGAATCCAAGAGTAATCTTCTCCAAAAGCAAAGGCTTCCATGATTCATCTAGAAAAAACCAGTAGGAACTGAATTTACATGCAAATAACCTGGCACTTCCCACGACCTGTAGTTCACACAAAATAGACAGTTTCAAAACAGTAGTTCATTATCATTTAATGTACTTTTTTTGAAAGTGGGTGGTACCACTGATGTATTAAAAAAAAGGGATGTACAAGAACATACAAAGTATTTCCCCAAAAATCCCTATACAACCCCAAAAGATGCCCTACACCAAGCGCGTGTAGTCCTCACTAACCCCCCAACAAAACCAAAATAGAAGAGTTGAGAGTCATTACATAGGAGTTCAGCCCACTCTCTCTCTTTCATATATAAAAGCGACCAACCTATCCACCTCTCTAGCTTCTCTTCTAAATATTCTGTTGTTCCTCCCCCCCCCATAAAGCCCACAGTGTAGCATGAAGTATAATCCACCAACAAGTCTGTTGGTCCCCCCCCCCCACATAAAGCCCCCAGTGTAGCAAGAAGTATAATCCACCAAACAAGTCTGTCCCCTTTTAGGACCCAACTTCTACCCCATTGCTGAATAAGCCGGAAAGCACTCCCATTCTGGCCGACCACGCGCTGTGTCTTACAGGCGATCTTCCCCCAAACTTCTAATGAATATGAGCATCCTACAAAAAGGTAGACTGTCGTCTCATCCACCTCTCCACACAAGCTGCATATGGTGGGCATTACTCTGCAGAAACGAAACCAGCCGATCACAAGTTGGTAGCCGCCCATGTGAGATCCTCCAGAACAAATTTCCCTTTCAATAGACTCTTGGGGGTCCAAATCTGTGAAGCGAAGCCATGGTGCACCCCTCCGTCTGAGATGATGTAATACGCTGACCTCACTGAGAAGGAACCATCCATGTCCCACCTCCACCACCACCACCACAGGTCCTCTCTGTCTACCAGTGGAGCTAATCCACTAAAATGCGAGGTAGATCTGCAAGTTGATCCATCTCAGCTCGAAGATTCCTCCTGAAAGTTGGTGTTCAGGTCCTCCCTAAAAGCTAGAAGTCAAAAGTCTGTGAACCTGAGGTTAATGGTGATGCTGAAACCGCATAGACCTCCGGGAAGGATCCCGCCAAGGAGAAATCTCCACACCATCTGTCCTTCCAAAAGAGACTTCTCCCCTCTGCCCAAACGGATGCTAACACTAGCAGAAATAAAATCCCTACATGACAAAATACCCCTCCAAATGGGTGAGATGGTATGCAGGGACACTAGCAACATATCCCAGTCCCTCACTATGTTGTAGCTGGTCTGCCTGATAACTTGGGTCCACATTCCGTGTTTGTCCACCCCTAACTTCCACATCCATTTACATAGCAGGTCTATGTTGAAATCTCTGATATGTTTAATGCCCACACCCCCCATCTCCTTGCTTCTAGCAATTCTGCCCAAGAGATATCATGCCACACGCTATTAGTCTGATCACTACCATGCCAGAAGAATCTCGCCTGAATTGCTTCAATTTTCTTCACCACTGTCTTTGAAATCCAGTAGATAGACATAAAATAGATAGGAAGGATGTCTAGGACTAACTTGCATGATACCAATCTCTCCCCCCCCCCCCCAGGAGAGAAGTCTAACCTTCCATCCTGCTAATTTGGCCTCGTACCAATATCCTTGGTTGTCAATCACAACAATGTAGTGTCCTTGGAGACAACAGGAGGCCCAAATAAGAGAGGGGGTTAGGGTCCTATTTGGCACCCCAAGATGAATGCCACCCTCTCCAAGAGTCCTATTGTTCAAATTCGTCCCCACCACTAGACTCTCATTGAAGTTGACCTTGAGACCACTCACTTCCTCCAGCAATTCAAGTAACAGCATTGCCTCATAGAGTTGGGACTCCTCCCGTGCAAGGATGGCAAACTCGGTTTCGGTCTCGGTTTCGCCCGGGTCCAAAACCGAGTCGACTCGGTTTCGGTTTCGGTTTCGGCCGAAACCGGCCGAAACCCATATAAAAGGTTAAAAAAATTAAAATTAATTCTAAAAAACTTGAAAAAAAATCATAAAAAATATAAATATTCACTTAAAATCATAAAAATCATAAAAATCATTACACATACATTTGACTGTATAAGTTAGTGCAATAACCTTGAAGTAGACAACTACAAAAATTCAACTTCAAACATTGAACATGTGAAAGTTAAAGTCATATTCCATTGTACATTAATAGAAGCAGTACAATAAACCAATTTAGACAAAATAAATGTTACAAAAATTCATTGATTCTTACCTAATATGGATAATAATTACTAGAAGAACCTTCTCCCTCATCGTCTGGCCCTTGATGTCGATACCCATTACCAGGTTGCATGTATGGTCTATATTCACTATAACCAAACAATGAGGTAGCCAAGTCCTGCATCCCTCTTTAGATCCCTCTTGGAGTGTTTGGTTGGCTTGATTCGAATCCAGTATCAACATAGGAATCTTGAGGAAGAGAAGAGTCACTGGTCGGATATGGATGGAACTGAAATGATGGTTCATAATTCTGGGCCCCATAAATAGCTGCTTCCTGTTGGCCACCTTCGTAACCTGGTATACCATATCCTTGCTGACCTTGACTGTATCCACCTGCACCACCTGTACCACCTGCAGCACTAGTACCACCTGCAGCACCTCCGGGATGATCATCATCATCATCAGAATCATAAGAAACCAGTCGCCTTTTAACTTTTGAGGATGCTTTTTTCTCTTTTGGAGTGCTTTTTTCAATCAACTTTGACACGAGTCCTTTTCCCCTTGGCGTGTGCCTCACATAAATCTGCTTCAACTCCTCAATTGCCGGGTCCTCTCGAGCAGCAGCATTTGCCCTCTCAGTTTGCCCATGCACTGATGTACTTCTTCTTAAGGAGGACATTCTAGGAGTGACTGGCCTGCTATCTGTATCTGAGTGTCTAGCTGGCTCAAACTCGAACTGCTCCTCAGTGTCATCAACCACCCTAGACTGGTGCGCATGAGTATCTCTGGCCCTCTTTGATTTGCTTCTTAATTCGGGATCTCTTGCCTCATCTTCATCAAGTATGCCCTCTGCCCATCTTCTATCATCAACATCAAAAGCGGGCTCATCAACCTGCTCTCGTGTCTCCACCCAAAACTGCAAGGGATTATCATCATCAAATAAGGCATCCACATCAATCTCTGCGGCGGCATCCTCGGCGACGCGTTTGTCTCGCAGCTGTTGTCTCAACCTCATATTCTTTATTCTCAACCTCATATTGTAATGGCAGTACACTAATTTCTCTAACCGATCAGCCTTTAGCCGATTGCGAACCTTTGAGTGTATAAGGCTGAACGTGCTCCAATTCCTTTCACATTGGCTTGCTGATGTGGTTTGACTCAACACCCTGATTGCAATGAAAGCCAATGCAGAACTGCCCAATTGTCTATTGTTCACCATGATCCACCAGTCAGCTGTTACACCAACCAACCATAAACAAATAAATATAAGATGTAAATAAAAATTAATTAAGGAAGATGTAATTGCAAAGAAAGCACAAAGATGAAGTATACCTGGGCTCACTCTTCCCACTGCGTATTGCAATTGGAAGTCAGAATACGTCCCACTTCTCATTCTATAGTTGTTCATCTACAAAAATTACATAATAGATTAGCATAACTACTTAAGTAAATTCTATACCTCTTATTCATGAAATCAAACAGGCCAACCTCTACTTCCGCCTGAAGCCTCTTATCTTGTGTCCTCGATAAACGACAAATGACTTTTAAAGTGCCTTGAAGCACCTCGGCATCAACATGTGCATTGGCATTGTACATTAATCGAGGGTTCAGAAAATAATCTGCATTTGTATATAGTTAATGTATGGTCAATAATATATGAATACAAATAATCACTCACCAGCTGCATGCAAGTCGTGGTGTAATGTGGTGTCCCATCTATGGTCAATAATCTTCCACCACTTTGCATGTTCTTTAGGAAGGGACTCCTGCAACTCCAATTTCGCACGGTCCATGGCCTCATACAGATATCCCATATCATTCTTGTCATCGCCATCCACCAATCTTAGGACCTTCACGAGGGGGGTGACTACTTTCATGTATCGTGTTACTCTGCCCCAGAATTTGTTGTCGTCCACGATTTGACAGACATCCAAATAGTCCATCTGAGCATCAACATTGCCCTTGTCGATGTATTCCCGCAGGGCATTGTGGTACATGAAAGCTTTCAACTCATTCTTATACTTGTGCAAAGAAATAAAATTTGAATCAAATACGGATCATAACTATAAGGATAAAGAAGTAATAATTGAGTTCAACAGTATACCCATGTAGAGACTCCAAAGAAATGAAATTTGAAGCAAATCTGGTTGGCCCTGCACGGATAATATCTCGCCCCCCACTTGCATGCTCCCTGAACATGTTCAATATCCTAGGATGGCCATAAATATACTGGGTAATCTTTTGTCCCCTTTCAACCGTCTTCTTCACATGTTTGTCCTTCCCTATGTCTTCAAGTATGAGATCAAGACAATGTGCTGCGCATGGGAGCCAATATAAATGTCTGCGCTTATACATCAATTTCCTCCCTGCAGCCTTATAACTGGCTTCATTATCAGTCACAACTTGTACAACATTTTCTTCACCAATTTCGTCTACCATGTTGTCCATCAAATGAAATAAATAATTGGCATTTTTTTCAAAATTTGATGCATCTACAGATTTTACAAATACTGTACCTTCGATGCAATACACCAAAAAGTTAATCATGGACTTTTTCGTGGTACCAGTCCAACCATCACACATAATAGTGCATCCTCTCTCCATCCATATATGCTTGAAGCTTTCAACCCACTGATGGAGCTCCTCAACCTCTCCCTCAAGGCCACGCCCGTATATGTCCCGACGTGACGGCGCCTTCAAGCCAGGGCCAGCATCTGCTATGGCATCCAACATAGGTTGAAAATATTCACTTTCAGCAGCATGTGCAGGGACACCTGCATGAAAAAACCATTTACAGATGCTTTTAAATGCATGCCCTGTAACTTCTGCAGATTTTTTGACCCCTCTTAATGCACTTTTGATCTTAGGTTGTGTAGCATGGGGCCTTCTGTGGAGATAACTATCCATGGGGCCTGCTCTCTGCGTCTGCGGGGGCGGGGCAGCAACATCAGGACGTCGTGCAGCTGTACTGGAGTAGGTCCCTCCTGAACCCATGGGTGCCTTTCCTTTCCTTCGAGCGGCTTCTTCACGCTCCCTTGCTTCAGTCAGCTCCGGATCAGAATCTTCAGTGCCTTCCTCATCATCATCCCTCCTAACCCTTCTGCCAGAAATCTCCTCAGCAATTTCCTCCTCATCCTCAGCCCTTTGTTGCACCCTCTCCTTTTTCCCCACAAGGCACTGGCGCATCTCCTCTCGCACCTCTCGTGGACAGTGGTCGCATTGTCTCACCTCTCCTCGTACCCCTGCCAAATGTTGCTTGCCTCTGGTAATTCCGCCATACATCTCCTTACCACAGTAATTACATTTAACCTTCCTTCTCTTAGCATCAACTAAGGACATGTGGGCCCACCCCGGATCCTCCTGCCCTTGCTGCTCCTGTGTTTGCTGACGTCTAGGCATGATGCTACATTAAGACAATCAAGGACAATCTCTTGTAAGTACAATGAAAAAAATACAATTCAACATGAAAGAGCTCCAAATTAGTCAATGAAGCTTAATTGAGCTTCAATTGAACTTTACTAAACCTAATTAGAGGAAAGCCCCAAAATTAATAATGTAATTAGGGCTTAATTAACACATATAGCCTAATCACCTTTCATAAAAATTAATCCCGAGCATGAAAGAGCTCCAAATTAGTCAGTGAAGCTTAATTGAGCTTCAATTGAACTTTACTAAACCTAATTAGAGGAAAGCCCCAAAATTAATAATGTAATTAGGGCTTAATTAACACATATAGCCTAATCACCTTTCATAAAAATTAATCCCGAGCATGATAGAGGTCCAAATTAATTAATGAAGCTTAATTGAGCTTCAATTGAACCTTACTAAACCTAATTAGACGAAAGCCCCAAATTTAATAGTCTAATTAAGATTTAATTTATAATTTTAGCCTAATCACTCTTGACAAAAATTAATTACCAACACGATAGAGGTTAAAATTAGTCAATGGAACTTAATTGAACTTGAATTGACCCTTACAAAACCTAATTACATGAAAGCCCTAAATTTAATAGTCTAATAGGAGCTAAACTAACATTTTTAGTCTAATCACTAAATTAACAGAATTATTTAACAAAATAATCATGTAAGAAATCTTACCTAGCCCTAACCAGAGCTAATTAGGGCAAGGTGGTGGGCGCCGGGCGAGAGGGGATCGCGGGCTAGGGCTGGCCGGCTGGCAGGTCACGCGCGCACGCACGCACGCACGTGCAGGCCAGGCCGCGGGCGGAGCGCGCAGGGGGGGCCGCGAGGCTGGCGGGGCTGCTGGGCTGCTGGCCGGCCTGCTGCTGCTCCGCGGCTGCTGCTGTTGTTGCTCCGCGGCTGCTGCTGCTGCAGGGCGAGAGGGGATCCGCGGCTGCTGCTGTTGCTGCTCCGCCGGCCTGCTGCTGCTGCTCCAGTTGTTTCCGCCGCGGCTGCTGCTAGGGCAGGGGGGTTTCGGGGGCGGGAGGAGGGGACAGGAGCAGGAGGGGACAAAGGCAGGGGGTTTCGGGGTCGGGGGAGGCTCACGTGAACTCCTAAGTTTGGAGTTCACGTGAATCGCCAAACCATTCGGTTTCGGGCGAAACGGGTATCGGTTTCGCCCGAAACCGATACCGTAACCCGAAACCGTTTAAGCTACAGTGAAATGGGCTTAAACGGTTTCGGCCGAAACGGACAACCATGCCCGTGCTAGACCAAAATAGTGTCGTCAACATATTGTAAATGGGTGATAAAAATACTCACTATGCCAGCCTAGAATCCTCTAATCAGCACTATAGCTTCTGCTCTCAACCACATCCTACTCAGAATATTAGCCACCAGCACAAAAAAGAGGGGAGACATAGGGATGCCTTGTCGAAAGACTCGAAACCCTCTCCCACCATGGAACAACGAGGATGGCCTCCCATTCACTAGGACTACAAAGGTGACGGACAAAATACAAGCACTGATCCACTTGATCCATCTACCACCGAAACTCATTTTGTCCAACATTATTATTTAATGTACTTATGAGAAATTGATTATTAATTATTTTTCTAAAAAAAGTTAATTGTACCACAAATTTTATTAAATAAACAGAGTTAGGGCAATCATATAACTATAGGTAGAGGTGAGGTACCTCTACCTAAGAAAAATGAAAACAAAGTATAAAAGTTAGCAATTACAAGATCCACATCTCCCTTCACAAGTCAACTGATAAATGAAGGATAAATCTATGCCAGTGATGAAGGAAAAGAACTGCCCTACTGGAAGTATTCTCAATATATCTTCTACTTCACAGAAAAACAGAGTCATTGCACTCACTCCAGATACTCCAGCACATGGCATGCGGAAGAAGACACTTGACTATTAATTACTAGCAACTATATGTGTTCATTGCTGGAAGTAGTTAGTACTGAGATCCTTTGTGAAGAGAACAGATCCTTTGTGAAGAGAACAGGACAGGATCCCCTTCGATTATCCATTTTAATTTAAATTTCTCAAAACCTTGAAAGATTATAGTTGATCAATTGTATAATGTCCAGTGCACACATTCTCATACCAGTAGCAGCACCAGAATTATTATGTGCATCGAAGGGGAGGAGTTAGCAAGGTTGGTTAACGTGAGGACATTGATCAGATCCTAAAGATTCGTACTAAGGTAACCCTAAAATTTTGTCAAGAGCCTTTTTTTAGGGATTCCCAAGGACCAAATAAAAACTTCAAAATCCTTCAGCGGTAGAGAAATTGGAAGGGCAGATTGCCATCTCCCTAGCGACCCCTCTAGATCCTCCACCGTAACTTAAACATAGATCAGCACACATTACTCCTGAATCACTCAGCCAAATAGGAACGTTGGAAGCAGATCCAAAAAAACAAGTACCCATTTATCGAAGGCCAGCATGTTTATACATCCTTTCAGATTTCAGTGAACTCCAGTAGGTAAAGACACATTGCTACATGATAATTCATATATTTAAGGACATGCTCAAAGAAGAAGGAAAAGCATATAAGTCATTCACTTGAATTTGCAAGCCTATCCACCAGGGATGATGCCTCCCAACAACAATGTGTCTAACACCTCTCTAAAATATTAGACCAAAATGAAACTCCCTTCAGTAATCAAGTAACAATCTACTGTTCAAGTTGCTTCTGATGATTCAAGATAAATTAACACATACCAATCATAATGATGTCAACATCAGCAACTGCAAATCACAGTAGAGCTAAAATAAGCACCATAATCAAAAGCACTTAGCAGGAACTTTTCTGAGTCTGGAAGATACTTTTCTTTCTTTTTTTAAGAACTTGCTTTCGTTCTCTCTTTTAATGTTGATAAAAGTAAAAGAATCATTAATAATGAAAAAAGGTAGAACATGAGGGAAAGCACACACTGACTAAAGGTTCAACATGAACAGATATCAATATCAACACCCACCAATTTGTGAATCGATGTGTTCACCTGCAATCATCCCCCATCCAATTGCTGCAACATGGCTTGCAATACATTATGTTCATTCCTCCCAACGAGGACAATGATAGCAAGTAATCGTGACACCCAAAGTGGGAGGATTAGACTAACAGAGCATCTGCAGAAAGGGAAGACAACAGGTCCACAAGGGTGGGCAGTAATTCGGCAAATGGCTGCCCCATATCCACCCTGCAAAGTTAAAAGCCCTGTCCCAACAGGCACTTGGAAGCAATAACACCTGCAAACAGTCCCACTCCATCAAGGTTTCCAACTGAATGATCGGATATTTTGCCCGTGGCTGTGTACGCAGGTGCTGAACCCCACAATTTTCATGCTATTTTTATGATATTTTAAGAATAAAGAAATTGATTAAATTAAATTCATCCTGAGACGACATAAAGCGGTATAAAACCATGGTCGTTGTATCATTGGGATAATTTAAACGCCCTTGAAATGCCATCTGGCGGAATTTACACAAAGTTCACATGTTTTGATACAGAAATTTTGTCAAATACTTGGTGGGCCGCCACGTACCCACGCAGCAAAACAATCAAGAATTGAAGGCTCCCGGCTTTTGCAGAGCACTCCCAATGTGCCGCAGTGTGGTCCCTGCACTCCGGGAACCATGGGCTGCACTCCGGGAACCATGGGCAGCAAGACGCGTCAAGAACGGCTAAGAAAAAACCAAAGAAAACCCCCACATGTTGCTGCCTTGGAGAGGAAACCAGAAAGCATAAAAAATCCCTTGAAAGGGACTGGTCAATGGGTTTTCTATAACCCCCAAACCAGAAGGAATTGCCCTCCTCTCTTCCCCTCTCTCTTTGTGCAAAGGAGGACCCGGAGGAACCCTCCTCCGGGTTCGCCACACCAGGAGGAAGCCCCTCCGGGTTGGCAACCACATGTTGCTGCCTTGAAGAGATCAGAAAGCATAAAAAATCCCTTGAAAGGCACTAGTCAATGGGTTTTTTATAACCCCCCAAACCAAAAGGAACCGCCCTCCTCTCTTCCCCTCTCTCTCTTTGCGGAAAGGAGGACCCGGAGGAACCCTCCTCTGGGTGTGGCGAACCCGGAGGAAGCCCCTCTGGGTGTTGCCAACTCGGAGGAGCTTCCTTCGGGTCATGCAAACCCGAAGGAGCTTCCTCCGGGTCACTTGAACCAGGGGGACCTCCTCCAGTTCGCACAGACCCGCAGGGAGCTCTCTCCGGTTGCACAGACCAGGAGGGACCCTCCGGGGTCTCTCTCTCCCTCCCCCCCCCCTCCTACTCTCTTTCAAAAACAAAAAAAACAGGGGGGAGGCCCCTCCAGGTTCTCAAACCCGGAGGAGCCTCCTCCACCCTCTCTCTGTTTTCTCTCCCTAAAGCAAAAAAAAAAAAAAAGGAAGAAGAAGAAGAAGGGGGGGGGGAGGGAGAGCATACCAGGAGGGGCGCGGCCTTCTCCACTCACAAACCAGGAGGAACTCAATGCATTTAATGCATGAAACTAGGAGGAACTCTCTCTGTGTTTCCACCTCCAACTCCTATAAGCAGGAGGCCTTGGCACTTAGAGGAGGGGAGGAAAGAAAAAAACCTTGGAGCACTTGGAGCAGCAAAGCTTGGAGCGCAGGAAGAGCTTTGAGCGGCCTTCTCTTTAGAGTTTGAAGACTTCAAGAAGCCTTTGTTTGTGTAAAACCTTCAATTAAAGGGCATATTACATAAATACCCCCATTGAGGAAACTATCTTGTATTTTTCAATCAAATCTATGAAAATCATGGAAAAACCATGTTGAACCCAGAAATGTCCAAGGTTCTGAGAATTTGTTGCCAAATCATGGGAAAACCCCTGTAATTTGCGAAAATTACAATTCTACCCACATACTTTGTGAAAATTTTAAACTACCCAGAAGATTATGCAAAATTTCAGAAATTCAGAAGTTCTTCGAGAATTGTTCAAGTTTGCTTAAATGTTCCCAAAGTTGATAAAAAAGCATGCCTATATTCAAAAAATTCAAAAATTGCAATTCTACCCTAGAATTTTATGAAATTGCATAAATGTCCAAGGAGATTATATATCCCTGTCTTAGGGCATGGAAGTCCCTCTCGGATCAAATCCCCAATATCACAATGGAGGTTGTAAAGGTTAAAAGAGATCTTTGGCGGTTAATCAAAGGTGTTCGGACTTGTACTGGTGTAACTTAACACCGACTATGGTTGATAGGGAAAACTTTAAATTGTCTAATAAGCTAAACTCGCGAAATTAATAACATGCGTGTTAATCAATTAGCTAAAATATATGCATATTTATCCAAGAAATGGATATTCAAAATTAATTTTTCAGCATTTTAAACAGTAAGATTCCAGATATTTCCCAAATTAACTCCACCCAAAAAAGAAGTGTGTTTTGAAGTAGATACTTTTTTTGAAAGTGTGTTTTGAAGCATATGGTACCATGATTTATTGGTAAACATGAAATGTAGAAGAAAATGCAGATTAAACAATATACACACCAATAACATTACATGGTCAGAGGGCAGCATCAAGGTCCTATGCAGTTGTGATCTCTCGCTGGATGCTGCCTAATCAGACCACCCTATGGTCATCCATCCCTGACAAATATATTACCCATTCTATAGACCCTAATGTGATCTCAAATTAATATTTCTCACACATGCAAAAAGCAAAGAATTCCATAAAGCTACATTTACAATGGTTTAACCTCATACAACTATAAACAGACTCCAAAATTCCAGCATTGTCATTCCTTTTGTTGTGAGCTTTATTTAACGATTAATGGAGACTAGTCCAAATGACTCTCTCTTGATACACACGCTATACAATCCTCAAAGCACCAGTTCATGGTATAAGGGTCACCAGTATAGAATTATCTAAAACTAAGTATCTAAAACATTAGCGAAGGTGCAGATGTATCAAGAAAAGTCAAACAACAGACAGACGACAGATCCTCAATTAGAGTTAGGATGACGCAATATGAAATGGTACAGGACACCATGAAAGCTTGAATAGCTCGAAATATGTTCAGAACATATATATTGAATTGTGCTTTCTATAATTAAAAGTGATAGATGTGACATCATATCTAATAAATAATTTGCCACTTGCTTACACATCTGGTCCAGTAACAACAAACACAAGATAACTTCTATAATGCAATGAAGAAAAGAGGAAGAAACAAAAGAAATTATGTGTTATCACATACCAGAAAAAACACATGAAAATCAAACTCTCAATCTCATTGTGCAGAAAGCATGATAAACAACCAACCAAAAAAAGAAAAAAGAAGTTTTAATGAGAGAAAAGTATACCGGAAGGAACTTTGACGATTTCTTCATGACGGCTAGGGTGCTACCAAGACAACCCGAGCGCTGAGACAATTTGGTCACAGGTAAATACAAGAATACATAATCATGGACCAACATGAAAGAATATGTTTATGAAGCTAATACATCTCATGCAGTACTCTCAACCAGAGTTCCCAATATTGTCCATAAGACATGAAACTATACATGGCAACTTGTACTTCAGTATTAGTAACAATTCACACCTGAGCCAAAACCCATCCAACGAGCCAATCAATGTCACTTCTGTGATTGGAGATGATAAGTGCATGTTCCTTACCTGCAAAAGTTCTTTGATGTAAGCTTGTAGAGTTACTCCATGATGTTTTAAAAATTACTTCCAAAGTAAAATGTTATAAAATTTTATATTTTAAGAAATATGGACTTCATGAAAATGTCCTTGCGCGCACCCATTGATTGAAACGTTTCAGAATCGGCAAAAAATTCCACCTGCAACAGAAAAGTCATAGTATAAGTAAGCTTTTCAAACAAATGCAAGCTAATTCAGAAGTCCTTAATATTGCCTATTTTAACAGTACAGAAAGTCTGCCTACTACTAAAAAAAATAAATCTTTGCAAATAGGAGTGCCAGTGTACCAAGCCACCTCATGAGTGCTCGAGCTCTACTCAGTTCATGGAGTTAAACAATCCAGGCTCGAGCCCAGTCCAGCTCTGCTCATAGCCTCATGAGCTCACTCAAACAAAGTCAATCACTCGTCCTCACCCTCCCTCCTGTGTCTTCCACCCCTTTCCTGCCCTTCATTTTCCCCTTGTCCCGATGAGAAACCCCAGTTCTTCCAAGATGTGGCAGCCCCTCTGCACCCTCACACCCTGCCCCAACACCACAATCTCCTCCATTATTTTCAACATATCATCTGGGAAACACCTAGGCCCCATCAAACAACAAGGCATTATAGATGGGCAAGGTTACTAAGGCACCTAGGCAAGCATTAGAAAAAGTTACATGCCTTCATATGCCTTGATATACTAGCACCTTTTTTGGTGCTATGGCCACCTTGAAGAAGAAAAGAAAGTGCATTTCTTTAATTGCTTGTAATTTTTTTACTATGTGAAGCTGTTTCAAAGGTCTGTTTTCTGATGTTAAGTGGGAATATGGGAAGCCTGGAATCCAAAGTGAATCCATACTCTGGCCTATTTAAATCTCACTGCTGTAAAGTTTATTAGTTCAGATTTTGCAGGGAAAAGGAAGTGAAGAAAAAAGGCAGTGAAAAATGACACGTAATTTTTTCCCAGTTTCTTTTGCATAGCTTCTTTAATTCCATGTTTTATCTTTTCATTGAATATTTTTCATTAAATGCCATCCCTTTGGTCTTCTGTCTCAAGTTTTTTCTCACTCCCCAGGTAAATAAAATTTCCAGAGGACACTAGCACAAAAAGAACACCAACTGAGCGTGGCCAGGTTGCACCGTGTTTCCTCAGCAGGGATTGGCAGGCATTGCCCAGGTTTACAGGTGGGGTGGGATCTAGAGCTTTCTCTGTACTTGGCCTCAAAAATCAAAAAACGTAAAGAACAGTGTTTTCCTGCTGACTTAAATTAAAATAAAAGTATGTAAGCCCCTCTATTTTAACATAAAACTGAGAAACTGAGAAGGCCCAACTGATCTATCATCATCACCAGCATTCCATGATCCCACAATCAAGGTAGCTTAGTGATCATATAATATGCTCTTTAATGAAAATCTAGTGTAGAGACAACCTGCTATCCTTTTTGAAGTGGAGAGTTCATGGTGCTTACTCTAACAAAAGAAAAGATTTAAGAATTTCCCCCTGCATGTTATTATTTCAAAACGATTGTGAATCAACCTTTTAGTCCATTCAACTAAGCTCTCTACTCTCCAGTATAAAAGATCAAACCATACAGAAAGTAAACAATCAGCAGTCAACCAGCCAATTAACACTAAATAAACCAAATATGTATAAAGTAAGACACTGCCTGCTTGTCGGAACAATTATGATCTCTGTCCAATCCAAACCGACTCTTTCTCTTTCTTTCTCCTTGTATAGGGATCTCCTCGCCCTCTCTCTCTCTATCTCACTCTCTCTCTCTCTCCAGTCAACCAATCAATTAACTCGACAAAAACCAAATATGTATAAAGTAAGGCATTCCCTGCTTGCCGTAACAATTACGCTCTCTGTCCAATTCAAACCGCTCCGTAACAAGTACGATCTCTGTCCAATCCAAACTGCTTCTCTCTCTCACTCTCAATTAACATGACAAAAACCAAATATGAATAAAGCGAGACACTACCTGCTTGTCGTAACAATTATGATCTCTGTCCAAAACAAACCGCCTCTCTCTATCCCCCCCTTGTGCAGGGTTCTCTCTCTCTCTCTCTCTCTCTCTCTCTCTCTCTCTCTCTCTCTCTCTCTCTCTCTCACACACACACACTCCTTGTGCAGGGATCTCCCTTCTCATCCCCCTCTCATCCAACTGCCTCCCCTCTCTATCTACACTGAGAAAAGATCCAGGTAAGCCTATGTTAACAAAATGAATTTGACACCAATTTTCAATTGCAATTGTTTTTCTTGCACTAACAATACTTCAGCATTTGTAAAGAGGAGCTATCCTTACATACTATGAAATGATCTTCCTTTCAATTAACAACATGTGATATCAACCAGTTTCTAGAAGAATATTCATATACACTCCATGCAATATACTGTTTGATCTACATAATATCATTTCAAATGGAATGTTGACAAAATGGAACAGCTCGTCTTTTTGGTTTTTTTAGGAGGTGGAACGGGTCATGTCTATATCATGCTCCTCAAAAGACAACCAAATATCCTGGCTGAATCAGCTGATACATCATCCACCCAGCTGTCATCTTATTCATTACAGACTATGTAGTCAAAGGCGAGGCGAGGCAGTGACTGTTCACCTCGCCTCGCTTTGATCACAGTTGGTCTCACTCTCTCTCTGTCTCACATAGACACACACATAACTTGGTTTTTGACGGTGGCATGTCTCTCTCTCTCTCTTTGCCTATAGGATTTATAGTTTTTTATTTATTCTCTTTCAGAATGTGAGACATTACCTTTTGACTGACCAGAATTTGTTTTACGTCAGTTTTATGAATTTATTAGTTTCTTCATTATTGGTATCTTCATAGTTGTAATATGGTTTGTTAAATACTATGAGAATTTAGTAAGTCATAATAATTTGAATCATAGGATTGAATGAATTTAGGAAATTTATTTACTTTATATAGGCAATTTTGTAATATTTAGACATATAGTTTATTTTTTGAATTATATATATATTTAATAAAATCTCGCCTCAAATGCCTAGGCCATCGCCTAGGTGTTTGAGGCATGAGGCGACCCCTTGGTCGCCTCACGCCTCATACTACATAGATTACATATGCACTCCAGATGAGATAAACCCCACCATCAGTGGCATGGTGAACGGAATAAGATTTGATCCCACCAAATTGTCTCTCTCCATACCACCTTACAAACAAGGGTAAAAAAGGAAATATAGCTCATTATGTACAAAAATGCATATCATACAAATATTTATAAAGACCATCTCACAAACCAATGACATAATGCCACATGCTTTAACAAAGCATGAAACTAACAGATTAACATATTTAAAATGCAGTTCTAACCATACAAATAAATGTCAGTCATTTTTGCTGTCCAACTTCTGGACGTACGGAGGGTGATTCAAATCAAACATGATAGCAAAAAGCATATGAATCACAATTATGAAGAACACGTGTATTACATAAGAAAAAATGCACTAAGAATCTGCTGTTCCTACACAGCAACCTTCCATCTGAAATTTCAGTCCGTT
Source organism: Amorphophallus konjac (assembly GCA_022559845.1). Classification (NCBI taxonomy): domain Eukaryota; kingdom Viridiplantae; phylum Streptophyta; class Magnoliopsida; order Alismatales; family Araceae; genus Amorphophallus; species Amorphophallus konjac. The sequence continues at coordinate 18,574,326 of CM040128.1, forward strand.
AAGATGATAGTATTAGTGAGAGCTAGAAGAGAGATGTACAACTGCCCCTAATATATACTAGATTCCTTAATCCCCCCACCCCACCAAATCAACAAGATTTACACAAAGAGAAAACGGCTGAGCCCGGAGTATGCACAGACATACTGATCCGCTGCATGGAGATAATATTTGAAATGATAAAAACTTGAAATCGCACCATTTTTCCAAGGATAAGGACAGGACAAAAGAGGAGTACCTGGACACCTGCCCACCAATCAAAAAGCCAGACAAGCTGGAGCCACAATAATTCGGCGACTACTCTGTTGATCCTCCGGTACATGCTCTTCGAGAAAGGCCTAATTGTAACAAAGAACGTAGCCTGGACAAAAAAAATCGAACAAAAAATGCACGCTCCTTAATGCACATTTCACCGAAGCAAGAGCAAGTAGACCACCGGATCCAGTAAAAACCAGGGGGCATGCACTAGAAATCAAAATTACGAGCAGGAAAAGAAATCAACTACTTCAACAAAAAAAAACCTATGGCCAAAGCGATCCCCGAATGCCCAAACGGAAAATTTTTCAAGGTCAAAAGGCGCCACGAGAACGCGCAAATCGAAACAGAAAACACCCCCTTCCCCCGCAAGATTTGTACGCACCATAGACCAGAAAAGGAATAGAATAAGGTGACTTACTTGCCGACCCGAGACCCAGACAGGATGGGCACCGGGGAACACAAAAAGGAAACATTTTTAACCCTAAGAGGAAGGAACCCTAGCACGACCCTGCAAGAAATACCCCTCTAAACGATCCATGCACCGAAACCCATAGGCCCTCTTGGCCAACTCCTGACCTGGATAAGATTGACGATAAGCCCAGAGAGCAGGAAGAGGAGACCCAATGGAACCACCACCAGTGCCGCTGGGATCGCCATGCCCCCGCCCGATGCGTGGAGAGAGAGAGAGAGAGGGCTTTCTTGCCGAGGCGAAGCAACTCCGGTAGCACACAAAGCTGTGCTCTTTTTTCTTCCTCCCCTCCGATTTCTTTTACCCGAAGGGGGCCATTCAAATCCCGATTTCTCCGCTTTTTTTTCTTAATTTTCCGGTGGATGTATTTAAATGCCTTGCCGGGCGCTCCCCCGCCCCACACCTTCATGTGCAGGAACACGGGAACGGGGTCAGATACATAAAAAGACAAAAATATCGTTAGGTTGCGGGTGGCCTTTTTACTTTTATTTTGTTGATGCATTTTTAGCACTCGTTTACTAAGATTTTTGGGTGACTTTTGATCTCAAAAAAATTATTTTTAAATTATAAATTAAATAGTTTGCAATCATGTCAGTTTTTTAAATTATTTTTAATTTTAGAGCGATATAAAAATAAATATATATATATTTTTAAAAAAACTCAAAAACCTTCATAAGAAACTTATTCTATCTGTAGAAAATTTTTTAAAAAGATTAAAAACTCACAATTCTTTTCAAACATTCTCCTATAACGCGCTTGACATTTGCATGAGATTTTCGTTTTGACCTCAAAAGTATTAACTCTTAAAAGTTAAATTAAATGTATTCAAAGTATATCACCTTTTTCAAACCTAATTTTTTGAGGTTTAGAGAGATATAAGAATGAAACAATTCAACTTTTAAAAGCTCTAAAACACTTATTATATTAATTTTTTCTCTCACTAGTAATCTTAAAAAAAATAAAATCCACGTACACTTTCCAAACGTGCGGTCCGGAAAAGGGGATTCGGTTGTGGTGTCTCGCTTGGACGGGTTAGCATCTCGTGGAGCCGTTTTCATGCACTTTTGTGTCGGGGTCCTCACCTGGTGAGCACTTCCGACCTATGCCATGACATGGCATAAAGCTTTGCATCCATGCAAGTGGTGGCATGGCATGTCAGCTTCATACATCAACCTCGAGGACATCAATCGCCGTAGTTTGGAAATATGGGTTCCATGTTCTTGTCCTTCTAACGTATGTTAGGTTATCAGATTTGACGATTAATGTAGACGTACATAAGATTATCGAATTGTTTAGATTCAAACGGATGAGCTGATCTGTGTCGAGTTGAGATCCTTGGAATTCTTAGTGTGAGTTGATCGTCCAGCTTAATTTTTTAATATAGTGGGGAGCGGGGGGAACATGTTGCAGGTGTGTCCGTGGAAGTCGATAACCTGCCTTTGTGAAGAAGAAATGCTGACCTAATTATGATAGAAATTCATAGCGGTTAAAGAGGGAATCAATGAGGCCCACGCACGTGTTGCAAGAAAAGAAAGCGAAGGATCCCTCCATCTTTCACCATTTGTAAGTCTCTTCTTTCCATTGAAGCCTTTCCTTGTGTCACGTGCACAGGAGCATCCGGATTCCACGCTCAAACCTTCCTTGTGGGAACCATTTGTCGTCTCTTGGGCCGACCGACCCTTTAGGCGCCGAGAGGCCTCCTCCAATCACAATTTTATTGTGCATGTTAAGTCGTTTTCAATGAGCGAGCAATGTTACAATATTATGACAGACAGGACAGTCCATATGAAAGTGATAAATATAATGCTTCAAAAAAAATAATAATAATCTCATAGCATTCAACTCTGGCGTCTAAATGACTTACCGGAGAGCTTCTCTACCCTTAATAAGGAAACTAAGCATGGAAAGATAAAGAAAACATCATATCATTTGTGACATAGAAGGTTACGACATATCTCATAAGAAAGAATTAGAAGGCTAATGGCAATATTAATTTAAGCCTCTTGTCATCAATGATAAATTAATCATACATTTTGACAATGACAAAGGGTAACAGGGTGTTTGGTTACGATTTTTTTTCCCTCTTTCTCTCTCAAATTTAAAAGAGAGAGAGAGAACTCATTTATGGGTGTTTGGTAGACTCTCTTAAATTTTAAGGAGAGAATTTACTCCCGTACAAATCTTCCTCAAAAAAAAAATAACTTCCTACCTATTTTTTTTTTGAAACCGCTCTCTCTCCCCCGTGCGTCCCCTCCCCCTCCCTCGACCGACCGGATCCCCCCTCCCCCACCGGCTCCGGCGAACACCCCCCCCCCGCGGCCCCCCTCCCTTCCCAGTCCCCGGTGAACCCCCCCTCCCTTCCCCGTCCCCGGCGACCACCCCCCCCCCCCCCGCGGCCCCCCTCCCTTCCCCGTCCCCGGCGAACCCCCCTCCCCCTCCCCTCCCTGGCGCCCCATGCGGCCCCCTCCCCTCCCCCCGACGGTGCCCCCCCCGACGGCGGCCCCCTCCCCTCCCCTCCCTCCCTGGCGCCCCCTGCGGCCCCCTCCCCTCCCCCCGACGGTGCCCCCCCCCGACGGTGGCCCCCTCCCCTCCCTCGGCAGCTTCGCCTGGGATGGCCACCGCCGCGAAGGCCTCCTGCCGGCCCCCTCCACCCCGCCCTCCTCTCCCTCTCCCTCCGCCGCGGCGGATCCCCCCAGCCCCCCTCTCCCTCCCCCCCGGCGACCCCCCTCTCCCTCTCCCTCCGCCACGGCGGATCCCCCCCCCCAGCCCACCTCGCCCTCCCCCCCGGCGACCCCCCTCTCCCTCCGCCGCGGCGGATCCCCCCCTCTCCCTCTCCCTCTCCCTCTCCCTCCCCCGCCGGGGCTCCGCCGCGGCAGCTCCTCCCCCTCCTCCGGCGGCTCCCCCCCCTCCCCGTTAGGCCCCCCCCTCTCCGGCAGCTCCCTCCTCCAGCAGCTTCTCCTCCGGCGGCTCCTCCTCCTCCGACGGTAAAACTGAGAGCTTTGCCAAACAACACATCCTACTCTTTTTATTAATTTTAAAAATGAAGTAGAAAATTGATGTGTCATAATTTTAAAGATAGAAAGAGTTTTCTTTTTAAAAATATTCTCAAACACCCCATTCATCTAGTTTGATAGCAGGATTAAGTTATTTGGGGTCGGTTAAGAATAAGACCCTTATTCTAGGAGTAACTCATTCTACCATTTTACATGGAATGAGTTATTCTCAGGGTAATAATAAGTTGTCAAATTCAAAAAGGATAAACTCAATGAATAATTCACCCCGACTCATCTCATATAACTTATCTTAATATGTTATCAAGGAGGCCGTGCACAAACTCCAACAACCAACCACACCACTTTTTGGTGGGAGTTGGACCTAAAATTTGTTAATACCGGCCGTATTAACATTTTGTTGATTTGTCCAACCGTGGTTGGACCTTCTCTTTAACGAGTGAATCTAATTTTTGTAAGGTTGCGTTTTAAAAGCGCATTTATTAAGAGCAGGTGTTTGGGAGGATCAAATTTTCAGGGTCCATAACAACGGAGGGCTATCCAAAGTCCTTTCAATCATGAGATCGTGAAGCAAAAGTGGTGACAAATGAATGGATCAACGTATTGGTTGAGCCAACTTTCTACATACCAGTTATTATTGGGATCCCCCTAACATGCATCGGAATGTCCGAGTTGTACGTACACCGAGTTGCAGAAATACGTTGGAATTTATTCCAATTGTTTAGCCAATTTTAAACTTGTAATCGAAGGTAAGAACAAGTGATCTTTTAAAGACTCTTTACAAAAATAATTTATTCAGTTAAGAAAATATATTTAAGCCGAAAATATTTACAATACTATGTCTCTACATCACATTTTTCACACACTGTCGCTTCCATCTGGTCACATATTTGTCACCGTAAAGATGAGGTGGCAAAAACATTGCATGAGGCTGATAAATACTCTTATGTTGTATTTCCCACTTCCTCGTCTCTCCACCACCATCTTGTCACACGTTAACCACCTTAACGGGGAGGTGGCAAGAACATTAAATATACCTCACAAATTCATTGCATTTAGTCCCGTCTATTTACAGGACTGCCCAGCAAAAGATAGAGGTGGCAAGAACATTAAATATACCTCACAAATTCGTTGCATTTAGTTCCGTCTATTTACAGGGCTGCCTAACAAAGCTTTTGCATTTAATTCTGTAAAAAGGTCTAGATTTGTTATCCCAATCATAAATTACCCACGGGAAAGAGAGATGTGTCATTAGAGAGAAACTTATCTGCACGAACTACGGTCGCAAGGAGTCCATAGAGATATCCATCTGATTGTCAAGTTAGGTAATTGATGAAACGGTGGCGAGCACTTAGAGAAGAGAGAGGATGAGATAGCAAAGTGTGTGTGAGAGAGAGAGAGATAACCTGAGGGGTTGAGATTGCATATCTCTTTGGCCACGGGGATAGTGTCCTATTTATATCTTCGCCGTGAGATTGACCTTTATCTTCGTTAGCTTATCGCGATTGGAGGAGACGTGAGTTGCTCCGTCTGAATGCTACCCTGACAAGGCAATGAGACGTGGGTGATGATCCGTTATTCTTTCGCCAAAAGAGATAGCTCCACCATTAATATTGTAGGGCTTGTCGGAGGCGTGAGGGTTACTTTGTAAGGGGGAGCAGCGTGGACGGCATCCTCCCTCCCCCTTTTCACCGGACTCGAGCACCTTCCGCCATCAATGCGATGGGACACGTCGGGAATGTACGTTGTTAATATTGCTGGGTAATCAGGTCGCGCCTAATCACGTGATGGGCTAGAACAACTAGAAGTGGACTCGGAGCGTTGGACCTCGAAGGTGGGCCTTACTTGGCTGGCAGACGTGCGCTTCCTCAAGAGCCATCTCTCTATATGAGTTGGGTCATCTTGAAAGAGCTGCAAGCTTGCCAACTTTTTTTTTAGCCAGTGGACTTTTGATCAAACTAAAAAGTCCGGGCCTATTAAATAATTGAGTCTGACTTGGACTTTTGGGTCAGACCAAATGAGCCTGAATACCATATCAAACATTTAAATTTTGAATAAAATATGTAATATTTATCAAAATACAAGATAAAGAGTTCCGCACTGTTCTCCATCTTTTAAGAAATATATTATATCTCCCTTATCTCCTTATTGTATTAAACTGTTAATCAATCTTTTTAAGATAATATTTGATGTTACTACGTTAAAATATTAATCAATCTTTTAAATATAATGTTTGATTTCGAGTTGTATACTATTATATATATATATTTTTATTAAAATTATTTTATATGACTTGCCAGGTTGGGTCGAATCGCATAATTGATCTAGACTTATAATTTAGTGAAATAGTCACACTCCACCTGAGCCGATAAATTATCACTTAAACTTAAAACTTAGACTAAGTATGACCTTAAAAATTAAGGAGTAAGATTTGAACTGGATTATACTAATCCCAACCAGGGCGAACCTATTGGCAACGCCTCTCTCTCTCTCTCTCTCTCTCCGCACGCACCCTCCCAAAAGAACGACCTCGTGCCTTTAATTACCAGACACGAGCGAATGACCAATCTTCCCCCCCCCCCCCCCCTACCCATCCTCCAAAAAATGAGTACGCCTCTGTCTGTTATCTCTACTCTCTAACCAGCTTATAAGTCATTTTGGGGGACATGGAGTGTTAACGAAGGAGGAAATGGCTGCTTATCCCTTCTTTTCCCGAGATTGCTCGCTGGAGAGAGATGACTCCATCTTCCTCAGTCGGAGTTCTGCGTCTGGGGGCGGACGGATTAGTGTTCGAGAGAGGGAGAGAGATAAGTGGGGAAGAGGGATGTTGGGACTTTGTCACCGTATGTGATGCTCCCATCGTCTCATCTGTCTGTGTCATCTATCTTGTTGTGATGTCACTTATTAAATAAAAATAAAATCTACTTTGAAAAAGACCCTAAATTTTATTTATCACCTTGTTTTACACGTAGAATTGTAGACAAACTATTTATTACAGCTCGCAACAGTGTAATATGTGTACGTTCGTGTCATGCGAAGATGACGAGACCCAGAAGGCAAGAATTATTCGATACAATCATGTTATCGGTGATCACGACACGGAGTATGTGAAAAGACGATTATGACCCCCCCCCCCCCCCAAAAAAAAAAAAAAAGAGTCCTCTCTCTTGTTCTCTTCTCATCTTTTCCGTATAGAATGATTTTTCCTTGCATATCCAACCGAACTGAGCCATCAGAAGCAGAAGAAAAATTTAATGACACGATCTCATCCAAACGTCTCCGGTCAAAAAAGGCACGAATAATGACAGAGAAGAAGGGAACTTCTTCGGGGGGGGAGGGAGAGACGTTGCAAATTGTAACACCAAGGCCGTCACACCACACACTCCGAAAAAGAGTTGTTGCAGCAAAAGTAATCATTTCCCTTCCCCGAACCTATTATATATATATTTTTAGACATATATATATATATATTCATAATATCGTGTGGTTGCATAACATACTGTTTTTTGTTAAAAAACATACTCTTACCTTTTAATAATTAATTAAAAAGAAATATCTAAATATTAATTATAGCAGTTATATAGTTTTTGATTCTTATGCTATCAATTCTGAATTCTCAAGAAATATTCTTAAAAGATACCATAATAAATGTTAAGAAATCAGTAATATCCTTAAGACATCCGATTCTTATCATTTGGTTAGAATTAGTAGGGGCTATATAATTTCATCTCAATTAAATGGTCCAAAATTATCCTTACTTTCGTCTTGAGTGGATTTTTAAAATTGAGAGAGAAGGACACGAGAGAAAGAGAGTTAGATAATGTACAGAAACTCATCTCATGAAATTTTGGGATAGATTTTGAGATCTAAAATCTATGAACCTCTAACATTTATTGCATGTAAACATTTTTTAGAATAATTCAACCCAACAATCTTAACCAAATAAGTCAAAGTCTAGCCTAATGCTAAGATCTTTAGTTCAACACTTAAATTAGATTATAATTAAATAATGTTGAAAGTGTAATTACAATAATTTGGATGTACTCATAAGCATTTACGAGCTTTGATTGTTCATAAATTTTTTTTGTAAATAACTTTTTTTACGAGAAGGGAGTAATCAGATATTTATTTAAGGGATTTTTGTATGAAAAATATTGTTAAATGTGAATTTATAAAAAAATTATTTCTAAAAATACATTAACAAATATATATTGGGTTAATTCAAATAGTACATAAATATTATTTAAACATCAATTTTTTATAAGTTATTGGTAAAAAGAAATAATATGTATACAGATAAATATGATATTTTTACATAATTTAAATTTACATAATGATATATCTGTTAATATATTTTTAAAAATAATATGTTTACAAATTAATCTCTAACAATAATTTTTATGTAAAAAAAACCCTTTGTTTAAACCATAACCTCTCTTCAGGGAGTAAGGGCATCCACTTCGCCATTCACTTGGGTGATATATGTGCAGAAGGCTCCCTAAAATTATCGGGAGAAAGACGAATGATCTGACCAACTCGGACCAGCAAACCAAGAAAAGTAAAAATAAAGTAACGCCCGCAGAGCTCCTCGTCATCTTTGCCAGCTCTCCATACCCCACCTTCTACACGTCCCACTTCTCTCTCTCTGCACCCAGTCGGCGGCGGTGGAAGCCCCACCTGCTCCCTCGGCTGGTAGGTCTCTGGGCCCCGTCGGCGGCCGTGCATCCCTCTCCACCGAAGAGAACTGTGTTCCTCCTTCCCCTGCTTCCCGGGAGCCTAGCAGAGCAGGGTCGCCATCGGCGGGAGGTGAAGCGGGATGGGCTCCCTCGAGGTGGGCGAGGAGACGGAGGCGGAAGAGACGTGGTCCACGGGTGCCATCGTCTACGTGAACGGCGTCCGCCGGGTGCTGCCGGACGGCCTCGCCCACCTGACTCTGCTTCAGTATCTCCGGGGTGAGCCCGAATTCGCCATCTCGGCCACCGACCTCTGTTTGACACTTTGGTTTCGATGGTATTGTGTTTCTCTGGTTCCGGTTCGCAATTGCGTGAGTTGGTTGGAGTTCCCTGCCTTCTGGCAGTACTTAGTTTGCTAACAGCAAGATCTTAACGTGCACATCGTTCGCTTAGAGCTCTATTTGCATGTGTGATTTCGTTAGGAACTCAGAAGGTTTCGGCTGATGAGTGTTGTTCACCAAAAAGGGTGCTAACTGGACATGCAGCTTAGTTCCTTTCTCACCAGAGGGGTGCGGGCACTTCCATGCAGCTAATTGCTGTAATCTTTTAGAAGATGTAGTGATCCATGCAGCTAATTGCTGTAATCCTTTTCAAGATGAAGTGTATGCTTTCACGAGGATGTTTAGATTCTAGAGTCTTTCTTGCTAGATTCACAGTGAAGGTTGTGTTACTGGAAGAGGAAAAAAGGGACTTTCCTTCTTGAGAGTTCAATCGACTTCTTTACTTTTGTGTCCTTTTCCACGGCATTGCCACATTGCATTGTGAATTTATTGAAGACCTTGGACTATCATGGTTGTGTTTTACGTGACTCTTTGTAACGTGATCGTGATAAATGATGAGCACCATCTAGAATAGGAGAAGGATGTTAGAAATTCGCAAGATTACATGAACAAGAAATGCACATCGGAACGATTTTGAGCCCAACATTTGGATCATATAGATTAGGCTACTTAGGAGATATGAATACTCACGAAGCCACATCTTGGGGTGTCCAATGGATGAAGCAGGACACATCGCACTGAGATCGTCCTCGATGGAGCACGGAATGGGAAGATGTGTTTGGTGTCGAGGTTTCCTCTTCTTAGACTACAACCCAAGCGCACCGAGATGGAGTGTGGGGGATGGGGCCTTTCTCCGGTTCTGCAGAGAGAGAGGGACCAAAGCCAATGGTAGGATGAAGGGTGAGGTAAACTCTTCCATCAAGGAGATCCTCCCCTTTTATAGACCTCATGCATGTAACCTCTTAGAAATCAAATATTGTAACCTTCCCATAATTGTGCAATGGGAATATTATGGGGGGAAGAGAATCCAAAACTGTCCTTACCTTAATGGCTGGTTATAAATACAAATTAATTCATAATTTATATAGAGATTTAATAAGGTATCATGGGCCATCTCTAGATGAATTAGGTCAAGCCCGATTCTAACATTCTCCCATTTGGCTCACGACACATAAAAAATAGTAAGCCATTAGGGTGACGGTTAATACCAAAAATTCTATAAACGTACCCTTTGAAAAACATGACATTATGGATTTTGCTTCCCATCACAAATTTTATTATTTAATCCAACAAATATAATGAGAGAGACTAAGGCGGTCACGCCTCATATATATAAGATGATCTCTTCCGTAATTATATCCCTTCCGTAATCATACTCCCACTATTTCATTTGAACTAAAGACTACTGTATGGTTACATTCACAAAAGAAACATATGAATAAATCATAACATTTATTTATTCATTTCTCGATCCAAGGAAAATGACTTAAAATATATTCCATTACAAAACCATCACTCCTCATCTAATAGCAGACCCATAGACTCAACGTGTTCTTGATATGACTTAGGTGCTAGCCCCTTGGTCATAGGGTCTGTTATCATGTCATATGCGCCAATATGGAAAAGTAATATGTGACCCATCTGGATTCTGTCTCTGACAATATAGTACTTGACATTTATATGCTTTGACCTTTTAGATATCTTCTTATTTGTTGCAAATTACACCGCTGACAGACTATCACTATATATCTTAAGTGGTTTAGAAATGGAATCATCCATTTGAAGATTTATAATAGAAATCTTTAACCATATGGCATGTGATGTCGCATCATAGCTTGCAATGTATTCAATTTGCATTGTGAAGGATGATGTGCAATCTTGCACTCATCTAGGAAATTGCTCTTCCACCCAGCATAAAGATGTATCCTAATGTCGACTTGCGATCATCAAGACATCTAGCAAAGTTCGCATCTGAATACGCAGAGACTTCTAGAATATCCTTGTGACCGTATGTCAACCTGTAATCTTTTGTCCCTTGTAAATACCTAATTACCTTATTAGTAGCCTTCTAATGCTCCATACCAGGATCACTTTGGTATCTATTAAGTAATCCTACCGGAAATACAATGTTAGGACGTTACACGTTTGAGTGTATATCAGGCTACCAACTATTGAGGCATAAGATATCTTCCTCATCTCATTCCGCTCCAACTCATTTTGTGGTGGCTATATTTTACCGAGTTTGTCACCTTTTTGGATTAGAGTAATGTTAGGTTTGCAGTTATTCATTCCAAACCTTTCTAGCACCTTTGAGATGTAGGCCTTCTGAGATAGTCCAAAGCGTTCTCTTGGATCTATCCCTATGAATTTCTATGCCTAATACACATGAGACTTCACCCATATCCTTCATCTCAAATCTTTGGTGTAGAAAACTTTTGTTTTAATGTAATAACCAGAATCATTACTGGCAAGTAGGATATCGTTGACATATAATACTAAGAATATAAACTTACTCTCACTAAACTTTTGATGAACTTTTGATATATACATTGATCAACAATATTTTCTTTAAAACTAAAAGTCATAATTACCTCATTAAATTTAAGGTACCACTATAGGGAGGCTTGTTTAAGTCCATATATCGACTTCTTTAGTCTACGTATCATATGCTCATTTCTAAGCTAAGGGAACCCTTCAGGTGGGTCCATATAAACTTCTTCTTTTAGATCTCCATTCAAAAAGGTTGTTTTCACATCCATTTGATGTAGCTCTAAGTCAAAATGAGCTACTAAAGTCTTACAATATGGAAATAGTCTTTTTGTGAAACTAGGGAAAAGGTCTCCCTGTAGTAAATGACTTCCCGCTCAGTGTATCCTTTTGCAACAAATCGGGTCTTAATCTTTCGATGCTATCTTTGGAGTCTTTTTTAATCTTAAGCACCCACTTGCACCCTACATGTTTGACTCCATGAGGTAACTCAACAAGATCCCAAATTTCATTATGTTGCATAGATAATAACTCTTCATTCATGACATCTAACAATTTAGTAGACTTTTGACATTTAATGACTTGTGAAAACATCATGGGGTCCTTCAAGTTACGTTGCTCATTGAGGTATAACTGATAATCAGTGTACCTATTAAGTAGTCTATGAATTTTTGGTCCCCTCCCTGAATCATATTCATCGCCCTTGCATGGGATTTGAACTTGCTCTTATTCTTGATGAGCAGGCTCAGAAGGTGCATTCGCTTCTACAATAGGTTCTGATTCATCGAGTTCATTGCTCACTATGATAGGTACTTGATGTGGTGGAACCAGTGGGGCCGGTAATAGTGTTACTGATGACTCAATGGTGGATGATTCTGCTTCCTTGAAAACTATGTTTCGAGGCCCTACACTCCCACTATTAGAATCATCTTCAATGAACCTGGCAATATTAGTTTCTACTATTCTAGTCGGAAGAGAAGGATAATAAAAATTGTATCCTCTTGATCTTTCAGGATAGCATATAAATAGGCACTTATTGTACTAGCGTCTAACTTCCTTTCATGTTGGTTGTAAATTCTAGCCTCTGCTTAATACTCCTAAGCATGAAAATGACTTAAACTAGATTTCCTTATTGACTTAAACTAGGTTTCTTTCTTATCCATAACTCAAATGATGTCTTAGAGACAGATTTTGAAGGCACCCTATTTAAGATACACATGACAGTCTTTCAGGCTTCACCCCATAAGAAAAGAGGAAGAGATGTATTATATATCATGTTGCGGACCATATCTATAAGAGTTCTATTCCTCCTCTCGGTCATGCCATTTTGACTCGGCCTTCTCGACATGGAATATTGTACTAATATTCCACATTCTTGGAAGAATCTCCCAAATGGTTTTAGAACATGACTAGCCTCAGTGTGTCTACCAAACTATTCACCTTCTCTATTTGATCTAACTACTTTGATTTTCTTTTCATGGTTATTCTCTATGTCTGCCTTATAAATTTTCAAGATATCAAGTGCATTTGCTTTCTCAGATAAAACATAGATATAACTATAACGTGAGTGGTCATCAGTAAAGGTAATGAAATACTTTTCCCTACATATATTTGGAGGAAATGGACCACAAATATCTGTATGGATTAATTCTAAAGTATCACTACTTATGGCATTTTCCTTATAGATCTTTGTTTGTTTTCTCTTTATGCAGCTCACACATATCTCAAAATCAGAATAATCAATGGTTAGAAGTAATCATTCTCTCATTAGCCTTCTAATTCTTTCTTATGAGATATGTCGTAACCTTCTATGTCACAAATGATATGATGTTTTCTTTATCTTTCCATACTTAGTTTCTTTATTTCTGTGCTCAATTAGATAGACTTTATTTTCATTTGAACACAAGCAATATAATCCATCTATTAATATCCCAAATCCAATTGGCTTCGAATCATGATGTAGACTAAACCAGAATTATTGAAGCAGAATGAAAAGCCAACTTGGCTAAGTCTGGATACAGATATCAAATTCCTAGAAAATCTAAGAATATAGACAACATCATGTAAATCCAAGATAAAGCGAATGTCTAAGATAAGTATATAGGTTCCTACAGTCTTAACACGCGAACACACTCCGTTTCCGGTGACTGTATAGTGTTCGCCTTCAGTTGGGTGTCTGCTGGATAGGAAACCCTGCACAGAATTAACTACGTGAATAGTCTCACTGGAATCTATCCACCACAAATAATGAGGAACAATAGTTGTATTTAATACTTCACAAACAAGAATTGAAGGATTACCTTTCTTTGCCAACCACTTCTGGTATTTAGGACATGCCTTATTTATATGCCCCTTCTTTTTACAGAAGAAACATCTCAACATTTTCTCTTGATTGCCTTCCGCATTACCAGTTTGATTCTTTATGGCATTCTTGTTCTTCTTGAAGTTGGTGCGCCGTTTGAAAGTTTTTCCTTCTTGTGAGCAGTGAAGTTCACAAATTCAACATTATCGTACCTAAGTCTATTCTTCTCTTGCACACACATAGTCAGTAGTTCATTTACTGACCAATTTTTCTTATGTATTGGAGGAGATTTTGAAGACACTGAATTCAAGATGAAGTGGACCAAAAAGGAATCCGAAACGGTCACTTCCAATGAATTCAACTACACAACTATGTTCCTCATCTTCATAATGTGTTATCGAATAGTTCTAGAGCCCTTGTACTTCATGGAGGATAATTTATTGATGAAAGTACTTGCAAGAGCCTTGTTTGAGGTGACAAATTGCTCTTCAATGCATGTGAGATATTTGGTTGCCGTATTACATTCAGGAATTGATCCCCGAATATTCTTCGTCAAATTTATCTTTAATAGTAGGAGTGCTTGACGAATAGAACTCTCCCACTTTTCACTGGGCAATTTTTCATCAGCTGTACTTAACTATGTGAGAGGAGCAAGCTTCTCTACCCTTAATGAGATATTTATATCCATCCAATTAAGGGTAATTAATATTTGATCCTTCCACTTAGTAAAGTTTGACCCGTCTAAAGTAGTGATGTTGAAATTCATCATTCCATGGACTATGGCTGAAGAAATATAAAATATATTCTAATTAGACATGCTATATAGATAAAATAAAAACAACATCACGTATACTAAATTCAGTCATTATATTTTCAACTTGATGTTAAGTGACCAAGTAGTGTAACATTACATGACTCCTTTGGGAGTGAATCGTGTAATCATAATTAGGCTAACATTTAACTATATGATGTGTGATCAAGTAGCGTAACATCATATGACTCCTCATTTGAGAGTGAGTCATATGATTGCAATGAGATCCATATAAAAGCTTTATAAATGAGAAATTCATCTTGTTTTTATATCAAAAGAAACTTTGATCTGTGTGTGAGGATCCTTACTTTCTTTTTTGTAAGCTTTTAAATTTCATTTCATTAATTTGAAAATTTGAATGTCTATTCTTAAATGTCAGTTGTCTATTCGGTATGCCACTTGTGTTCTATGAGATATTTTTATCTTGATTAGACTCCATTTTTCAAGGACAAAATTTATTGGCCTTGGGGCAATGCAGTCTCTTATTCAAATAATGTCCCATATAAAACTGTCGTCTGTTAAAGACATGCATCATTGTTTCTGACAAAGCTTTTATGTGGGTGTAGGTCTAGGACTAACAGGAACTAAACTGGGTTGCGGTGAAGGTGGGTGTGGGGCCTGCACGGTGATGGTTTCTTATTATGATCATCATCTGAAGAAATCAGTGTGAGTAGCTCTGGCCCATGACGAGCTTCTGCAGCTTTTCTATATTGCTGATATTACAACTGATTGACTACAGAACAACTGAATGCTCATATTCTGTTTCTTTCTTTGTTCATCATTGCCATGGACTTCTCATCATCCGTGTTTCCGCCTTTTGGGCTTCAGACATAAAATACCTTAAATATGTTTTTTTTAATTTATCATGGTTGGTAATCATTGAATATCTGCATGCTTGTCCTCCATGAAAGTAATTCATTCTTTTGCATTCTAAATATATGCTTCAAAGATCTATTGCATTTTCTGAGCATGAAGAGCTTCTCAATCATGCCATCACTTATCAGTAATGGACTTAATGATTCCTTTTCTGCATCCTGCTAGAAATCACATTAAATGCATATCTGTTATTTAAATCACTTGCCAGAAAAGGTTTATTATTGAAACCATTTGCATCAATTAACTAGGGCAACTTTGCAATGGTGCAACTACTTTGTTGATGATGCTGCAGGCACTATGCGATCAACGCATGCTTGGCTCCCCTTTATTCTGTCGAAGGAATGCACATAATTACAGTGGAAGGCCTTGGAAATTGTCAGCATGGCCTACACCCTGTCCAGGTATATGGGTTCCTCATGATTTTGTTTTCTATTTAGCTTCTATAAATTGCTAGTGTTATATTCCCCCTTTTTGCCTTAGTCTCTTTATGGAATTCATATCTCGAGGGATGGGATAAAAGAGGCACATGGTACTACGGGCTTTTTTACCCATCTAAGATACTAACTATTTCCTTAGGAATCCTGTGTCCCTGTGATGACCAATTTCTTATTGGAGTCTTCCTTTGTTTGCCTTGTCTGTTAATCTTCTCTCTTCCGTATGTTGTTTTCATAGTGAGAGAACTTATATTTTGTATGTGTCATGTATGTGATGTTAGTTCTTCCATCAAGCTTCTGCTCAAAAATATATTTCTCCATGTGCTTGGCTGTGGCCCATTTGTAGAAGGTGCAAATCCATGGAATTCTCTGTCTGCTCTGTAGGCACCATAAAAATAGAGTTTCACTGCACTGTTCCATTGTGGACTCACTGTCCATGTGTAGGTATACCGGTTGATAACATTTATATTGGTGTACATGTGAACTGAAATCACCTTTTGAGAATCAAGCCTTCTGAATTCTCTCAGAAGTCAGGCTGGCTTGCAGTTCATTCAAAAGGGCTTGCAGTTCACCATTCAAAAGGACTTGATGTGCAACTTAAAGACAAAAGAATGCCCTAAAAAATGTAACCGTCTATGACATGTTTACACATTTAAAAGGAGAAAGCCACATTAAAATAGTGCATTCTTTCTTTAGTAAAATCACAACAGTTTCTTTGTTTTATTACCAATACCCATGTATCTGACTACTTTTCTGTTTCCAGACTTATATTTTGTACAATGGGAATTAGAGGGGCTGTTTCTGTTGCCTAATTCTCCCACATCATCTAAATGTTGTGGTGAAACCATAGAAGCAACCCTACTCTTTACAATTTAGCTAGACTCAATATCAAACTTAAGTACCTGACGCCACAGGCTTATGCCCATAATCTAATCAGCGTGGGGCTGCCTGTTATATTCCTCTGGATCATACTTACTTTCTTTTACCTTTTTTTCCTTTTATTGAATACATCGTCTTCTCTTGTACACTCATAATTGTTAGGTGTTACACTCTTGTTTTGGATACAAGAATCAAGCATGAGGACTGCTCCGTGGAAATTCTTCAATTGTTTTTGTCCAATGCCAAGTTGAATATGTTGATGAATGGTTGGTTTCTTCAAAATTTCTCATGCAGGAATCTTTAGCACAGTTTCATGGTTCACAATGTGGATTTTGTACTCCTGGTTTTGTTTTGTCCATGTATGCCTTGCTAAGATCAAACAATGGTCCACCTAGTGAGGAGCAGATTGAAGAGCACCTTGCTGGAAATTTGTGTCGTTGCACTGGTTATAGGCCGATCATTGATGCTTTTCGTGTTTTTTCGAATGCTGAGAGTTCGTTTTATACTAAGTCAGCTTCTTCAAGTACTTCAGCTAGTAGCTTCACATGCCCATCTAGTGGAAAACCATGTGATTGTGGTGCAGCTACTGTGGAAAATTGTGATGCTTCTGCTGACAATTTGACTTGCAAAAGTTTCTTCGAACCTGTTTCTTATGGTGATATAGATGGGACACTATACAGTGAGAAAGAACTTATTTTCCCCCCAGAGCTTTCACTAAGAAAGATTTTGCCTCTGAAAATGAATGGGTTTGGTGGAATCAAGTGGTTCCGACCTCTAAAGCTTAAACATGTTTTAGATCTTAAATTACGATATCCAGATGCGAAACTTGTGGTTGGTAATAGTGAGATAGGAATTGAGATGAAGTTTAAGAATGCTCAATACCAGGTCTTCATTTCTATCTCACACGTACCTGAACTTAATGCTTTGAATGTGATGGGGAAAGGTTTGGAAATTGGTGCTGCTGTAAGACTGACAGAGCTCCAACAAATTCTTAAAACACTTGTAATAGACCGTAAATCTCAGGAAACTTCATCATGCAAGGCCCTGATTGAGCAGCTAAAATGGTTTGCAGGGAAACAGATAAGAAATGCCGCTTCTGTTGGTGGGAATATTTGCACAGCTAGTCCAATATCAGACTTAAATCCCCTATGGATGGCTGCAGGAGCAAAGTTTCAAATCATTGATTCTGAAGGAAACATTAGAACCACTCCTGCAAAACAATTCTTCCTTGGTTATCGGAAGGTGGACCTGAAGCAAAATGAAATTTTACTATCCATTTTCTTACCATGGACTAGGCCCCTTGAGCTTGTAAAAGAGTTTAAGCAGGCACATCGTAGAGATGATGATATAGCGCTTGTAAATGCTGGAATGCGCATGTTTCTTGAAGAAAACGGTCAAAACTTCAGAGTTGTTGATGCTTCTATTGTTTACGGTGGTGTAGCTTCAGTTTCCTTAGCTGCATCCCGAACTGAGGCTTCTCTTATAGGGAAGAATTGGGATAAACAACTGTTGGATGATGCCTTGACCAGTTTAAAAGAAGAAATTTCACTTGGGGAGGATGCACCAGGTGGGATGGTAGAATTCCGCAAGTCCTTGACGCTAAGTTTCTTTTTCAAATTTTTCCTGTGGGTTTCTCATCAGTTGAACAACAAAGAACACACTGTGGAATGCCTGGAGAATCGTGACCAATCAGCCATATGGCCTTACAACAGACCACCATCCACAGGAAGCCAAAATTATGCACTAACAAAATGTGGAACAGCTGTGGGGCTTCCTACAGTTCATCTCTCATCGAGATTACAGGTGTACTTTCTATCTTTGAATTGTCTTCTACTGTACTCCATTCTTTTCAGCTATATTATCTGACGTTTGGTTTTTAGTTGCATATAGATGTTTCCACTCTTTGTGCTAACCTGGACTCAGCTTAAGATTGTGCTATTCTGGATTCAGCTTAAGATTGTGCTAATCTGGATTCATCTTGATGAACTTTGTTACTTTATTACCTTTTTGCCTTTCTGTCCATTTCCTCTCGGGCATTAAGGAATCTGCTGATATTCTGATGGATTGCCTATGATAGATTTTCCCATGGCATTTATTAGTTTCTCAGAATTATGAGTTGCAATGGACTCTATAATTTGGTATAAAACCCATGTTGGATCGATGAGCAGACCGATGAATATTGGAAGGAGAATCCTGCATGGATTAGCTTGTCCAACTGATCCAGTTTGGAAATGCCTGTATAACCTAAAAGAAATGGGTGGTTTCCAATCTTTAATGTGCTTCAACTATCCCAACTTTAGACTGTTGTGTCGTGCCAAAAATATAGAAGCATACAAAAGGGGAAGAATATGATACTGTATACCTGAAAAACGCATGGTAGAATTCTTTAATGGTAATGGATGGAATTGAAATAAAAAGAAAGGTTTTGTGACTTTTGCCTGAAAACTTCATCCAAATTAAAAATTTGCATCCTAATGGATATCATAATGGATTCATTCAAAGTTGCCTTGAAGTTCAAAGACTTGTCAATCACATTTAGTTAAAATTCTTTGGAACTTTTTGTTTTATTGTTTTCAAATTTGGAGAGAAGCACTCACAAATTTGTAGAGAAACAGTCAGAATATGAAACCATTTTCAACTTAGTATGATATTGTTGGGCCCCACAAATTTTATAATACTTTCTGATATTTCCAGAAAAAGAAAATTTATTAATCCATCACATGGTGGCGCATGATGATATAAAACCCTGCCGTCGCATGTTTGGATAATGTAAACGCCCCCGGGATGCCATTGGGCAGAATTATTTACACGGTCCACGTATTTTCATGCACGGGAATTTCATCAAACACCTTGTGGGTGGCGCAAAGCCACTCATCCACATGCTAAACCAACACAAAAAACAATTATTTCCCCCTTAGGGGATGGCCCCCGATTTGTCAGGTGGAATTATTTACACAAGGTCCACATGTTTTTACACACGACAATTTCGTCAAACATCTTGTTGGCGGCACGAAGCCAGTTACACACGCCTCAAGTCAACACAAAAATATTTCCCGCCTTTGGAAATTGTTCCCGATACGTAGGAGTGTGGTCTCTGCACTCCGGATTTTGTGGACAGCAAGGCGGTGTCAAGAACCACCAAGAATCACCGAGAAAACTCAAAGGAAGAAAAACCCACGTGCTGCCCCTTTGGAATGTGTGCAAAGAGTAGTAAAAAATGGTTTGAAGGGGAATAGGTGAAGACTTTTGTAGCCTCTCTAGTGCCACCAGCCAAGGGGGGATTTTACCCCCTCTCTTGACTACGCATAGGTGGCCAGGAGGATGCCTGGGTGGATTGAGGGCTTGATGCCCGGCTGGGTCAACAGAGGTATGCACACTACCTCTTGGATGCCCAGATGGACAATAGAGGGCGGGGGGCACTTGCAGTCTCAGCCAAGGATGGCAGTATCGGTTTCGGTATCGGTTTCGGCCGGTACCGAAACCGATACGTATCGGTTTCGGTTTCGGCCGAAACCGGTTCAAAACAGTCAGAAAAGGCAAAAAATGTATTGAGCAGGTCCGGTTTCGGCCGAAATCGGACGGTTTCGGTCCGGTTTCGGTCAGTTTCGGTCCGAAACCGGATGGTTTCGGTCCGAAACCATTAAAAAAATAATTTTTTTTGGTATCGGACTTGCTACAGTGACAAGGCCCGTTTCGGTTTCGGTATAGGCCGAAACCGATACGTTTCGGCCGAAACGTATCGGTTTCGGCCGAAACTGCCATCCATGGTCTCAGCCATGCCCGGGGGGATTTCGGCAGTGGGGTTGTGCCAGGATGGGCTGTGAAGATGCCGTGGGTCCCATCCCCTCATCCTCTCTATCTCTCTCGCATGTCACATGCCCGGAGGGAAGTGCTGTAGATGCACCAATCAGCACCATGCCTGGAGGGACTGGGTGTTCCCAGTCATGCCCGGCTGGAGGTGCTGCGGAGGAAGCATGCCCGGAGGAAGCACCTCACGATGCCTGGAGGGGCTAGCCGGGATACCGGTGTGTGCAGCCAAGCCCGGAGGAGCTTCGCTGTTCCCGCAACTCCCCTAGGGGTTTCCCAGACATGCCGCAGGCACCCCAGGGGGGGTTCCGGCTTGTGCAGTGATGCCCGGAGGGGCTGTGAGGGGGTCCGGCCTCCCTGTGATGCCCGGAGGAGTTGTGAGGGGTCCGGCCTTCCTGCAATGCTCGGAGGGTCTGTAAGGGGCTCTGGCCAACTGTGCCTGCCCGGGGGATTTTCCCTGCTTACATAAACTTAGAGGGAGGGGGGAAGGCTCCGATCTCCCTGTCAATTCCCGGGGGGGGGGGGGTCTTGCTACCTGCTGAAGCCCGGAGGAATGGGAGGAGGAGGGTGCACGTGCTCCGCAATGTCTGGAGGTACCTCGAGATGCTCCTCCCTTCTCCGCATTGCCCGATGGACTTCGAAGCCTCCGCCCTTTTCTTCAATACCCGGATGGGGCTTCAAAGTCTCCTCTATGTTCTTCAATGCATGGATGGGGCTTCAAAGGATCCCTCCCTTCTATGCAATGCTCGGGTGGGTTTCAAGGGGTTGCGGCCCTCACCTAATGCTAGGAGGTGCTCCAAAAGGCACCCCCCTTCCAGTCGCCTGTAAATAATAGGCTTGCCCAACAAGGAAAGGGAGCTTGGGAACTTTTGGTCTTGGGTTGAAGGCTTTCCATTTTGGGAGCTTGGAGCCAAGGAGGACGGGGAGGAGCTGCTGCCCAGGCTTGGAGTTGCGAAAGAGGCAAGTCCCCAACAGGGCCTTCTTTGTAAAAAGGCTCATAAAAGAGTGTATTTGTAAATATACCGCTTTTTATGAAGGACATGCCCCAAAATTAGGAGAATGGACTGAAAAAATGTGGAAAAATCTTGGAATGTTCAGAAATGTTCTTTGTCTTCATTAACGCCCTCAAAGGTGGGGAAAAACCTCATTTTTTGCTGGAATTATGAAATTACAATTTTACCTTATATTTTTTCAAAATTATGCAATGTCCAAGAAATTACAGAAAAAGCATGAAGACTTCAGAAATTGCTTCAAAATGCTCCTGCTACTCAGAAAGGTACAGTTAAACCATTCAATTTTAGAAAATCGCAAATATGCCACCGTTTATGGAAAGTTGTAAATATACCCCTACTTGAAGAAAAATGGTAGATATGCCCCGTTAAAGGGAAAATTGCAAGCATGCCTTTGTGCAAAGAAAATATGCAAGTATACCCTTATTCAAGGTGGAACTACAAATATACCCAGTCTTGGGAAGAATTGCTAATACACTCTCGTTCAAGGGAAAATTACAAATATACCCCCGCCTTGCGGCATGAATGTCCTCTTCGGACACAAATGTATCTAATGGGCCAGTTGCGATCATATGGCGATCCAATGATCCAATCGTGATGGAGTCCAAATATAACAGTTAGATTCGGACTCAGAGCCAATCCAGCGATCCGATCTGAACCAACTCTGAATCTGACAACCGGATTTAGATAAAACCTTCAATATCACAATAGATATTGTAAAGGTTTAAAGTCGTCTTTGGCAGTTAATCAAGGGTGTTTGAACTTTACGTCGATACAAATTAACCCCGACTACGATCGGTGGGAAATTGTTCAGAACACGAATCATAATTGTCTGATAAATTACACTCGCGGAATTAATCATGTACATTCTAAATTAATTAGCATAAAAATGTACACAATTTTTCAACAAATGAACACCTTTTCCAAATTATTTATTTTATTAATTCTGCGTGTGCAAACAGACTGGTACGCTCGGTGGGATAGCTCCTACTTTTCATCTTTCTGCCAAAGGATTGCACACCTTTACAAAGGTTGTGATACCAGTTTCTTTTCCTTCTTACAGGAAGGCGCTGGGAGGGAGACCATTACAAGTCAAAAAACACCACCAGCACAACAGTAACAACCCATTGATGGCGGCGGTTACTTATGGCCCATAGGTCATCGCCATGCACGCTAGATATGGGTATCTGGCCACTCTAATTGTATTTGGGGGCTTCCCGATAGTTGTTGGATCCCCTTTCCTATTGGGGGTAGCACTTGTGGCCGAAGAAGCACCGGCTATGCCTGTAGTTGCTGGGGGCATGAAGCTCTGATCTTCCTCACAAGGTCTTGTCCTCTTGGTTAACGCCATCTCCTTCAACCTCGCTCCTGCCAGGCGGGGACAACATTGTAGCCGCAAGGGCAGAAAGCTCGGAGCAGCTATTTCAAACATTGGCAAGATTGTCCTTGTTGACAATTTGCGTATTTGACTCGATGTAGGCGAGCCGATAATACCACGGTACAATCACGTCCCTACTATTCCGACTTCCAACTGCTTTGCTTTGCTCTGCCTAGTGCAAGAGGACAAGACATATATCAAAAAGAAATCTAAATCCAGGTGGGGGGACAACCCAATTATAGAATGCCCCCGTAAAACAAAACAGATATGTGTCACTAAAGAGGAGGCTCACCCCATTAGGAAGGCCATAGCAGGCAAGTCTGTTTAGGAGTCGGACCAGCAACAAGCAAAAGTCCTGACTACCCAAGAGGTCCAACCCCCACGCTCTCGTGGGCAGAAAAGGAAAAGGGGTGGGTAATAAATCGAGTTACACACCTCAACACTTGAAGCCAATCCGAGCTGAAGGAATAAATCTTGTCGAGATTGCAACGACTTGCGTCTCAGTCTTTGACAGACTGGGGATATATCCTCACCTAAGAACTCGAGTGCAAAAGAAAAGGAGAATGGTACACATGGACAAAAATACCATAAAAGGTATTCACCTGTTATACTTCTAGCAAGTAGTCAACTGAAGCTGATGATGATCTGGCTAATGTGGTCAAAGCATCCAATCAGGCCTCCCAAGTTGACCTGACTGGTCTAGCCAATCTCCTCATAAGTCAAGGATGGACACTGAAGCGCCCACGTACTCACACTATTTTTAAAGGGAATGAGATCCCTAGATCTTCGAGCCAAGGGCAAAATCAAGAAGGGAATCAAACATAAGGCCAAGAAATCATCCCGCCCGGGGTTGAAGAGATAGATGATGATGATAATGCAAATCAACATGATCTCAACCCTCCTCCGAGAACTTATAATATGCCAACTCATGCCAACCTGCCTCTAAAACACTTTTCTAAATGTGATTGATCAAGAGAAATGGGAAAGCATGCAGCGATTGCACATAGAATTCACCAACCTTATGCTTGAGATGAAGCGGCAAATGGAGACCAAGGCTCAGCGCCCTGCAACTTAGACACCAAATTAGAACATGCCTGGCAATTAGCGTGTCTTCACTCCTCCCGCAGCTAACCGACAGGCTGCTTCACCCTATGTCTTTGCAGCGGAGGGGGAAGTTGAGCCTCCTTGCACAACAGCTAATGCACAGTCCTCTCAGACTCCGGGGGCTGAAGATATTATGAGTCAAAGGTGCATGATCAAAAAATTGTTGAAGACAAATTTGCCCAACATGGTGAGGGTGTCACCGCTGTTGACTTATACAATGTGCCTTACCCCATATACCATCGATTTAAAAAGTTGCCTCCGAATTACCCTAAGGCACCCAAGTTACAAAAGTTTAATGGTCAAGGGTCTCCGCACGAGCACTTGGCCTATTTTTTTTGAAAGTTGGTATTGCCACTAATTGTATAAAATGAAAAGAAGTGTACAAGGGTAACAACTCTACCAAAAAGAGACCCTGTACAAAAGCACACTAAGACGGTGTGGGCCGCTTACCCTCCCAGTAAAGCAAAAAGAGGAGAATTGAGGGTGTTCACATTACAATTCACTTGCGCCCATTCTCTCACAAAAGAACATATGAAAGAAATAAGAGAGTCTTCTACTCTAGTCTCCCTCCTGCCCCAAAGGGATCAAAAAGTGACATGCAAAATAAGCCACCAAACAACGCGATCACCTCTAAGCGGCCAGTACCTGCCCCACGACCTGATGAAGGACCGCATCTCCGACTGTAGACCCAAGACACAACTAGTTCTCGAAGCCAACCTCTCCCATATAGTCTGAGTACCGACAACCTGCAAAAATGTGATCCAGGGACTCATCTTCCAGGCCACATACACAGCAAGTCGGCAAGATGTCCGGCAAGAAGCGCCTGAGACTGTCTCTGGTGGGAAGTCTCCCATGGGAAATCCTCCATATCAAAAGTTTCACCTTCAGTGGGCTCCTCAGTCTCCAAATGAATGGAGCGGCTTCATGTCGCAGCCCGCCATCCGAAATGATCCTATAAGCTGACCTAACAGAGAAGGTCCCCTCCCGATCCCACCTCTACGTCCACGCATCCTCCCATAGGGGGAGCGGGGCGAAGTCGAGGAGGTCCTGGAACTACTCCTATTCGGCAACGGTGAGGTCCCTCTTGAAAGTCGGCGCCTAAGTGCCCCCTGAAAAGATGAGGGTCAAAAGCCCGGTCGATCGTCCCAAGGGGATCCATCGAGATCACAAACAAACTAGGGAAAGAGGCCTCTAAAGAGAAGTCGCCATATCATCTATCCTTCCAGAAAAGACATTGGTTGCCTTTGTCTAGACGAACTCTGACCCCTGAGGAAATGAAGTCCCCGCAAGAGAAGATACCGCGCCAAATGGGAGAAGACTGGGTTGGCATTGGAAACTCCAGGTCCCAAACTCTCCTTTTGCCGAAGTACCGTTGCCTGATGAGATGTGCCCAAAGACCCTCATCCCCTACTCCCAGCCTCCATATCCACTTACTGAGAAGAGCCCGGTTGAAGTCACCCACATTCTTGATGCCAATGCCTCCTTGCTCCTTAGAGGTTGTCACCATCTCCCACGAAATGTCATGCCAACCCCGACACCTCTCTCCACTACCATGCTAAAAGAACCGCCCTTGTATAGCTTCAATTTTCTTTTGTACTGACTTAGGAATGCGGAATTCCGAAAGAAAGTAGATAGGTAAACTATCCAGCATTACACTGCTACCCCCGTAAGACAAGAGCCTCGCTTTCCAGCCCTCCAATCTCATCTCGTACTTCTGAATAATAGGACGCCCAACCGCACACCTGAGAGCTCCTAGAGTGAGGGGGAGTCCCAAATAAGATATAGGAAAGCTCGCTGTCTGACAACCCAGGATGCGAGCGGACCTGAAGAGTTGTTTGTCTTCCATGTTAACCCCAACAACCACACTTTTGTTGAAATTAACCTTCAAACTAGTAGTCTCCTCCAGTAGTTCCAACAGAACCCTGACCACATACATCTGACTCTCATCCTCTGTCAGGAAGAGTATCGAGCACTTGGCCTATTATATAATGGCCATGGGTGAACTTGCTTTGGACGAGTCCTACCTCCTCCGTTGTTTTCAAACATCCCTCACAGGCATTGCCTTCCAATGGTATTCAAGGTTAAAGCCTAACTCAGTCGCCGATTGGGCAGACTTGCAGAAGAAATTCCTTGATCGGTTCCAAACAGTCGAGCGGAAGGTATCTTTGGCTGAGTTATGCTCTCTCAAGCAGAAGTGAGGAGAAATGACCTTAGAGTTCATCAAGCGTTGGAGTGACTTAACATGAGATGTGACAATCCTTTAGCCAAAAAAGCAATCACTGTATGTCGAAGGGGCATGGCGGCTAATGTCAGCGAAAAGCTCCTTGGCGTAAATACCAAGAGCTTTGACCAGCTGAACACAGTAGTGGCGGAGATCGAAATGTTCTTCGCTGACAACCCTACATACACTCCTGTCAAATCTAAGCCCCCCAGGGACCGCAACGGTGTTGGAAAGGAGGTGAATGTTGTAGACTTCTTCCCCGTAAATGAGAAAAATGGGAGAGGGAGCTCAAGCTCAAGCAACAAATCCGGCAAGAAGGTTGAAGGAAAGGCACGAATTCTGACATTGGCAGAACGCATGAAAGCATCTTATTCCTTCAAGAAGGAACATACAAAGAAGTTTTCCAATCTTTGTGTCAAGAAAGGATTGATAACTCTGCGGAACTGCGGAGGTCGGCAGATGCAAGCAAATCAAATGAGCCTAATTACTGTATATATCATCGCATGTTGGGCCACGTGGTTGAAGATTGCTACAACTTCAAGAATTAAGTGGAGAAACTCATTCGGGATGGCACCATCTCAATGACATCATTTCTTAACCCGCGCTAACCTCATGCTTAGAGGGAGGCGTTCGAGGGGACTTCCCTCTCCGGCACCGGTAACCCCCATCCCTTCAAGCTTGCCTCTCTCCCTCCTACTGGACCCCCTTGCAATCCCCCCTTCCTGTCGGACCTGCCTTTCAAGCTCGCCCCTCCTCTGTCCAGGCCGCCGCTGCTCCCTGTAAACCGCTGTTGACAGAGAGAGAGAGAGAGAGAGAGAGAGACAGAGAGATGGCGACAGAGGGTGAGAGAGGGTGGTCGCGAAGGCAGGGGACGACGGAGGCAGGGCCGCGACTGGAGGGGCGGTGTAGACGGCTCTACGTGACGGTCCGGCGGTGGAGAAGAATCGGTAGGAGGGCAGTAGGAGAGAGTGGCGGCACGGTGGGGATCCTGCTAGTGCGAAGCAGTGGTAGGGCAGTCCCCGCGGGGTGCAGGCGAGGCCGGATTCTGGCAGAGGTGGCGGACTGCAGAGAGGGAGAGGAAGGGCGATGGGGCTTGGCTACTGTAGGCTCACAAAGGCATTAGCGTCGGGCGTCGTTGGTTGGGCTTGGAGGGTAGGGAAGGGGCGGACGGTGGTGCTATGTGTAGGCACGGGATTGGAGGCATTCCTTAATGCGGCAGGAAGAGGAGGAAGAAGAAGAAGCCGACGTCGATGTGTGCGGCTATTGCTGGAAAAGTAGACTGCGGCGGAAGAAGGCAAGGAAGCGCGGTTGGGTTTGGCGGGAAGGGGTTCGCTGTGAGGAAGAATGGGACATAGGTGGTTGGCGGCGTTGGATGGCTGTGCGCAGGGAGGGGGAAAGATGGTAGGCGGGGGTTAGGGTTTACAGGAGAGGATGAGGCTCGATGAGGTGGAGGAGGAAGGGTGATGACGGCGGTTGCGGCGGTGTTGATTTGATCTCACTCGCTGTAAACCTCCTGTGACAGTGAGAGAGGGTGACAGAGGGCCGCTAGAACCCCCACCCGCCTTCCACTTCAAGCTCGCCCCTCTCCCTCCCGCTCAACCCCCCTGCAAATCCCCCCTCTCTCCGAGCCATCGCTTTTCATCTTTTTGCCCTCTCTCTCATACTCTCGCCTCCCTCTCTCTTTCTCTCCCTCTCTCCCTCTGGGTGGAAGCAAGGCAGGCAGAATTGGATTGGTATCGGCCAGATCGCCCGATCCGATTGGATTTCGGGCGGTCCGAACCAATTCCAAGCCGACCTATCCCGATCCGTCGCCAGGATCGGCTTAGTTCGGCCCGAATCACTTTATATCAGCTTGGATTGGCCCGAATCGGGCGATCTAACGCAATTGCCAACCATCCTCCTCGGCCTCCTTCATATGCCTCCTCATCCTGGCCAGTACAATACAAGAAGAAGAAGAAGAAGTAGAAGAAAAGGAAAATACTTATCATCGCCGCCGTCGTCATCGTTGCCGGTCCCCGTCGCCGGTACCTTCACAAATGAAGGAGCTGCTACCAGACGCACTGCCGTCGAGGCTAGGGCAACAAGGGTTGCGGCCAGAGGTAGGAGACGATCGTATCGGGTAAAGGAACCGGGTCCCTCGAGGGATCCGGAACTTGCCTGCCTTTGAAGATGGACGATCGTATCGGGTAGAGGAACTGGGTCTCTCGAGGGAGCCGGAACTTACCCGACTCTGCCTCTATTGGTGCTGCGGGGCCCAATAGAGATCGTCTTCCCCGCCCGACCCCCCTGGTCTTGCGTCGGCCGGAACAACTCGAACAACGCTCTTCACCTTCGGGGACCCCTTCACCGGCAGCTGAAGGAGATTTCGACAAGAGGATAGCGTCGTCTCCGCTAACCCTGCCTTGGAGATTCCGGCAAAAGGATAGCCTAAGGAGATTTCAATTGAAGTCTTCGGAGGCCACGTCTGCGAGGAGACAGCTCTGGAGTTGCAATTTTCGACAGACCCACGGGTTTTGGAGGCTCGAGGACTGTGGAATGCTGGCTTGAGTTGGCCAGGATCGGTCCGGATTGGTCGATCCCACTGATCTGGATCAGTTTTGGACTGGCTGATCCGATCCCGATTTTTGAGTCCCCCTTCCTTGGGTGGAAGTTCGCTGACTGATCCCTCCTAGTACGTGGCCCCTCGCCGGTGAACCCTCTCCAACGAATCGGTGAGTGGGGGACGAAGTGGGGAGAGAGATGAGTCTTTTTTTTTTTAACTCATGGGTATTATTGTCTTTTTTTAGGTCGAGTTAAAGTTAACCAGAGCTAAATTCACGACGGGTAATGGAGGGTGACAACGATGGCATTTTTGCACTATTTTGACAAAAGTAAGGTATCTTTGTTAATGCATATCCAGGCATGATATTTTTGCAATTAGACGTTTAACAGTGGTTTATATGCAACCCTTCTTTTTTTTCCCGATCCTTTAGAAATTAGAACCAATGAAAATTTAGCACGATCACAATGGGGAGGTTATGAATCTTTTAGAGATGAAGAATGGGGAGTGAAGGGAGTAGTTAAAGACTTCAAGTGGACACAGTTTATCTGTCATCCATGCCCCCAGTCTCACATTTTCACTATATCTGCACCCTTTTTCTTCTCCTTCCTGACATCCTCTGTTATTCTTTGTCTAGCGATGTTATTATGAACTGTTGCTAGCTCTTGTTGGCTGACCAGCTGTATATATATTGCCCCATCTTGACTTCATAAATCTGATGATGATTCTCACCATCTGGTACTTCAAATGAGATGAAAAATCAACGATTCACAATGGGAAGCTTATGAACTGGAAGAGATTAAGAGCAGGGAGTGAAGGGAGAACGTTTGGACATAACCAACATCCTTGTCACAATCTCACATTTTCACGACATTTCCATCCTATCTCCTTTTTCCTCCTCATAAGCTTGGCTTCTTATCTTTCCTTCCTTATCCACCCTTACTAATGTTGCAAACCAAAGTAATCCTCCAAGGATGTGGGATTCAATCCATAAGAGAAGACTGGAGGAGGTGTGCAGATAATGATTCATGTTGGAGATTGGTAGTAGAAGTGTTGGCATGAGCCATGATGGTTCATCACCCTCCACCCCCAAATATATGAATAAGTACATTGTTACATTTCTCTTATTTATCAGGGTTATGCCTCTAGAAATTGGTGGCTCACACATGGGTTGCAGCCCACTGGAAAGCTATGTCCTATTCTTTTGTACTTGTCCTAAGTTGACACCCAGATTGATGAGATAAGGCTTTAAGATAATGGTGATGACAGCCATACATCTACAGTCCTTAGGTTTATGATATTTGTTATCTTCAAGATATGTTCCCTCATGTTATGTTACCTGTTGTCTTTAGTCCTGCAGTAGGTATTGAGCTTGCTTCTAACATTCTTGTGATTCAGGTTTCTGGGGAGGCAGAATATGTGGATGATATCCCAACACCTCTGAATACCTTGCATGCTGCTCTGGTATTGAGCACAAAACCTCATGCTCGTATACTTTCTGTTGATGATTCGTCTGCCAAATGTTCCCCTGGTTTTATAGGATTATTTTTGTTCAGAGATGTGCCAGGTAGTAATTCTATTGGGCCAGTTGTTCATGATGAGGAACTGTTTGCCTCGGAAATTGTTACTTGTGTGGGTCAGGTAGGCAGATTTCATGTACTATTTATCATATAGCATGCCATTTCTTTTCAAACTTTCACACCTTTTCTTGTACAAATGAATTGGACTTGATTTTTTGAAGGCCAATGAATTGGGCTTGATTCTAGAGCCTGTTTTACATGCATTAAGATGACATATTTCATAAGCAGGTTGTTGGTGTGGTTGTGGCTGATACCCATGAAAATGCAAAGTTAGCAGCACAAAAAGTGCACATCAAATATGAAGACCTTCCAGCTGTTTTATCCATAAGAGAGGCTATCAATGCTAGCAGTTTTCATCCTAATACAAAGCGGCGCATTGTGAAAGGAGATGTTGATTGGTGTTTCCAGTCAGGGTCATGTGATAAGATCATAGAAGGGGAGGTTGAAGTAGGAGGCCAAGAGCATTTCTACTTGGAGCCACATGGCACTCTTATTTGGACTGTTGATGGTGGAAATGAGGTTCACATGATATCTTCTACTCAAGTAAGTCAAAATCATTTGAGTTTTGTCTTGTTAGCTAGGACGAACATATATTTGTGCCTTTTTCCTTTTGTTGTCCAAAACTCACTTGCCATTTGATGAAATTTGGTATCATCTACTTTCAAACAAAAAAAGGAGAGGGAAACCTCACTTCCAATGGTCTGCATCCTCATTTAATGTCAAACTTTGAGAATAATGCTGTAAGAGGGACTTTTGTGTATGTAGACATGTATTTTTTGTATCAAATGGGATTTTTTGTGCTCATAGACATTTACTAGCATCACTCTTATGACTGCTCATTGATTAGCTTTGATACAGTTCACTCCCCCAAGGAAAATGGTGGAAAAGGCCATAAAATATTGAATTTAATTCTTAGGAACATTTTGTATATGCTTATCTGTTTTCCTATTGCAAATTATGCAAATTCTTTAAGAAGGTTATCTATCATTGACTGACCTCATCTCTCATGTTGCCTCTATTCTTATGTCTTTTTTTTGGTGTTCTGATCATTCAGGCTCCCCAGAAGCACCAGAAATATGTTGCCAATGTTCTTGATCTTCCATTGTCAAAGGTGGTCTGCAAAACAAAGCGCATTGGTGGTGGGTTTGGTGGAAAAGAGACTAGATCGGCCTTCATTGCTGCTGCAGCCTCTATTGCTTCATACCATTTGAAGAGGCCAGTAAAAATCATATTAGACAGGGATACA
This sequence comes from Amorphophallus konjac, assembly GCA_022559845.1. NCBI lineage: Eukaryota > Viridiplantae > Streptophyta > Magnoliopsida > Alismatales > Araceae > Amorphophallus > Amorphophallus konjac. The sequence goes on from CM040128.1 coordinate 18,605,749, forward strand.
GATATGATGACAACTGGGCAACGACATAGCTTTCTTGGAAAGTACAAGGTACTTGCCTCATTGAAGGATACCACTATGATAAAATAAGACAACTGCTGAAAGTAGGTTGCATGTTTATCATATGGCTGGTATAGCTTTTTAGGTTTTTGAGTCCAGATTCTTCCGTACATTGAAGGTCCATAAGCATGTTTTAGCAACCACTTTGTCATCTTATGAAAAATCATATTTATAAATGGGATGCAGTCAACTTTGTCATCCAAAAAACTGAGTCAGACTTGGTCTCTAAAACCATTGTCAGTGCTTGTGCTAATGTATTAGGGCCAGTTGACCTTGACTTTTCATTTTGCAATTGTATCATCCTGTCTTTACCTCTGTTTCCCAATGAGCTTGAGCATCTTCTTATAAAAATCACCAAGAGGCTGCACCACGAAAAGGGGGAAAAATCAGAACTGCAGGAATCGGATTTAGTTCATGTACAGAGAGGCGTTGGCTAATGATAGAAAGACTAGTGTCTTATGATCACCAAACAATATGGACCTCCTTTTTGTTTTTGTAGATGTAAAAGTTCTCTGGTGTGCGTAGAGAATGTTGTCTCCCCTTTGATTCCCGCACCCATGCAAGGGGGAGGGGATGTTGGAAATCCTTCCAGGGTTCTTAATCTATTTAAAAATTTCTAAACATGTTCTACTATGGGGAAGTGTTTGGATGAGTGAAAAGCATTATTAGTCACATCTATTCCCGTTGTTCAAACCGTGCAATGAGAGATTGAGAAAATTGTTTTCTTTTCTTTATCCTTAAAGTTTCGTTGATCTTTTGTTGCTTGCTGCTCTTGATGTTATTTTACCCTGATGAAATCCTGGAATTCATGGAGGTGAATTTGTGAACCCCAGTGGAATTGAGTGACCAGGGAAATGATGCTTGGTCTGTTTTTAAGAAAAAAATTGTGGACTGTACTGCCAATTTTATTGGTAAGAGAGGTAATACAACCAAAAGTGTAGAGGATATATGTTCCTCTGTTATCTAACTGAAATGATGCTTGCTCTAGTATCACCAGCCACTCCAGATACCGAAGCTGACCACAGACATTCCCACAATCACACTTTCAATGCACCAATGTTCTAGGATGGTATGGGGGAATCTCTTTTTAACAGTGTCTTTGCCAAGTTCAAACTTCTATCCTGAAATGACTGTGCAGAAGCTTCATAAAATACTCGATAACATCGGAATTGCCAATATGACTAGGACCAGAATGACATGCTTATGCTGATGTCTCCATGATTATTAAAGAGGTGAAAACTAGAATGTTGTTCCTTTGATTTATTTCTGATAGATCTGGAGAAGAAGGGAAGCATACTGTCTCCATTGTATTGCTAATCATATATACACATAGAATAGCCCAAAACAGGGCTAGGCTAACCAGCCGATGGCTATGTACATACCTTGCATAGAGACACCTAAATATAGAAGATATGTTGTACATTAACCCCCCTCTCAAACTCATGGGGGATCACAAACCGAGAGTTTGCTAACCAACTCACGAAAGTGCGGAGTAATCTGCGACTTAGTGAAGAGGTCAGTCAGTTGCTCAACTGGGGAGACGTAAGAAAGAGCCAAGGTGCTAGAGAGATAATGCTGACGGACAAAATGACAATCAATCTCATTATGTTTTTTTCGCTCATGAAAAACTGGATTGTTGGCAATCTGAAGAGCACTCTGATTATCACAGTAAAGAGGAGTAGGACTTGTAAGCATGAATCTAAAGTTCCGAAGAAGGTGGTGCAACCACATGATCTCAGTGGAGGTATAAGCCATAACACGATACTCAGCCTCAATGCTGGAATGAGAGACAACAACTTGCTTCTTACTGCGCCAGGAGATGAGAGAGGAACCCAAGAAGATGCAGAAGCCAGTTGTGGAGCGACGGTCAGTGGCATCACTTGCCCAATCAGCATTAGTGTAGGCATGAAGCTTCAGGGAAGTGGTCGAGACAAACAAGAAGCGACAAATAGTGCCACACAAATATTGAAGCAAGTGCAAGAGAGCACCATATTGAACTGAAGTAGGAGCGCTGACGAACTGACTTAGGATGTGCACAGCATGAGTAATGTCAGGATGACAAATAGTTAAGTAGAGCCAACAAGCTGTCGATAGCACGTAGGTAGGATCGTCCAAGGGAAAACTGTCAGAAGGGCGGAGCTTGAGGTGAAGCTCCATGGGCGTGTCTGCCGTGCGAGAGTCAGAGAGAGAGAGGCACGTTGAAGAATATCAACAATGTAATTCTGCTGTGATAATAGATATCCACGAGAGGAATAGGCAACCTTAAGACTAAGGAAAAAGCGAAGAGGTCCAAGATCCTTCATTTCAAATTGATGATGAAGATGACACTTGAGGGCAACAATTGTAGTCACATCATCACCTGTGATGATCATGTCGTTGTTGAGCCCTACAGTGGTCTTGCCATAAGATTCTGATTAATTTCAGAAATAAGAAATTTTAGATAAATTCAATCCTCTTGATGGCGCAAAGTGATGTTAACCACGGCCGTCACATGTGGATTAAGTTCCAATGCCCTTGGCATTCTGCCGGACGAAGTTCGACACAAGAAAATGTGTGTTGTAACACTCAGTCATTTCACCAAACACCTGACAGGCAGTGTCAAATTCAAGTACTAACGCGGCAAAAACATGAAGGATGTTAGTCCTGACGTCCGAGAAGCTTTGTCAATGTGTCACGAGATTATTCCTCCTCTGAAAACACTCAAGACGGAACCCCACAATTATCAACACATTTTTTATTGATTAATTTCAGAACAAGGAAACTAGCCAAATTAACTTCACTTTATGACGGCGTAAAACGGTTTAAAACCGTGGCCATTATAAGTGGGTTAACGCTCTCGGCATCCCATTGGGCGAAATTTTACACAAGAATTAGTGTGTTCTAACACACGGGAATTTCATCAAACACATGGCGGGGGTGTTAAAAACACACACCCATGCAGCAAGAGGTCAAACAAATGACGGTCTCCGGCGTCCGAGAAGTGTTTCCAAGGTGTCGCAAGGGTATATCTGCACCCCGGCACCAAAGACAGCAGGACGGAGGTCCAAAGAAGCCAAGTAAGTAAAAGGAAATGGGCACGTGCTGCCGCCTCGAAGTGAGCAAGAAAAGAATTCCATAAAGACTGCTGGAAAAGGACAGCCCCGGGGGTATTTATAGTTTTTTTAATTGGAGAGACAAGGGGGGACCATCCCTCTCTCTCTTTTCTCCCTCCTTTGGCGCGGCAGCAAACCCGGGAGGCTTACCTCCGGGTTATGCAAACCCAGAGGTGGTACCTCCGGGTGTTGCAGACCCGGAGGTACCACCTCCGGGTGTGTTGCAGACCGGGGGGCCCACCCCCGGGTGCTGCAGACCCGGAGGTCCACCCTCCAGTCTGCGTGCAGCCATGGGAGGGGCCCACCGGCCTATCCCTCTCTTCTCTCTGCTGTGCCGCGGCCAGACCAAAAAAAACAGAAAAAAAAAGAAGAAGAAGGGGCGGAGGAAGGCTCCCCCCAGTCTGCAGACCCGGGGGGCGCCTCCTCCACCGCCTTGTCTCCCTCTCTCACATATATGCAAAAAAAGGGGGGGGGGGAAAGGGAGGTGAAGGGGCAAGGAAGTACCTGGGGTTCTTACCTTCGGGTTTGCTCCTCCCACCCCTATAAATAGGAGCCAAAGCCAAGAAGAAAAGGGAGGGCTTCTTCCAAGAAAAAGCTTGGACTGCAAGAGGAGAAAACTTGGAGCAGCAAGGAGGAGCTTGCAGCGCAAGAAGCAGCAGGTGGCGGCCTTCTGGGAGTTCCTTTGAGTTTTGAAAACCCTCATTTGTATAAAAGGCTCACTTAAAAGGCATTTTACCAAAATACCCTTATGTGAGAAAAGAAAGTTGTTTCATGATTCTAAATAGACCAAAATCATGAAAAAGTTATATTGATCCCAGGAATGCCAAAGTTCTGGGAAATTGATGTCAAAATCATGGGGAAAACCCCAACATTTGTAAAAGTACGATTTTACCTTCATACTTTTACAAAATTGCAAAGATGTCCTCCAGAAATTATGCAAAAATTCTAAAATTCAGAAAATTCTCTGGGAAATGTTCAAGTCTCTTCAAATATGTCTAAAGTTGGTGGAAAACCATGCCTAGTCTACAAAAAAATCAAATTTTACAACTTGGACCCTTGAAGTTTACAAAATTGCATAAATGTCCGAAAACATCATGTAAAGCTCCGGGAATTCCATGAAAAGGCTTGTTCTTCTCAATATGAGCCTCAGTTCATAGGAAATTGCATATGAACCCTAGATCAAGAGAAAATTGCAAATAAGTCCCTCCAAAAAGGGAAAATTGCAAGTCCATCCAAGAGGGAAAATTACAAATAAGTCTCTCCAAAAGGGAAAATTACAAATAAGCCCTCATGTAAAGGGACAATTGCAATGATGTCATGTGGGAACACTTTTTTATTTATAATTATTTATTAATTTATTATTAGTTTATTTAGTGCGTGGGTGTGCCAGTCTCAGTGTGACAGTTTATTCGGACTCCGAAGACCAAGGTGACTCGGAGTCGCCTGTGCGCACCGTCTGACTGATCAGACGATAGTGGATATCGAGTCGGGACCGAAACCCGCCATGCCATAAAGGTAATGATGTTAATTACATCTCCCCGAAGGGAACAAAACCCTTGATTAGTCGTCAGGAAGAAGGGCCCTATAGCTTGACATTCATATTATTAAAAGGAAAGAAATGACCGAAAATTAAGCGTAGCGAGGCACTCCGTGCTGATGGCAAGGACGCTTGGACCAATTCACTTATTCATTCTCCATTTTTGATTCTTTTATTCGGAGATCGTTCTAGGTTGAAAGCACGACGACGTCGTGAGTAATTTTGCGAGTGAATGTTTGCTGGAGATGCGGCATGATTGATGTTTGATGATGGAGAAAACATGGTGAAGCTTAGTAAAGACGGGTCAAATCCGCAAGGTTGTTGGCCCGAAGCAAGGTCAGGTTCCGACCTTGACGGGACGATCTCTGGGGCCTGGATCCGACCTACAATAGGCATCGTTTATATTCCCTTTATTTTTGATGTTACTCGAGAGACAAAGAATCAAAATTTCTGCAGCATCGCCCCTTGTCCCGGAGTATGTTGGGGGATGTAGTGGGTGGTCGTCTACAGAAGTATGAGACGGTCCCTTAATCGTCAAGGTATGCATGAAATGGCAGCACCCAGGTCCATATCGAATGCAGCACCCCCGAGGACTAGCCTACCAGGAGGTTCAGATCATCCGAGGGGCTTTTCGATCAGGTCTGCGCAAATCTTTCGACTCACCGTTGACATCGTCGCATATGCATGTAGGCTCAAAGGTGAACCGGCGTAGCCCCGGGCTGTCGAGTCTGGGACTAAAAGCGTCGCAGAAAACTTATTCGGGCATCGATCCGGGACTGATTTATGCTGACGATACAGCAACGCCACGGAGAATCCTCTGGACATATGTTCGTCTATAATCCGACGTAATTTGGTATTAAGAAAGGGGATGAAACCTAACAAGAGTGGGTCTGACCCGAAGGTTATCAGTCCCCAGGTCATGGCCATGACAAGGCAAACCCACGGGCCCAAACCGTGTTCGCAATAGGCCTTATTTGTATTAACTTTATTCATGATTCAATGGACCCGATTGGGCTAAGCGGCCGCCAAAAGGTGAACCCGGGGGTTCCCGCCGGGGTAATACAGCCTAGGGCGAAGTCCAGAGGTCGAGGGTCGCGTGCATGGAAGGCAGTTTCGGCCGAAACGTTTCAGTTTCGGACCGGTCCGAAACGACACCAGAGAGTGGGTTTCGGCCGAAACCAAATGCAATCCTTAAAAAAAAATAGTATTAAATTGGTTTCGGACCGAAACCGAAACCGAACGAAACCGAAACTGGTTTCGGTTTCGGACCCGGCCGAAACCGATACCGGCACAACCATCCTTGGTCGCGTGAGCGGTGAAAAGAACTCGCTCCGGGTGGTAGAATCGCAATGGCAGTGAAATTAACGGAATTTAACCCTTAATGGGCCCAAAATGAATAGTTAAAAGTTGCTATTCATTAACTCTCACTTTTTCGTCGATATCCGGTTGTCCAGTAGTCCAAAGGATCTCTCTTTTGGACAGGGCGTAGGAGATCACTGGCTCTATCCCATGGGACGAATGGGACGGCGATGCCAGATCAAACGGACACCCAGTGAAGCAAATAGTGCAAAAGGTAAATAGTGTTTAGAATAAAGAAAGAATTTTTCCATAGTGTATTGGCCGATTCACTTTGTTTGAAGAATAAAGTTTTGTTTTGTTTTTTTATATGAGAAGGGGCCCGCCGATTCAATTGTTTGAAGAATAAAGCTTCACATGAATAGTGCCTCTGCTGATTCACTTGTTGTGTTTTGTTTTTTTGGTTTTTTTAATCTCTTTTTGTTTAAAATAAGGGAGAAGGGGGGGTGCCGTATCATGGCACCCCATGGGGTGCCATGATCCGGCACCCCACGTCAGATCATGTTATTATTATTATTATTAAGAAGGGAGAGGGGGTGCCGGATCATGGCACCCCATGGGTTGCCATGATCCGGCGCACCCCACGCCGGATCACGTTTTTTTTCTTCTTTTTTTTACATCCATCCCCTTTTTATTATTTCTTTTTCCTCTTTTCTTTTTTTTTGTTTTGATTCTGATCACATGATTTTTATTGTTTTGATATGTTAAGTATACATATTCTTCTATTTTATTTATTATATTTTTGTTATTTTAATTTTTTATTTTCTGTTGTGCATTTTTTATGAACTATTTTGTCATTTTTTATTTTTTCAATTTATTATTACTATTAGTTTTATTGTTTATTTCTTTTATTTATCAGCCTAAGGTCTCGGTGAAATTTCGGCAGCACCTCCCTTAGACCCGGGCATTTTGGGTGGTACGAAGCGGGTGCTCATCCACGGGGAGTCCTGGATGGTCCCTTAAACGGCCGAATGTGCGCGAGCGGCGACATCCGGAGTCATCCTCGGTGTCGTATCCCCGAGGGCCAGCCTACTAGGGGATCAGAACTGGCTGGATGCTCTGACAGGGCTAAAGGGGCACCAGGTTAAGCAAAATGGAATTAATTCTTATTGGGCCTAAAGTGAATAGTTAACAGCTATTATTCACAAATGCCCGCTTTTTCGCTACTATCTGGTCATCCGGCGGCCAGAACGACCCCTCCTCATGGCAAGGTGTCGGAGACCATTGGCCTTAGCCCTGGGACGGATGGGTCGGTGGTACGAGGACAAACAACAGTCCAACGAAGAGAAAAGTGCATTTAGTGAATAGTGACATCAATAAACAAATAATAAAAGGGGTTGCAAGCTTACCGGATCAATTAATGCCCCTGCGCCGGATGACTTGAATGGGTGCGCCGGTTCACTTGTGCAAGGAATAGAGCATCGTATTTTCTCTTATAAATCAAGCTATAAGGGGCCATGAAAGGAGAGAAATGTACGGGCTTCAAAGCCCAGATTCTTGACAACTATTCCTCCCTACTGGTGGGTTGCAGAGGGGGATATGAGGGGGTTAATGCGGTGCTAAATCGTTCACCATGATGGCGTCAGATCACCTAGAAGGAGCACGCCGGATCATCTGGGAAGAAAATAGAGCATCGTAGAAATCGATGGGGAATGCCGTGTGAAGGACCAAGGGAGGAGACGATCACACTGGCACGTAGGGCCAGATCCCTGACAAATTTTCCTTTTCACTGATGGGCTGCAGAGAAGGAAGAAAGGGGGATCGAAGGCCTATGGGTTTATATGGTGAACCCACGCCGCTTCACAGAAATGGGAGCAGAAAAGCGCAAGATCTTTGGAGCTCTCGTCGCGAGGGGGGAAACAACCAGGGTATCGATGGTGCAGGTCACCGAGGTGAACCACTGCCCCCTTCTCCCCTCCTTATGATAAGGCGCAAAGGAAGGGATAGGGCTCGATGCCCCTTCACGGACATAATGCGCAACGGGAGAGGATCGCGGGAAGAACTCGATACTTACTTCCTGTTAGAAGGAGGTGGAAACGATGTGTAGTGCCCCAGAATTTATATAAATAATTTTTGAAGTACAAAATAATTTTCTGGAATTTATAAAGACCTAAATATATTAATAAAGGGATTAGTAAAGTAATAAGACCTTATAAAGCCCAATTGGATGGAAATAATTAACCTAGTCTATCTAATTATTATCCAAAAAGTTTAAGGACCAAGCCCATTAAGTTTGGCCCATGTTCTAGAAGGGTACTTAGCTTATTCACATATTTTAAGGATAAATATTATTTTTATAAAATAATTATATGGATAATTAACCAAAAGAGTTTTATTAAGATGAAACTCTATACACGTTGAGTGTAACGGTCTATCGGGCGATCGCCACAGTCATGTGACGCGCCTAGAGGCGACCGTTACATCTTGCAGATTCCGTAAGGTGAGGAAAGTGTAAAAAGATGGGAACTTTGAAATCCTATCCACTAGAGATCGACTTGGGAAGAGTTATAACATTACTAAGGACTCTTAGGGATTAGGTTCTGGCAAATTAAGGACTCTAGAATCGATCTAATCTTCAAACCCTAGTCAAAACCCTATAAATAGGACCTAATTCTGAACTGAGCGACCCTTACTTTTGGCCCGTGAAGAATCAAGGTAAGGAGTCATAATTTCGGGTAAGTTCTTTAGAAGATTTTGTTTAGTATACTTTAGACTAATAGCTCTCCAAATTTCGTGCTAGGAGACCAAGCAACCAAGGAGATTGAAGCTTCCCAAGTTGCTGATTTACCACAAGAAGAGCAAGGATCAAAGGGTAGCACTTAGCATCAAATTCGAAGTTTAAAGGTCTTAGAAGAGGTAGGTTATCTCATGAACGGCAAAAACAACATGTTAGGGATAAAAGTCCTCTGATTTTGCTTGATTTCATGCACTTTAGCACATGAATTTCATGTTTTAGTAGAGACATGCATATATCTATATTCTTAGCCCTAACTAAATTAAAAAGAAACTTCCTTGTGAAATTCACAGAGAACCCATGCATGATATTCGTTTAGCCTTCATTTTATCATGTTGGAAGTTATATGTATGATTTTCAGACATGATGCAAGTTGAAACTTAAGTCATTGTTATTTATTACTGTCAGCAGAGGCTCTGACGGATCAGGGTAGGACCGTCACATGATATAACGGCCTTACGACCGACCGTTACACACTCTGTTATGTTTTTATTTCATTGTTGTCTTTAACGCACCAGGACAGGAGCGTTACATTACTGTAACGGCCCCTCGATAGACCGTCACAAGCACTATGACGCTCTCCTGTTAGACCGTTAGACTCTGTGTTCTGTCAGCCCGTGATAGAATAGTAACCAGTTAAGTTATCTTATAAATAAGCCTAGTTAGCTAAGTTTTGACCTGTTATAATTTCAAGTTTACTTACTAATTCATATTGTAATCTGCATGATCTAGGCATCTTGAACTATTTTAAGTTATGTTAATTTTATGTGCCAAAATTTTATAGTTTTGTAATTAAGAACATGATTTTCCCAATGTTGTATTGACGGAGTTTATCTTGCTTTCACGTTGTTACATATTCTTCCTCTATCTATAGAGTCATTTTCTTTAAGTACATGGCGCATACTCCGGTATGTTGTCCATTAGTTCACTTTGCACTATAGGAACATTATTCTTGGATATGAGGACCTCTCTATTGGATATTCCTTCCAATGGAATAGGAAATCTTGTTTCAAGGCCTCCGTAATTCTCCGCGAGCCTGGGATTCCCACTAGGACGCCGAGTTGGTTGTACCATTAAAACCCATTTGATTAGATTACACTATCGATGTTTTCTGGTTCTAGCTATGTAACGGACCTATACTGGACCGTCAGGAGCACCTAACGGCCCACTATACGACCGTCAACTTCACTGAGTCTATTTTATTAGTTCTAGATTCAGAATAATGTAACGGCCCAGAACTAGACCGTCACATCATGTAACGGCCCAGTACACGACCGTCACACTACTTGAGTACTTAACCCGAGGTTTGACCCAAGGGTTGATATTCCAAGGTTTCTAGATGACCCTTGATAATCTAGAACTTATCATATTACTTAATAGACTTAATATAATGAATGAAAGTTAAGAAATATACCGTTATGCTACCGATTTATTTATGAGCATAACATTGTTTAATGTCATTCTTGATTCCTCATATTCAAATTGAAGCGTTCATTCATTGATTCTTATTATCTTGAATTTATTTGAACTTATATTCTTGGCCATACTTTATTGCCATGCGTGGAAAGAGCTTGATTTATACTTGAAGATGCGATCGAGCACTGATTGTGTTCAAGGACTCTATGCTAGTCCCCTCGGCTGATTGTCGGAAACATACTATTTTATAAACCATGGGGTATGATGCTACTGGCGTCGCATTGCGCTGGGAGTACTTTCTTTATAAACAAGTGAATTATCAACGGCTCGTGACGTGAACATTCACAACACGATGCAGCATGGTTGATTCTTGTACATGACTTTCTTGCTTGATATTCCACAGAAATTCACGAGGTACTTGCTCATAAGCAAAAGATACTAGAGTGATGACTATGTGGCTTGCTAGTACATTCTCGATACATTCTTATTCATGAAAGGCCAATATCATGTTCTGGTTTCATTCTTGCTAGTTCATACTTGCTCTCATTTTATCTTATATGGTCATGTTGTTACTTTGGTTTAATCGCGTGATCATCGCATTGCATGATTTTGCCTTATTCTTTAGAGCAAAAATATTAATTACTTTAATAGTGCCTTCATGTTGATGCGAAGATACCTATTGGGCAAGTGTGCTCATTACCTATTTCCAATCTTTTTCAGGAAATGGAAGTGAGTCGGGTTCGGACTCAGAATGTTCGAGTAGCGGATCCGAGAGTGAATAAAGAAAGAGCGAAGACTTAGGAAGTCTACATTGTTTAGATCGAGTCAATGTAATTTCGTATTTCTTGAGTCTAGTAGAGTGAAAGATGATGGAAAAGTAATTGTATTTGACTATTAATCATTTATGAAATAAAGTTGGAGTTTGATTAAATACTGTGCAATTGTATTTATGTGTGTGATTGTCTTGCGCTCTGATCATTCTTGCTTGCAAGAGGCTTACCGTGCCGGCTGTTCCCGCTCCCCGAGTTAGTCTTCCGCTGTAATAAAGGCTCGGGGCGTGACACGATGTCCAGGCGGGTTGGGACCCGGGGCCTACTCATTTTTTTGAGCAAATCCCTGGAGTTACCGCCTGGGGGATACTATTGGGATCATCAAGATGGGCTAGAAATCATCGGTAGGGGAAGGGGAAAGCACATTCGTTCATGGTGAAGGAGTAAACATAGCAGAAAGACGTGAAGCATATGAGATGCAGTAATATCCAGAAACAAGGCCAGATGGCCAGCTATTTTATTGATCGAGAGGAGAAAAGAAAATACAGGAGATATAGCCCTCCATCGGGCATGAAAAGAAGAAAATAAAAAAAAGTACATTGCCCACATACGGCGGAGCTTCTTCTTCTCCCTCTCTTTTCCCTCTTCTCCCCTTCGGATGGTTGTTGCCCTCCTCTTCTTTTCTATTGTTTTTCTTCTTTCTTTACTCTCTGTGTTCTCTCTTCTTCTCCTTCTCTTCGATCCCCTTTCTTTCTTGATTTTGCCTCTTCTCCGTCTTCTCTCTTTTTTTCAGCCCTTGCTCCCCCCTTTTTATAGGGGTGAAATAGCCGATCCGGCGTAGCTGGGGCGTTGAATCGGCGCGGAGTGAACCGGCGCAACCTGCCGCATTGGATCGGCGTGGGGTAGTTTCCCACGTCGTTAAGCGTGATCTACACCTGAATCGGCGCAGCCAATCTGTTCTGGCGCCGAAGTGGCTCCAGATTGTTCCGTCGATCGCGCTTAACAACGTCGACTCAAGTATCTTTGATATTTCGCCCTTCGCCGTCAGGTAGAAACGCGCCGTCTCCTTCCCTCAGGCGCATCATCAGATGTGCTGCGCACACCTGTATTTTGGACCTCGTCGGTCCTCTCGGGTGTGATTTTGAGTTGATCCGGCGTAGCTTGCACTAGCACCGCATCGTGGCTTTTAAATGGTTTCGGTCGCCGGATTGGGCTGTTGTTAAGGCTTCGGGACCTGCCCAGCTCGACTTCACCTCGGTAGTGCCTAGCAATATTTTGGGAACCACCTTCAGTGCATTTTCTTTAATTTTGAATTAATCTGGCATCTTCTAAATTGACACCGGATCACTACTTTGAGCGTCGTATCATGGCTTTTAGGTGGTTTCACACCCCAGTTTGAGCTGTCGTTGAGGCTTCGGGGCCTACCCAGCTTGACTTCACCTTGATGGTGCCTGACAACATTTCGGTGGCCACCCTTGGAGCATCTTCTTCAGTTTTGCATTGATCCGGCGTCAATGAACTAACGCCGTATTACTAATTTGAGTAGTGTTGGTGCCGTACAATGGCTTTCGGGTCACTCCGATCATCGGACTGAGCTCCTGCTGAATGGTCTGGGCCTGTTAGCTTTGCTCTGCTTAGACAGGGGGCGAAAAGTGCCTCAATAGCCACCCTTGAGATGTTTTCTTCGCCTATTGAAGTGATCCGGTGCAACTTTGTACTTACGCCATATCACTCCTTTGAATCAAATCAGTGTCATATCAGGCCTTCTAGATAACTCCGGCTACTGGACCATGACGTCTTCAAGCCAATGGGGATCGTCCGACTTGGTTCCGCCCGAGCGGAGCTTTGAAAAATATTCCTGTCATCATTTCGGGCTATTTTTTGTAATTGCCCTTCTTCGACTCGGCGAGGCTTGTTGCTGTCGGTGTCAAATTTTAAGTGCCAACAAATACTCTCCACCTGCAGGTGTCGCAAATGAGGGACGAGTGAGCGGGACTTGCGAGTGTAGCCTCTCCCTCTCCTTACTGCACTCTGCCATCATGCATAAGGGGTTTCGAAGCTTGCGGTGGCCCTCTCTCTTTGTCGACCTATTCTTTTTGATGAAGTTTTATTTATTTTTTTATTTTTTTATTTTGCTTTGATATTTTTATTTATCATTTGATATATTTTTATTATTTTTTATTATTTTATTTCCTATTTATTTATTTATTTATTATTTTTTTTTGAGTTCAATTGTTGATTATTTTATGAAATTTCACCCAAGCATGCACGCATTCATAAAAAACAAGCATAGAGTAGATATGTAGTATAACTCTCCCTTGTTGGGAGTGAGATAAGAACAGTGCCTATGATTCACAGGCGGAGTGCAATTCGTGAAGCATAATTAAAGAAGATGTGTATTCATAAAGAGGACACTGCATAGCCCATATATATAGTTAAAATCACAATCTACATCCAACATAATTTCTCCATGATGTGGAAGTGTAGGTATATGAGCAATGAACCGTACACATAGGGATATGTAGACTTTCTAAGTAACACTAGAAGATTACTCTATTGCCTACACATACATTTGAAGTTCTCGACTTTTGGTAGCTTCATACAACCCCTTTGTTTTTTTTTAAATTTTGGACTTCATCGTTTGACGCGAGGCTCATCATTTGTTCAACGAAGAGACCCGATTACTAGGATCCGTCACTTTTTTTTTGACTGTGAAAATTTATTTCACTGTTTTACGCGAGGCTCCTCACTTGTTCAGTGGGGAGACCCGGTTACTAGGCTCCATATTCCACTTATTCATCATTTTTTTTACACAAACGGTTAGGTAGCTGTTTCCTCACAATTACCTATCATGTTCGTGTAAGAATTCGAGCATCTATAAAGTATTAGGAAGAATTTCTAGAATCCTTATGGTTAGAAGTCATTAATCACATTATGTGTAAGGTGTGGGAGTTTTGTTTCGGGTGTATTTTGTGAGTTACGTTAGCGATATAGATATGACTCTCCCTCTTAACATATGCACTCACCAGAATTGGTTTCTCCCCCTTAATATATGACATGATGCACACCTATCCAGAATCAGGGCAACATTATTTAGCAAGGAGATATGGTCTTAGAAAATTCAAAGGAAGTGTATTAAACTATATTACAAGCAAGCATGCAAGTAGAATGAGCAAACATCCAAAATCAAGATCATACATTTTTTTAAAAAATTAAAACTATTTATTCACAAAGTATGCAATATGTATGGAATTTTATTCGTATTTACAAAGTAGGCAAGTGAGTGTATACGTTCTGTAGAAGGGAAACCATGAAACGGGCGAGTTTCATAAAAATATATTTTTTAAAAGTTTCGGACTTGCTATAGTGAGCAGGTCCGAACTCGTATCGGTATGGGCCGAAACCGATACGTTTTGGTTTCGGACGATACTACCATCCTTGAACAGAGGTGAGGATAGCCTCAACCCCGAAGGCTCTAGGAACAGAGGCAGAGAGAAGAAGGGCGCGAGCGGTGTCGAGAATGCGATGATGTTTATGCTCAATAACGCCATTTTGTTGGGGAGTGTAAGGACATGAGAGTTGAGGTTTCATGCCATGAGAGGTCAAAAGAGAGCGAAAGTTCGAGGAGAGATACTCATGTGCACCATCCATACGAAGTACTTTGATGCCACAATGGAAGTGAGTGTAAACAATCTCGGGGAAGGTGCAATAGATAGATAGGAGATCAGAACACTTATACGCTTTTGCATCAGATACACCGAAGTGAAGCGAGTGGAATCATCAATAAAGCAGACGTAGTAAAAAAAGCCGGTTATAGATGGAAAAGGGGAAGTCCCCCAAACATCAGAATGCACCAAGTCAAAAGGATTTACTGATACAACCTCTTGAGGTGAGAAAGGGAGGGCTGTGTATTTGGCTAACTTGCAACCCTCATAATGAGAGAGGTGAAAAGACAGATGAGACCCTCCGACTCCAAACTGAAATAAAGACCGAAGATGGGCTTCAGACAGATGACCCAAACGGCGATGCCACAAGTCGTCAATAGACGAAGAAGACCCACAAGAAGGAGATGTAGTGAGAACTATCAGAGGAAGATGTAGTGTCCAAGCAGTATAATCCTCCTACCCTGCTATCTGTCCCAATCCTCTGGTTGGTATGCAGATCAATGAGATGGTGTAACCAGAATCAACAAGTTGGCTAATAGAAATTAGATTCATGAAAGCTTTGGAACATGAAACACAAAAGAAAGAGTGGGACGACCGTAGGGGTCAGAGTATGGGGTAATGGATCCACACTGAGAAATAGAGAGAGGAGTACCATGGGTAGTGTGAATCTGTAGGTTAGGAGGAACATGGAAACAATCAACAAGAAGAGAGCCATTAGGGGTCATGTGGTGAGAAGCCCTAGAGTTCAGAATCCAGATAGAAGCATTACCAACAACAACAGATATAGCAGAAGGTTCAGAGATAAAACCAGCATTCTGAATAAATTGTTGAATCTGTTGGAGTTGTGTGGCAAGCTGAGTCATGTTGGGAGGAGTGCCAGGCGGGATAGCGGACGTTGGGGTAGAGGGTGCAGACTCCGCAATAGCAACAATAGGGCAAGCTGGCTGCTCCTGTCGGCGCTGAAGCCTCCTGTAGGTGTCCGTAGTGTGTCAACGAATATGGCAATAGTGGCAGTAGAGAGGTGCTATCATACCACCAGGCCCACCGAAACGTGGAGGTTTCGGGGCACGAGGAGGAGGATCGACTGGTGTGTTTAGAAGAGGAGGATGCCTGGAGGCCGCCAGAGGACGGGAGCGTGAAAGACACGAGGTAGCCGCAAGAACGGCCTCGGTGGAGACAGAAGACGACCCTAGAGCACGAAGACGGGTTTCCTCTGCAATAAGCTCAGTAAGAGCATCATCCGCGAAGAGCTTCGAACTCATGACGAAGATGCATAAAAAAAATGGTACAAGCATTGGTGATCCCGTTGAAGACTGTAGGAACATGTGGAAACGTGTCTAGAAACATGCATAGTGTCCAACTCAAACCAGATGCGTCGAAGTCAAGTGAAGAACTCTTGGATCGATAGTTTCCCCTGACGGAAAATATCAAGCTCGCTGCAAAGTTGATACTCACGAGCACCACTGGATTGAACATAGTGCCCTACGAGGTACAACCAATGCGCATGAGAGGTAGTGAGCTCAAGCGGGTCCAGATGAATGGAAGGATCGGCCGAACGAAATAACCCATGGCAAGTTTGTCGACGTCCTTCCAAGCTTGCAGAGGGAGTGAAGAAGTAGCAAGGGGCATAACAACAACAGCAGGAACAACTGGTTTGTCAGGGATGTTGTTCATCGGATGAATGGATCCGTCGATGTAACCCCAAAGCTTAGCAGTGCAAAGATTGGACCATACTGTAGCCGCCCAAATGGCATAATTATTGTCACCAAAGAGCATAATGCCCATCTTTGGGATGTCGGACAGGTTGACGGAGGCCATCATGACGCCTCTGGCGATAGGCGTGGGGGAGGCGAGGATGGATGGCCTCACGGATAGAGGCTCCCAAGGAGGGCTAGGTGCTGGGAGGAGAGCCGTCGGTCACAGGGGTGCAGCGACGGGGGCACTTAGACGCAGACGGGAAAGCGCAGCAGCGCGGACGCGGGAGTAGGATGGTGCTCTGGGCGTGGAAGCTGGAGGGAAGCCTAGCAGAGGCCCGAGGTCGGCCTTGGCGTGCCGGAGCCCTTGTGCCACGAGCAGGGCGTGAGGGTTGTAGGGTGAAGGTCATAGAGCACAGGCAGGATGGTCGCATCGGCGTCTCGAGGCAGAGCGTGGCAATGTGAGGACACGCATGGGGAGAACACCGTGTGTGGGAGGAGAAGGACAGGAAGAGGAAGATGGCGGCTAGGGTATCACGGTTCTGATACCATGATAGATCTGGAGAAGAAGGAGAGCATACTGCCTCCATTGTATTGCTAATCATATATACACATACAATATCCGAAAACAGGGCAAGGCCAACCAGCTGACGACTATGTACATACCCTCCATACAGGCACCTAAATGTAGAAGATATGCTGTATATTAGTAATTTCCATATCTGTGGAACAAGAGATTCCTTTTGATTCTGTTGAGCTGAAGGAACTGTTAAGAGCTTTTGCTAGAATTCTGGGTGGTGAATGAATCAATGAAAAAGAGCATGTAGTTATGGGTGCGGATACCCCTCCAATCTAGAGCTTAGGGAGTGGTGAGCTGTGTGCAGCAAATGGTGAGTGGCGTCCCCCAAATGGAGACAAGGAGGTGGTCTGGGCAGCTTGGACCACCCTGGTAACCCAGGCAAGCAAAGGGGCTCAAGCACCTGTGCCTCTCAAATATACCTGGGGCACCGCCTAGGTATCTGCCTTGGTAACAACGCCAATGATAGAATTCTTGCCAAAATTCGTTTTTAAGTCCTGAACTGTTCGTAGGTATTGAGGATGGACTTGAAATATCTCAGCTGGTCTGATATGTCTTCCATGAAAGTGACTGCCATTTACTTCAAAAGTATACAGAATATAGAATGATCAGTTAGCAATAGGAGGAAAGCAGGGCAGAATGAAAAGGAATACCCTAGTCCTCTTGACCATTGCTCAAAAATGTTGAAGCTCTTTCAAAAGATAAATTTTTTGGTTCCGAATCTCTGCATCAATCAGAAGCATGTGTTTAGTACTTGGAAGGCATTAATCTAAGCATCCTATTCCTTTGCTTACTCTGTAATCTGTATCATGCTTTTCAGTCACTTTCTTTTTAATTTATCACTCATAGTGGATCATGTGTCTTAGGTTGGGTTTACAAATAGTGGAAAGGTTCTGGCTTTGGATCTTGAGATCTACAATAATGCGGGAAACTCAATGGATCTGTCTCTTGCCATCCTTGAGCGTGCAATGTTTCATTGCGACAATGTCTATGAAATTCCCCATGTTAGGGTTATGGGGCAAGTGTGCTACACTAACTTCCCAAGCCACACAGCTTTCCGAGGATTTGGTGGGCCTCAGGGCATGCTTATTGCAGAGAACTGGATCCAGAGGATTGCAATGGAGCTTCATAGAAGTCCTGAAGATATACGGGTAAAATTTTCTTCATCTGTCTATTTCTTTCAAAATCTTCTTCATCTGTCTATTTCTTTTATGTAGATTCTTTGCTAACGTGATTTGCTGGCCTGCAGGAAGTCAATCTTCAGTCTGAAGCATCTGTTATGCATTATGGTCAACAACTTCAGAACTGTACACTGAGGCAGGTCTGGAATGAACTGAAGGAATCTTGTGATTTCCTAAAGTCTCAAGAGGCTGTAAAGCGGTTCAACCTCCAGAATCGTTGGAGGAAACGTGGAGTTGCTATGGTTCCAACGAAATTTGGTATCTCCTTCACAGTAAAATTCATGAACCAGGTTGGTAAGGATAAAAATGCTCTCAGTAATTTAACATTAAGGGGTTCATTATGGTGGTTCTGTGCATTGCTTTTTGGATATTACCATGCGATGTTGATATTTCCCTACCCTTTGGGTTTTGAAACATCGTTCGTTTGTGGGCTTTTAATTTACTCCATGTAGATTATCATTGTTCATATCAATTAACCGTTTGGGAGAAACTACCTTGTTGCTTCTCATGCTAATTTCCTCTGGATGAGCCAGCCAATGGAGCAGCCTGATGAAAATTGCCCATACTTTAGTTGCTGCTAAACTTATTAAGATTCTCTTCAAGACCATTTTTCTTTTGTTTCTTCAGATGATGGCATAGGCAGCAACTAAAGGATCATGCTATTATCTTCATGTTATCAGGCATCTTAATGACATTCCTAGATCTTCAGTCTGAATATTAGTTTCAGATCTGATTGTTGACCCTTAATGAATGGACTATTATTTCTCATTGTTGGCTCTCTAACAGGCAGGTGCTCTGGTACAAGTTTATATGGACGGAACTGTTCTTGTGACACATGGAGGTGTTGAGATGGGGCAAGGTCTACACACTAAAGTCGCACAGGTTGCTGCATCATCCCTTAATATTCCTCTGAGCTCAGTTTTTATATCGGAGACGAGCACAGACAAGGTGATCTTATTAAGCCTATTTCGTAGGTTGTACGTCTCTACTCATTTATACCAGATTCAGAATGGGGAAGGGCAAATTTCCAAACAAGGGTGCTGACACTTTTTAAAACTGATTTAGGTTCCTAATACATCACCTACAGCGGCTTCAGCAAGTTCTGATATGTATGGTGCTGCAGTTTTAGATGCTTGTGAGCAAATAAAGTTGAGAATGCAGCCTATTTCTTCACGCCTAGGGCAAGGTGCTTCTTTTGCTGAGGTAGTTTTCCAGTCAAACCCTCCTGACAAATAAATTTTGTTATTACTAATTTCCACATAATTGAAGTCTTCATTTGCTCTTAACCACAATTTTTCTTTTGTTTCACCTGTCGGTTTCTGAAATATCTCCTGTCAATCCATCAAGTTGAAGAAAATATTATTCCTGATTTCCACATAATTGAAGTCTTAATTTGCTGTTAACCACAATTCTTTTTTTTATTTCATCTGTTATCGCCGACGGACGATGCTGTTGGTGATAATTAATTGAGAGATTTACCCTTTTTGGGTTATCATGCTTCCATCATAGTGAAGGCCATTATACATTCTCGAATCTTTCCTTATGAATGCTTGAATTCATTGTAGAATGTCTCTGCCTAAATCAAGTACACCTCAGAAACATTGAATGTCATGACAAATACCTTTTATGCAACTTGGTGATGGAGAACAAAGTTCACTTTTTTCTTGATATGCATGGTCGCTTAAAATATTTGGCAAGGTAATTCACATGCCAGTCAGATTCTCCAATATATGGCAAACTCAAAAAGGAAAGGAGAGGTTTGGTTTAGTTTTAAGAAATTCAAGCAAAATTAAAGGAAATTAAATAAGAGAAGAGATAGAGAGCAAGATACGTGCATAATCACACCAGACATGAGAATTTTATAGTGGTTTGGCCTTATCCTTGGCCTACATCCACCCTCCAAAATCTCTTTGGGAATGAATTTATACTAGAAATGAATCTAGATAGGTACACATGTATTTGGAAGTATGGTTTGCCGTGTCGGTGCGACTCAGACCGAATTGGCTGTATTGCATTATACCAGGGCCAGAATGAGATGATTGAATCGGCCCGAGTCAGCTTCAAGTCAGCCCAAGTTGGTCCGAGGTGGTCCAAGTCAAATTGACTTGTATCGTACCAGGGCTGGTCCAAGCCAATCCAGATTTCTGATCCAGCAAACCTTGCTTGGAAGTGCAAGCATAATAACACCCTTGGAGGGGCAAACCCCCCACACAATACCACAAATGAACAAACTAAAGCAATCTCTAAGATGATTGAGAAGAAGCAAATGAGTGCACTGGACCCCTTGAGATCTTGGAGTTGCCAATGAAGTATAAAGGTGAACATTTCTTCAGGGAATATGCAAGTGAGATAACAAAGGAGTGATGGACTTCTTTCTAGCCTTTGAGGTGTGTCTTGCGTCAAAACCCCTATTTATAGAGTTCTCTACAAACCAAGGAAGGAAGGATTGGGGATCAGGATCGGATCGGCCGGTCTCAAACCGATCTGGGTTGGGTGGATTAACTAATCCTAGTCCAATCCAAGCCTACCCTTTTTTTTTGTTTTGTTGAGGTTCATTTGAGTTTACATGCTTTTAGAGGGGCCTTTACTAACTTTGGTCGAGACTTGAGGGTTTCTTCCTTCCCCTATGTCGACGATGGATCTCCCCCTTGCAAGATCAAATGGACGAAGGACGAGGAGGCTGCTCCAGCGACCGGTGGTGACGGGGATGGCGATGGCAGGTGGCGACGACAATAGCACTAGGTAAGTTCATCTTCTCTATTTTTTTAGGAAAAGTACATGTATACCCTTAAAATCTTTTAATATTACCTCTATACCCTACCTTTATGACATTTAACCCAATACCCCTCATATTTCTTAGCCCAAGTTACCATTCCCCTGAGGTTACATCCCGCGTTAATGGTGATAACTTACTCATGTTAGATCACCATTTTGCCCCCAGTTTTATTGAGAGAGAGAGAGAGAGAGAGAGAGCGAACGCCGGAGGTTGTGGCGGGGCTAGTGGTGGTGGCGGCGGCGGTGGAGGTCGTGGGAGGGGGAGAGAGAGTGCAAGACAGAGAAGAGAGAGCTCGGAGTGGGAGGTGGCGATGGAGGGGGAGGGGGGTGGTTTGGCGATGAAGGGGGAGGGAGAGTGCTTCGGCAATGGAGGGGGTGGGAGAGATCGAAGGGAGGGGAAGAATGGTCCGGCGATGGGGAGAGAGAGAGAGAGGGGAAGAATGGTCCGGTGATGGAGAGAGAGAGAGAGAGAGAGAGAGAGAGAGATCATAGGATGTCAGAAGTTGGGTGGAGGAAGGTTCTCGCATGGTTTTCCTGCCGCCAACTCGGCTAGGCACCCCACTGGAACCAGGTGGCCAGCAAGTCGGTTCATTCCATGCTTTTCTTCTCCAATACAAGAGTATGGAGGATACATATAACCTGGACCGTTTTACCCTTGTAACCCTAACAAAAAACTGCTACCCTTCATAAAGAAATGGCCCACACATGTGAGGCCCATTAAACTACAAACTTAACAAAAAAACCCAAAATAAAGATAATTGACTCTTTTCTGACTCTAAAACCAGACTCAAATAAAATCAAAATACATAACAAAATAAAATGACTCGACTAGCTTGTTAATCGTCTTCCACTGTGTCGTCGCGAAGTTTGTCGATATAACCCTATTTTACTGACGCCGATCTTGCTCTTGCATCAGCGCCCCAATAGATGACCCGGCCTCCTAAAGAGGCCAAAAATATGTCCAATGAACCCCTAGACCAGAACCGGCCTATCCACTACATAGACATTAGGTGGAGCTAAAGGAGGGGGACCTGATTTTGTTGCCTTATCTGAGATGATGTCAAGGTTTGCCATATCAAACCGTGCCAGATCACCTCCTCGTCCTCTTTTAAGGTCATCGCCTACCGCTACCCCAAGTGTGCTTGGGTGCACTCCTTGGGCTTGGAGTTCCTCTCCCGGTGCCGGGACTGCCCGCTCAACACGACCACCGCCGCCGCCTGGTGCTCCCTGGTGTGTCCACCTTACGCGGTCGTTGGGGGGGGGGGTTGGGGCTGCTGCTCTTCGAGACGATGGATGTCCCCACGGGGGCGGTGGCGCCATCACGACTTCGTGGTCAGCTGCTCCCTCTTCTCCAACCACCTGATCCCCGCTGGTGTGGCGGGCTTTGGCAAGGGCCTGCTTCACTCCCCACAGAGTGGGCAGAGGTTCCTCTGGGTGGCTGGGTGCCCCGCCAGTGGCATAGTGGAAGCCCTGGGGACTTATCTCCCTTCTGTTTAGGACAAAGATGACGTTGAAGGTTAAAAAAAATGTTCTTGATATGGTCTGTTACTGTACTGTACCATATCGTGCCTCGGCGGAATCGGCACGGTTAGATACACCGATTCGACAAACCTTGGATGATGTGAAAAGCTCATGTTGTAATCTTGAATTTTGTACCAAAGGTCCACAAAACTACAATGTGACATCTTCTAATTTTGTATTATTGTGGTCTTTAGTACTTCACCTAGAAGTTTTTTTTAGTATTATAATGAGTTTATTTTTTATTGCTCCACATGAATCATAATGTGACAGCAGTTTGATTGATGTGAAACGGACATCACCAATCGTTGTCCTATAGGACAGAACTGCGAAGCTCTGAAAGGTACGCCACGCACGGGGCTCCGAACACAACGCCGCTAGCACCAAAATGTTGCTGGAGAAGTCCAGAGATGCTCCTGAAAGTTTGGCATTATTCTGAGGTCGCTGGAGGGCGTGGTCGGCCGAAGAAGAGGTCATGCACGAATCTGTCCCGCTGGACAGATCTGCGCAGTCGTGGTGCAGTCGCCGGTACGCTTGCCATAGAACTCCAAACGAGGCGGGACCAACTCGGTCGGATGGCCGACAGAAAGGTCTAAGTACCCTCAAAAGATGGGCTCCATTGGGTCACCGAGCCGGGCGTGGTCGCAGATGTGATGGGCCTATGATTTCTGGGCGAGCAGCCCGACAGGGAGACGGAGGCCGTGGTGGAACTTTCTGCACCAAGATCAGAATGGGACGAAACCACCTGGGTTGGTTTCACGTCGTCAAGGAGCAAAACGTTGCTGAAGACGTCCTGGGCCGATGACGAACAGGATGGGCGTGACACGCTATGCAAAGTGGGCACATAGTCTGGGCAGACTGGGTTGCCCCTGACCTGCGCAGTCATGGGAGAACGAACACCACGCACTGTGCCAAAGTCGGAACGAGGCGAGACCACCTCGGGAGCGTCGAGGGCTTGGAGAAGAACCAACTCTCAGAAGAGAGTTCAGGCTGAATCGCGCCGTTGAAGTCGGGGCAGCCTCTGCCAAACGGACCTCAGGTTCTGGCTTGAATCTGGCGCAGCCACACGAGAATGGGCAACGCGATCTGTGGTGAAGTCGGAACGAGACGATTCCAGCTCGCACGTGAAGAGGACTTGAAGGCGCACGAATTCTTTGAAGGAATCTTGGACTGGTTTGCACTGTGGATGACGGTGTGGACGCTGCAAACTCGACCAGAGTTTCTGCTACAAGTCTATGAGCAGCAGAACAAGGAGATCTTCAACGTCGACGACGAGGATGATGCCGTGGGATGCTGGAGTCGCCGTGGACGCACCTGGAAGGGGATGGGGCGTGAGTTGCAGAGAGGAGGGGTGGATGGAGGCAGTCTCTCTTGGTGGAGGTGGGGTGAGGGGACGCAAGTGGGCTTGGGGAGTGGGGTGGTCGGCCAAAGCCAAAGGAAAAGGGGGGGGGGAAGGGGAATTCAAATCCCCTAGGGGAGATGAAAGGGTGTGTGGGGGAGAGGAATGGGTACTTGGGGAAGAGGGAAGGTTGCTTTGGAGATTGGAAGGGGGTCTAGGGAGGTGAAAGATTGCTTGGGGATATGGTGTGAGTATTGAGTAATGGTGGAATTAGTGGACCTTGGGAAGGTGAAGGGTTGGGATGAGGTGGAGGATGAGGTGGCAAGAGAGGGAGGTGAGGGGGCAAGGTCGCCCAAGGGAGAGAGAGAGGGGAGGAGAGAGAGAGGGGGCCGCCCCCTTTAGAGAGAGAGAGGTAGAGAGAGATAGAGAGGGGAATCCACCCCTTAGAGAGAGAGAGAGAAGTTAGAACTTAGAGAGAGAAGAAAGAACCCAGGAGAATCCACTCCTAGAGAGAGAGAGAGAGAGAAGAAATAAACCTAGGAGAATCCACTCCTAGAGGGAAAGAAGATATTGGAGAATCCACTCCAAAGAGAGAGAGGTAGAAGGGGGGTAGGGGCCTCACGTTGGAGGTAGTTTTCCAAATATTTTGAATCTCACTTCATTACTTTCAAAGAGAGGTTACATGACACTTATATAGACTCCACAAAGAAGACCAAAAGATAACTCACTTAACACCTACTTCCTATCACTCATAACTCCCTTTGGAAGACTAAAAGACACAAATTAAAAAAGGACTCTTACATAATAGTTGGGGACATAATTACTACAAAAGATAAAACATGGCCCATTTGGCCCAAACATGCAGCCCACTTATCAAGAGACGATTAAACATAGATATATATATTTGATACTTTTGTTGACGCCCTATTCCGTCGTTGATGTTTGGAGGAAGCAAATTACGTGCCTAGTATCTCATTGTTCTATGTAGAAAATAACCCTCCCTAACATTTACAGTTAGAAGTCCTCTCTCCGCCTTGCACACCATGGATGTATAGAACACAGATGTATGCATTTCCATTTATCAATCTGAAAAATATTTTATTCCATGATGGATAGCTTGTTATTTTCAAAATTCGATTCCGAAGAAGAATCCATTGTCTCAGCATGATTAATACTAACAGGTAGCATGTCTCTTTTTATGTCTACTCCACTTTCTTGTAATTCTAACTCTCTTGGCACTATCAGCTGGCACTTGCATGCTATTTGGAGCGGATAGACTTGTCTGCTCATGGATTTTACATCACACCAGGTATTGGCTATGATTGGGTAACTGGTAAAGGCACTCCTTTCAGCTACTACACCTATGGAGCTGCATTTGCAGAGGTCGAAATTGATACACTGACAGGAGATTTCCATACAAGAGTGGCAGATATCCTCATGGATCTTGGTTATTCTCTTAATCCTGCCATTGATGTAGGACAGGTAGTCTCATGCAAATTGTTTTTTTTTGACTATTTAAAACATCAGACAATATCATGATAGCATCATATTTTTGCACAAGACTGTTGTGCAGGCAAATAAAAACAACCATGATGATTTGTTACTAAAATGAACCAATTCACCATTTACATTAATAATTGAACAAGAAAACAGCAGCAAAATGTCTATTACTCCTTTGTATGTTAAAGTTGGAATTTTGTAGAGGGAAAACCGTTTGTGTATGCCAAAATTTTGTGAATTCTGCTCGGCATTGGCTGGTTACTTGGGTAAAACATGGAACCTTGCATGTATAACACTTATCTTTGTCCCTACATAAAGGTTCCAGTCCATCTTGTTACTTGATTCTTCGACTATAACAAATTTCATGCAAGGAAAAGATCAGTTTGGAAATTATGTAAAATGTATATTAGTTATATCATCTGATTTCCAACCTTATTATTATATTTCCATTTGAGAAATAGATTGAAGGAGCATTTGTCCAAGGTTTGGGATGGCTTACTTTGGAGGAGTTGAAGTGGGGAGATGCAAATCACAAGTGGATTAAACCTGGTTTTCTATACACTAGTGGTCCCGGAACTTACAAGATTCCTACTGTCAATGATATCCCTCTCAAATTCAATGTATCTCTTCTTAAGGTAATTTTGCAATCAAATTATTAGTATAGTACTCCTTTTGTGGATACTTAATTAGATTGTGTTAGAGAAATCGCCATCTGCTTCTATCTTGGTGGTGCTTTCTTATTGTTCTTCGTGGATGAGTTTTTGTTGTTGAGCTTTGCTAGATTGGTTCTTAGTGATGTATTAGGAACATGCATGCGATTTCCATACATTTATCTCATATCACATGCCTCTCTTCCTACATTCTATTCCCTACCAGCTAGTAACAGGTTTAGTGTACTTCAGCATATAGAATGACTTAGAACATACAGAGCCATGCATTATATCATTTTTTTAAAAGTTGGCGAATTGTACCTCCAATTTTATTGAAAATAAATAAAGAGGTAGAACAGTTACAACGATCACTAGAAGTAGACGCTTACAACAAATTCTACTTATGGTTGTACCGCTTGTTATCAATCATACATCCATTGTGTCTTAAAACTTCCAATGAAATTGAGTACATATTCGCTATCGATGTTGGTAGAGGCTAATGGGTCTTGCCATGTAAATGTTTCTGTTTCCCACCAGGGTGTTCCCAATCCGAAGGCTATTCATTCATCAAAGGCTGTTGGCGAGCCACCATTCTTCCTTGCTTCAGCTGTCTTCTTTGCCATTAAAGGTGCAATTGCAGCTGCAAGAGCAGAGGAAGGGTATGATGACTGGTTTCCACTCGACAATCCCGCGACTCCGGAAAGGATCCGCATGGCTTGCATGGACGATTTCACAAAGCCATTTGCCAATCTGGACTATCGACCCAAGCTTAGTGTTTGATTTGTTCATTTCTTGTCACTGGGTACTGATGTTAATACTCAGCTTGTGTAGCCTCCCTGCTGGTGGTGCTTGCTCTTGTGCCCAATATTGTTACCGGATATTGTTAATACTCGGCTAGCAGTTATGCAACGCTTTCGACGGAAGATTACGCAAAATCCGCCGCAATTACCCCACGAAAAATCTTGGAAGTGTCCTAGTGATATCCTTCTGGGAGATGATCCCCAATGGGATCAATCATGTTTCTAGTAAGGTTTTGATCGTATGGAAATCATTCGGGTGTTCGTGGGCGAACGGCAAGAACAGCTTTGCTTCGTTGTATGGCAAGACGGGATGCGTCGTGTGTTGTACTAAATTCCCGTTGGAACTATTTACGGAGAAGATTTATATTATAGAGCGAGCATATGACATGAGCATGGAACCCACCAATCTAAAATTTATTTTCGAGAAGCCAGTTTTATTAGTTAATTTTCTGTTAATCGACTCCTACGAAATCAACCCTTTGATTACTTGGTTACATATATATAGACATTAGAACATGAGCAGTGCCTAGAACGAGTAGAGCAAGGTTTCAATTACTGCAGAAGTATCTTTAGAAAACGAAAGTCACTCTAATCCCTTTTTGCGTTTTCTTCAGTAGATGAATATCAACATTGTTAAAATCTTCAAACAACCAAATAATCAAGGTTCGAGAGTCACACTCCCATATAACTCACCTATTTGGCCCTATTACCCACCTTGTGTTGGTGCAACCAAATGGCACACCTTAATCAAGTCTCTGTCACCTCAAGCTTCGTCACTCATAGACCATCTTAAAAAGTCCTTGTCACCTCACACTTGGTCGTGCAAAAACCATATCCGGATAAGTATCTACGTCCTTTTTTTATAAAAAGAAAAAAACAAGGAAAACCGAAGGAGATAGCATGTCCGTGATATTGTGATGCGACAGCCCTCGTGAAGCCCTGGTCCACAGCCTTCCATTTAACTTGAAACGTGGGAAACTTTGAGCCCCAC
The DNA here is from genome assembly GCA_022559845.1 of Amorphophallus konjac. NCBI lineage: Eukaryota > Viridiplantae > Streptophyta > Magnoliopsida > Alismatales > Araceae > Amorphophallus > Amorphophallus konjac. Next base: position 18,633,401 of record CM040128.1, read on the forward strand.
TTCGATAGAGATTTAGGATGATCAACGATGAAGCTATCCTGGTCAAAATATATATATATATATCTCTCATTTAATTCACTTTGGATTTGACAATAAAAAAATGTTAACTGAACTTACCTATCAAGGTGGGACAAGTAATGTAAAATTAACCCGAATTTATTTCACCTTTAATTAGCTAATTAATCAACTAATTTTATCAAATTAAAATGAGAGTTACAATAAAGTTAATTAGAGTTAACACTTAGATAACTCGCTGCCAGAGCTGAGCTGAAAGGGTCAACAGATACTTGGCCGCGATTAGAAGACGGAGGAGTTCGAAGCCAAAAGAACAAGAACGACGGCCGGACCACCGGCGGCCGCATCCCATGTGCTCCGCTCCGGTCTCCCTTCGACCATCACCCCATCATAAATGTCGTCGACCCGGGTGAACAAGGCCCGTGTCCCTTTTAACGTTCCCCTCTGTCTAGCTGTCCATGGACCACCCCCCTCCCGTTTGTCTTCATGTTGCATGCCAATCTGTACGCGCAGGGTGTCCATCGACCCAACTGCCTCATGATCTTTTCCTGACCGAAGAGGAGCAAAGAGATGTGTCTTCTTAATTGCATAAGCATGCAAGTTTGATCGAATACGATCCAAATTGGTCGGTTGCTAAGTTTTAAGGTGTCAGTAAATCTTAGTCATTCTTACTGCATCGCCTTCCCCCCCACCCCCTCTCTAGTCATGCATATTCGTCATTCTCAATTCATTCGTCTAAAATTTGACTTTGAGGTGAGATTGAGGTCAGTTTCACACTTCTCAAGTCCATTACTCTCTCAAACTTATGAGCACTGAATCTAATTATTAAGATCGCGTTTGAGAACACGATAGAAGATGGATTATGATCTTGAAATCCTCGTCTCTTCAAAATCTCGTCAAATATATCGTTATCACATCAGATTATTCAAAAGTTTGAATTATAAATTTTAGAGAGAGATAGAGATAAAATATAGCACTTTTTATAATCTCTAAAAAATTAATCTCCATCAATTTTTTTTCTCTCTAAAAAATTATGAAAAAAAAATTCATCACTCTTAAATTAATTGAATGAAGGAACACAATGATAAAAAAATGTGAATATGAAGGTAGATCGACGATAGATGAAATGATAAGGTGACGGGGACGCGTTCCGCCGTTTGACTGGTCAACCTCCGAGTTTGACCAAGTGACGCCAGGACAGGTCCAGAGAGTCCCGCTTATCTGATTTGATTTATTCAAAAGCAAACACACGCGTCATCGATGGCAAATCTGGAGTCCTCTCTTCCTCTGTCCCTCTCTATATAAAAATACAAATCTCCATTCCCAACTCCACAACCACATCAACGCACCATACGCAGCAGCAGCAGCAGCACCACCACCACCACGGCCATGAAGCCCCCCACCCTTCTCCTTCTCGTCCTCGCCTCTGCGCTCGCCGCCACGGCCTCGGCCGCCAGCTGCCACCCCGACGACGAGGCCGGCCTCCTCGCCTTCAAGTTCGCCGTCACGGCTGACCCCACCGGGCTGCTCTCCTCCTGGAAGCCCGGCACCGACTGCTGCACTTGGAACGGCGTCTCCTGCCGGGTCGCCTCCCGGGTCACCGAGCTCAGCATCGACGGCAAGCCCGGCGACCCCGCCTCCTTCCTCTCCGGCACCATCTCCCCCTCCCTCGCCCGCGCCCGCAAGCTCGTCGGCCTCTACCTCACTAACCTGAAGAACCTCACCGGGCCCTTTCCCGCCGCTCTCCTCCGCCTCCCCGACATCAAGTACGTCTACATCAGGAATGCCGCGCTCTCCGGGACGATCCCCGACCTGCTCCGGCTCGCCGACAATCTGGACGTTCTCAGCCTCTCCGGGAATCGGTTATCTGGGCCGATCCCGGAGTCCGTGACGCGGTTGACCCAGCTGATCCAGCTAGACCTCGGGCGGAACCGCCTCGCCGGCGGCATCCCGCGGGCCATCGGGCAGCTCAGGAACCTGACGTCGCTCGCCCTCGACCACAACGAGCTGTCGGGCGCCATCCCCGACCTGTCCGGGCTCACCGGCCTCTACACGCTCCAGCTCTCCCACAACAAGCTCGCCGGCGAGATCCCGCCGTCGCTGGCGCCCCTCGCGCCCCGGCTCAGGTTCCTGGAGCTCGGCCACAACGCGCTGTCGGGCCGCATCCCTGACTTCCTGGGGAGCTTCACGGCGCTGGACACCCTCAGCCTACCCGGCAACCTCCTGACGGGCCCCGTGCCGGCGGCCTTCCGGAACCTGACCAAGATCTTCAACCTCGACCTCTCCGGCAACGCCCTCGTCGACCCCTTCCCGGAGATGGCGGTGAAGGGGATCGAGTCGCTGGACCTCTCCCGCAACAAGTTCCACCTCGGGAAGATTCCCCCGTGGGTAGCAGAGTCCCCCATCATCTACTCGCTCAAGCTGGCGGGGTGCGGGATCAAGATGCGGATGGAGGACTTCAAGCCAAAGGAGACCTACTTCTACGACTACGTCGACCTCTCCGACAACGAGATCTCAGGGAGCCCAGCGGCGCTGCTGAACCGGACCCAGCTCCTGCTGAGCTTCAGGGCGGCGGGGAACAAGCTCAGGTTCGACTTGGCGGCGCTGCCGCTGCCCAAGACGCTGCAGGAGCTGGACCTGTCGAGGAACATGGTCTACGGGAAGGTCCCGGCGGCGGTGGCGGGGCTGAAGGAGCTCAACGTGAGCCACAACCGCCTGTGCGGGCCGCTCCCCGCGACGGGGTTCTCGGCGTCGGCATTCGAGGGCAACGCCTGCCTCTGCGGCACGCCGCTGGCACCCTGCCGCCGCCGGTCGTAGGGCGTAGGGACTAGGGAGTGGAGAAGACCAGCTAGCCAGCTAGCCATCCTAGAGATGATATATTTTTAAAGGCTGGTTACCCATCGGGTCGGATAACCACCGAAGGATCCGTTTTCCTGAATGCTCTACCAAAATAATCTACGATGCATCCTTTTCCTCACTATTTTGAACTCGGAAAATTGTGGTATATATATATATATATATATATATAAATATATGTAGAACTCTCTACAGGATGCGCGATGAAATTTCTGCTTCATAAGTATTTATATACTACATGGAGGAAACATGTAATCAGGTTTCGGAACCGATAAGTTATTCTTGAATAAGAGGACATTGAGATCATGTCCGATGAGAAACCTGAAGATTTTAAAAGAAGACATATTATTAGTCTCTGTCATTATGTGCAAAATGATGATTGTGTACGTGTGAGTGACGGAGTCCTGATACAAATTTATATATGTTTGAAATAAATCATCACCAAAGGGGAGCGAGCATCTCTAAAAGCAAGTCTATATATATATATGTTAAATTATTAGATATGCATGCATTATATCATTTTTCAAATATGATTAGAGGACAAACTTGTCGCCCCCCCCCCTTTGGTTTGGGAGGTCTCTGTTCCCCTTCCTCGTTAAAAAAGAAAAAGAGTAACCACTTTAAAACATATGATTAGAGAGAGAGAGAGAGAGAGAGAGAGAGAGAGGACGGAGTGGAGGTAAATTTACCGTTTCATATATACAGCAGAACCTTAACCTAATAAGTACCGGTCTGAACTACGTACGGATGACGTGCGTAAAACGTGAGCACAAGATGCCTGCGGTGCCCTTATCTGTTGGAACCCTGATCGAGTTTGCCCGACCCTTTCTTTCTTTCCTCGATCATGCGCTTCCTTATCTACCAAACACGTCTATCTAAAACTTAAAAAATGTGATATTTTTGCCGACCATACGTGACTCCTTTTCACCGATTTTAAAACTTGGGTTAAAAGATAGCATGCCATAATTTTTTTAATGAAAAATAATTTCTAAGAAAAAAATATTTTCAAACACCTTATTAGATTTGATCTAACAATATATATATATATATAATTTTTTACATATAAACTTTGTTAAATGCCTAATTGTATGTAAAATTATCATACTTGAAAATATATTAATAAAGATATTTTTACTTTTGTCAAAATAATTTAAAAATATCATTGTGGTAAACTTTCAAGAGTTGAATATTCTAAAAAGATTCAAATATTTTTATTATTTTATTGTTGAATAGTCAAATACCCTTCTAAAATTTTAGATTTTCCATATTTATAAGAGAGAGATGAGAAAGAGAGAGACCTACCCATAAAGGACAAAGAAACATGGAGGGAGGTGTCAGACAAGACTTCCTTCCCCCGGCAACCCCCCCTCTTCAAGTAAATCGGTGGTGATAGTGAGAGAGGGTGATAGAGGGCCGCCAATCCCCCCTTCAAGCTCGCTCCTCTCTCTCCCACGGATCCCCTGCAAACCCCCCTCCCTCTCTCTGGGCCGTCGCTACTTCTCTCTCTCTCTCTCTCACTCTCTCTCTCATAAACACACTCACACTCTCGCCTCTCTCTTCCCTCTCTCCCTTTGGGTTTTTAACTTCCCCTTAATTTGTTTTTTCCTTCTTTGTCGTCATCCATCCATCCAGTGTGAATATAGGGGTGCAACATACCTTTCCTATGTTGTTTTAATTTACCATTAGATCAACATCTCATGTGCTCCGATAGTTAGGAAAAGGTTAACAGGGGAAGTTTACTATTATATAATACCCAACTTGATTACAGTTTAGTTCATCCCATATTCTGCTTGCCCCCTTTGAAAATCTGATAGGATATTTTATTCGACCTATTTGGTCGAATAAGGTCGAACATGGGTCTTCTGTGTGAGGGAGGAGGCGGCCCGCCCCACGAAGCCCCCGACAACCGGCCGACAAATCGATTATCAAAGGGCGCAGTTTACAGGCCGGGTGTTTCCTTGCACTTTTTCTTTAAAAAATTCTCTCAAGTTTTATTTCATGTGACCTGTTTTCAAAAGTGACGTAAATAATTAACCTTTTCACTCTTTGGTAATATTAACATAATTTTTATAAAATATGTAGACGTGTTTGACAAAAATATTTTTTAAAATAAAGATATTTACAATCATCATTGATATACTACGTGGAATTAAGGTGGAATTGTGGAGGCGGAGGTGGGGCGGCTGATGTAGCCAAAGACAAAGGGGGAACCGATCGACAGAGAGGAGTGTGAGGAAGGTGAGGTTGGGGCGGTCTTTGGCTACACATCCACTGCGTAGTGAACGGGAAGGTGAGGGGAGGGGTCGACTGACATGGCCAGCGAGGAGCAAAGAATGGGGGAGCATCAGTGAGAGACAAGAAGATGGAGAGGTGGAGAAGAGACACTAGGTACTTCTAAGGGACGACGTGTTTTTCTAAAAAAAAAAAAAAGAACAACAACAACAAGATTTGGGTTCAACAAAGAGTAGACAGATTTTTCTAAAAATTAGGGGAGATTTTTTGTCAAATATGTTTGAATGGGTATTTTAGTGATCTTCCAAATTAAACACCCTATTAAATATCTACTTGGGCAGCAACATATTCTTAGCTATCATGATCAGTCCCCATATGAGCCTATGTATCTAGCTCTATTTGGGGAAATTTGGATTTGTGTTGGTAAATTATATATGTTCACCATGACTGCATCTTACTCAGCTCAACCCTCTTCCAACCCTTGTCTTGTTCAGTCCAACTTTTAAAAATTTTCCTTGCCTTGAGATTTTTGTCGTTCCAAGTAGTTAGGGAGGCCTCACTTATATTCAAGCGGTCTCCCACCATTTTTTTTGGGTACCGCCTGAGGTGTAGCACCTCTATTCCCCTGCTTGCCATTTGAAAGATATGTCTAGGTGTCGACGGAGAAATTTGAAGAACTGCCTTCCACGTATGTCATTTCCTCTTGGATGTAATTGGCCTTTCCAACTTAGGCCACGGGTCCTGATCTCCTCCCATTCTCAACTTCCTACCAATTTCAGAGGGTTATCTGGATTTTTTGACCATCTTTGATCTATTAATTCTTTTTGTAGAGGTCGAAAAGTGTTACTTAATCGGTGTAGTACGAGGAAGTAGAGAGAATTGGAATGTAGGCCATTCTTTGTTGGGCCATAGCGAGTTTCCTCCCCTTCGGATGACTTCAAGAGTCAATCCACTAAGCAGACATGCATGCATGCAGCTGAGTTTTCATTTGTCTCCCAAGACCTGCATGGGAAATATATTAGATCACAGGAAATATTTTTCTGAAAGGCCAAATTTTGAGAAATAATTTATAAGAAAGTGAGTATATATGGTTATAACTTATGAAGAAATAATTAAAAATAGAAAATCATATTTAGATTTTCACATGGACAAATTAAGGGAGGAAGGGGAAAGAAAAGAGTACGTTGATGGAGATGGTCGGCCGATGGTAGGAGGAAGTGGTTATTTTTCGGGGGTTCCATTTCTCATGAAAAGAGGCAAAAACATATGATTTTGAAGGGAAAAAACCTAAACATCTAGAAAGTATTTTTACATTACATTTTTAATATACTTTTTAAAATATGAGAGAATTTGTTATGAGGAATAAGAACACAAATTAAGAATTTAAAGATTTTAAACGTCGAAGCGCAGGATCCGAACCAAATAAGGTAACATGACGTTTGGGATTTCCTCCTTTCTTAAGTGGGAAAAACATATAAAATGAGAAATGACGAGACCTTCTTTGGTAATCCTTCTTCGTACCCATGCATTTTATGAAAATAGTATTACATTAAAAAAGAGATAAAATAAAATATGTTTAAAATAATAGAATCCTATAGGATTACGGGAAGACCGGAGAGGATGGCGTGGAGGATGGCGACAACGCGACATTGGCGGCGACGACGAGGACGACTTCGACGGTGACGGCGGCTCTGGTCGCGACGGCGAGTACGGCACCGGCGGTCTCTCCTCGGCATGGAGATAGTGGAAAGAGAGAGTGTGGGCAAATCGGCGAAGTGAACCGAGAGTGAGACGGAGATCGCGGGGGAAGGGGGGAAGGGTTCGTTGGAGGGAAAGAACTATTCACACGGATTTCAGACGGATTGTATTTCTGTCTAAAATTTCAGACGTATTTCAGACGAACCTAATTCCGTCTGAAATTACAGACGCATATTCAGACGAAAAAATTATATGTCGCATGGAATGAATATTTCAGACGAATAAACTTTCGTCTGAAATAGCGACGATATTTTAAACAGAAATAATTCGTCTGAAATCTCGCATTTTCTTGTAGTGTAATTTCTATCCACTTAATATTTTAAAATTTTGAGTTGAATGACCCAATCCAATGACTTACGTGCACGGAGGTGGTGATGCAACCGAACCACGTGAACTACAACGAGACTAAAGGGCACATTTGGGAAACATTAGAGTCGGGGAGATTTTTTCAAAATCTCCACATCAGACACAATTTGACACATGCCTTACAAGATAGAGATTTTGATAATAAAAAAAAGTTACACAAATGACATTTGAAACGGGGGTTGAACACGTCACATGATGAACATCATTCAATCCCTTGTCTGTGGGATGTGAAGCGTGACTAGAGGGTGAGAAACAAACGTCAATGTCGCCGAGAAAATCATTCCCAGAATCAGGTGGAGGTGTGCGAAAAGCAAGTTGGTGCGAGCATCACGAGATTCAGAGAGAGCTCGCCCCATGGGTCATAGCTCTCTCTCCTCTCACAATCTCTTAATTAGCACGGAAGCCGAAGTGAATATTGATGCATTTGATAAAGATTAAATCATGTCGGAGATTTTAATCATTATAATCTCCCACATCTCTTCCCAGGCTGTTTCCAAACACGCCCTAAATGAACTCATTTTATCGGACCAATGTACTAGACTTGGACTTATTTCGTCGAACCAAACTCTATAAACTTGTGACCTAGAGGAGGTATCGGCATGTATTCTGCAATTGCTCAAGAAGAAAGTGGATGCCGAGTAAATAAGGGAGAATTCGACAGTAAAGACTGTTAGGTAGCAGCAAAATGCGTATTCGGAACCATAAATATAAATAAATAAAAAAGATAAGTTTACGCTAGCTTCCGTCTATTCAATTCAGAATTTTCTCACTTGAAAGTCGCCAAAAATTCATAAGAAAGAAAACTTACGATTATTAAAAAAGACTTCATGTGTCTGAAGGATATAATTTGGCCTTCCATGGATGATCGGTATTGTTTTAGGCTGCATTTGTTAATACTTATTGTAAATGATGATTAGAAAAATATCCGTGTGTTTTTTTACGTTTTGTTTCGAGTTTGAAGGCGTCTACGAAGTATAGACGAAAGATGATCCATTCCATCATTTGGTTCTCCACTGTAGTGGGCCCATTGGGCTATGCGATCCAAAATCTTCTGCCCAAGCTCAGCGGAGTTTGTTAACGTTAAGTCTTGAGGTAGGTAGGGGCAACTGCAACGTAATGGCCTCGGCCCGGCCCGGCCCAGTAGAGTTCCCGTGTTCATATAGGGCGGAAATGGATTGGGCCTCCACTATGGAACCCTGTATAACTAATTAGTGTTGCAACCCACACCACAAGACATCTGCAGAAAGAGTAATTACCATATAGAGTTGTTGCACACCCACATCTGCAAACCCCCACCCTGTATAGGTCCTCCATGTGGGAGCCATAGAATGTGGGGGACAGGCCGGAAGGGGGAGGGCGATACTGCAGCAAATATAAGCCCTCCATAACACTTGTTTCTAGTCATGCATGGTGTCATTGTGTCCTCCCTCGGCCCCATGTTTTAAGAGTTCATGCATGACTAGCTTTATCATGGACGGCCTGTCTCTATTGGTTTATTTAAATGCCCACTCACCATTAATTAGGACATGTTTTCCGCACAGCACAGAATGAATTATTAGACGGTCTATGTACGTAGTAAATGTTATCTATTTACAGATGAAGAGATCAAATGTTAGTTTCGATGTTCTTGGTATTGATTTGGACGTTGCTATCATTTCGGTCTATAATAGTACTACTACTAAGAATTGACAACAGTATGACCTTAGAATATGGATTCTAGCTAAGAGTACTCTACGTTCTATTATTTTTCATGCAGATTAAGATATATATTACTTATTATAATAGTAGATCTTAGAATATAATATAAATACCGGGATTGATAAAATGTACCCCAAGATCTATCATCATTAATAATGTTAAAACTGGTCTTAATCTAACTATTTAATTAATGTAGCAACAAAGACACCGTATCGATTATGTTAGAAAGGCCACAGCTTGCACGCATGCTCCATCCAATCGTGCACCGACCAGAAATGCAACACAATATATATGAGGTCAAACAACTAATTATTAATTAGGATATTAAAAAATGAACAGGCAACGCCATACGCCTCTAAGAGCAAACTCCAGCCAAACGGATCCACATTGAATTGGAAGGAGTTGGTCATCCAAATCCTCCACGGAGACGCACATGAAAAGCGTCAAGATTAGACATACCTGCATGCACTCTGTCAGGTGAAGCGTCTAATTAGTCTAGCTAGAAAGATTGAGGATGGGTCGATCGGCTCTCTTGCGTTCTATTGAGAAATATGGGTTCCTAGCTAGTGCCACTGGAGTGCATTTTACAAATAGCTTCTCACTGCAACTTTGGATAGAATCTGAGCATAATGCAATGAAGAGAGAGTTTGTGAAAGAGAATTAAGTATGTATGTCTCCGGTGATGTGCCTATGCAGAAGTTTTTTATAATGATCTCAATTCTCCTCTCAGCTCTCGCCCACAACCCAGATAATTAAGCTGACATTATATACATGAAACCGCTCTCTTTCTTTCCCTCTGAGAAGCAAAGAGGACACAGAAGAGAAGGGAAAGAGAGAAAGAAAGAGGAACTGCTCCATGCAGAGTTGTACGTAGAATAAAACACACAATTTTCACGACTGCAATTGCCCAGTTTTTCCGCTGCCAGTTGCGTGCTGCACTGGCATGCACGTCGGGTCTGAAGTCTGGACGTCCCAATCTGGAGTCCTCGGTCAAATCTTCACCACCTCCGACCACACCCTTCCATAGCAGGAATATAAACTCGCCGATCGCGCCGCGAGCCCGTCACTCTCCGCCACGCGCGGCCTTGATCTCACCCACAGTGAATGCGACGTCCGATCGATCGAGAGAGGACGCGATCATGGAGGCGGTGGCCTCACTCCCACGCGCTTCTTCTCCGACACGGGCGGCAGCGCCGGTCCCAGAGGGGAGGGGGCTGCAGATACATGAGATCCTGCATGTCCCGTAGCAGTATACGCAGTACTCTGAGATGGGTCTCACTTGCTGCACGTCCACGTCCTTCATTTAGGAAAAAAAAGCATTAAAAGAATAAGAAAGAGGGTATTTTTCTTGCAAAAGATGAGTGGGCAAAAATTGACACATTTAAGACTATCTGTTTTCCTATTTTTTTTTAATAAAAGATCAGATGGTACATACGAGAAACTTACGTAAGGGCCTAAAAAATTAGGGATTTTTACATATTAATCCCTACAAATTTATCGAATTACCGATTAGTCCCTCAAATCTGACTATTATTTGAATAACCCATATAATTATCTCCGTTGTTCAAATAAGTCCCTGCCGTTATTTTAAATCTATAAAAATTAAATAAATCAGAGTTAAGTTGACTCGATATTAGGAAAAGACTAACTAGCCCCTAGTTAGTCATGCGTGTGTGTGTGTGAGAGAGAGAGAGAGGCCAGCCGGAGGCGGTGCAGACATGTGTGTGTGTTAGAGAGAGAGAGAGAGAGAGAGAGAGAGACGCCAGCCGGAGGCGGTGCAAACGCAAGGAAGGCGGCCGGCGGTGGCGAAAGCGGCGAACAGGGAAGGCAGCGCTCCCCCCTCCGGCTGCCCTCCCCCCTCCCTCTGTGTCCTCCCTTCTCCTCCCCCTCCGGCCTCCCTCCCCCGTGCTACCTCCCCCCCTCCCCGGCCCCCTCCTCCCCCTCCGGCCGCCCTCCCCCCTCCCCCTGCGACCTCCCTTCCCCCCTGCTACCTCCCCCCTGCCTGGCCCTCCGGCCCCCTCCTCCCCCTGCGGCCTCCCTTCTCCTCCCCCTCCGGCCTCCCTCCCCCTGCTACCTGCCCCCTCCTCCCCAGCCCTCCGGCCCCCTCCTCCCCCTCCGGCCGCCCTTCCCCTCCCCCTGCGACCTCCCTTCCCCCCTGCTACCTCCCCCCTCCCCGGCCCTCCAGCCCCCTCCTCCCCCTCCGGCCGCCCTCCCCCCACCCCCTGCGACCTCCCTTCCCCCCTGCGACCTCCCTTCCCCCCCCCCCCCGGCCCCCTCCTCCCCCTCCGGCCGCCCAACCCCCTCCCCCTGCGACCTCCCTTCTCCTCCCCCTCCGGCCTCCCTCCCCCCTGCTACCTACCCCCTCCTCCCCAGCCCTCCGGCCCCCCTCCCCCCTCCCCCTGCGACCTCCCTTCCCCTCCCCCTGCGACCTCCCTTCCCCCCTGCTACCTCCCCGGCCCTCCGGTCCCCTCCGGCCCCCCTCCCCCCTCCCCCTGCGACCTCCCTTCCCCTCCCCCTGCAACCTCCCTTCCCCCCTGCTACCTCCCCGGCCCTCCGGCCCCCTCCTCCCCCTCCGGCCACCCTCCCCCCTCCCCCTGCGGCCTCCCTTCCCCTCCCCCTGCGGCCTCCCTCCCCCCTTGCTACCTCCCCCCTCCCCGGCCCTCCAAGACCCATTAGAGATGAAAGCAGAAGGATCCATCGTGCTGAAGAAGAAACTTTGAGAGAGGTCGACACTTTCATCAGAAGTGTCGACACTTTTAGGCTTCCAGAATCAATTCCTTCAAGGCTTCATGTTAGAAGTGTCGACACTTCCATCAGAAGTGTCGACACTTCTGGGCTTCCAGAACCAATTGATGTTGTAACCTTTTGATGAAACTTTGGTACTACCAGTACAAAAGCAAAACCATTGTGCCATTTTCCAGTATAATCGTTGCATTTTGGTCCATTTTTTATCCAACCAAATTGTGGAAAAGGATGCATATAGATGTCAAGCTGCGGATGACCCGATTTAAAACATGCATGCACGTCTGGCAACCTTGTCTGCTCTCCATTATTACAACTGGATGAGTGGAGGGTTGTGCAACAGTTTGTGGAATTAATACAGTTCACAGGCTAGAGATGACAGAAGAAAGAGATGATGATCCCTTTTGCGGTTAAAATTAAGTAGACGTTAGACTAGATAAACCATGCTAAGTTGACTGTGGAGGGGGAGAAAATCCATATAATTTCATTTGGGTGACAAAGAAGCAAAGCATGTTGGTATATTCAACTATGATAACTTCAGAAAAATGATAATAGATGAAACTTATCAGCCCACTGCCATGAAATGTCGACCTCTCCATCAAGGAGGGTCGACCTCTCCGTCAACTTCCAAAAGCACTTCCATCAGTTCAGAGGAGAGAGAGAGTGTACTTTTGTTGGTAGTAAATCTTCTCATGTTCAGAGGAGAATCAGTTTATTCAGGAAATAGATAAAATAACAGATAATAATAGCCAAAAGTTAATCGTATTCTAGTTATCATAAGCACTTTTTTGATATTTTTGAACGAAGTAGATATTCTGATTTATTCGGGAAGAACTCATTCTTACTCGATGTGACATATGGAGGTATAAGTGAGACAAGAACATCTCAACATAGATGGGGGGCCCACCCAGACAGACAGGTGAGAGGTGGGCAAGATCTTCTTCGCGTTGCTGCTATAGTTATCGCCTCTGGCTCTCTCTGCATCTCGTCAGCGAATATGTAAATGCAGTGGCCAGCGGTGGTGGGGCAGAGACCAAGAGATCTGGCGGGTTATTGTTGTAGCTGTCATAGAATGGATCTCGTGATGGAGGTACCAGATTCTCAGGATTTCTTTACGTTTTGGAAGCCCTCTTATTAAAAAGAGAGCATCCTAATGACTTTCTTTGGCTGGTAAACGCTTCCATGAAATGCAAGGGGCGTGATGGCAAGGGCCGATTTGGAAGGGTTACATGGCCTTCAATGCAAATTACAGAACTTGCAGAAACTAATGTGTGTGAGAAGGGAAAAATATTTCCACTTTCAAAATCAGAAATAGACGCGGAAAAGCACACATGGGGCAGTGCGTCTGCGGCGGGGCTCTGCGGTGGCCGGTGGGGTGTCGGCGGTGGGGCGTCTGTGTCGACTGGTGGGGCGTCTGCGGTTGGGATAGTCCTCTAGAGGCCTTGCGGTGGGGCATCTGCGGCGGCCGGTGGGGGTAGTCCGTAGATTGCAACGGCGGTGGGGCGTCTGCGGCTACGTATGGGGGCGGTGGGGTGTGCGGTGGCAGGTGGTGGGGTGAAGGGTTTCACAGGGAGAGGGTTATGATAAGGGTAGTTTAGGATTTTTCAACTTTTTTTAATGGAAGGATGGAATATTCCATCGAATATCCAACTGTTTTGACGTCGATGAACTACATGGGCCTTTCTGCTAGACTTACATGATTTTAAGAGCTTTTTAAACAATAGTGAGAGTTTAGGGACTAAAAAGCAATTCGTCATATTTGTAGGGACTAATATGCAAAAAACCCAAAAAATTATCCTCTACAACTACGAGTCCCGTATCGGGTAAATAAGAAAAGAAAGAAGATGAAGAAGAAAAAAAGAAAAATTAGAGGTGTCGTGTCTGCACCTTCACCCGGCGCGTCGTAACGGCACCCTCGTCAAAGTCTCGACCAGCCGCCCTGGCACCGGCAGAGAAGAAGAAAAGAACAAGAATGAAAAAAGAAGAAGAAAAGAGAGGTGGGAGTCTCATCCGATACCCCTTACTCGAGTCTTTACTGACGCATAAAATTTGAACACCACAATATACCACGATATGGCAGAAATCGTGAAAAATCAAGGTGTTCCTAAGGTACGTTGTCGCAAGCTCGACTGTAAGAACCCGGCAGAGAAGAAACAGAAGAAGAGGCCAGAACGACCGAATTTCAATATCAGAGATGACGGTGCCATATCGTACATGAGACACCGTATCATCATAAATTTGCATCCCGACGGACAAATTGAACTCAAAATCAAAGGGAGTCCAAGGACTCCTGAAGACGTACGGCCACGGACCAAGTTGCAGGTGTCCGGGCATCAAAAGAAGAAGAAAGGAAAAGAAAAAGAATAAAAGAACAACAAAGAGAACAAAAGGAAGAAGAAGAAAAAGGACTAAAGGGATGGACATGTAGCCCGGGCCCTCAACCGGCAGCCTCCTTGGAGTTGTTAACCGGCAGCCCGCCGGGGGCTTCAGACAGCACCCTCCAGACCCTTTAAACGGCAAGGCCTTAAACGGCCGCCTGCCATCGCCCTGAACAGCAGCCCCCTGGGCCCAAACGGTAGCCCGCTTGGATTTGCGAACCGGCAGCCCCTTGGGGTCCATAACCGGTAGCCCCCAGCCCATAAACGATAGCTCTTCTAGACACTTAAACGGCATGGGCTTTTAACGGCAGCGCAAGCGGCCGCCCTCCAGGCTTTCAAACGGCAGCCGGCCAGGCGTTCAGACGACAACACGTTAAAGCGAAAGTCCTTCCAGGGGCTTCAAACGGCAGCATGCCAAGTCCCTTAAACGGGAGCCTGCTCTTGTCCATATCCGGCAGCCCTCGTGCGCCTTAAACGGCAGCATCCAAACTGCCCTTAACCGGCAGCCCCAAGAGACTTCAACAGGCAACACCTGCTCGGTTCATCTGACAGCTTCAAGCTGCCTCACCTGGCAGCGTTCAGAGCTGCCCCAACCGGTAGCGTTCAAAGCTACCTCATTCAGCAACGTTCGAAGCTGCTCTAGTCGGCCTCCACTCCCCCTGAACGGCAGCCCACATGGCCCTTAACCGGCAGCCCCAAGGGGCTTCAACCGGCAGCACTTGCTCAGCTCATCAGGCAGTGCTTCAATTAAAGCTTCATCTGACAACGCTTCAAAGCTTCATCCGGTAGTGCTTTAAAACTTGGTCCGACATCACCTTGGACACGTGTCCCGGCATCACTTCAACCATCTCATCCCCTCCTACACCCCTATATAAGGGGCTGTAGTGGAGAAGAAAAAGGGGGGTACTCTAGAGCCTGGACTTTCGAACATCTCCGCTCCCGATTTCTTGAAGTCTGTCTCCCCGAAAGAAAAAGAGAGAAGAGATCCGCAGCCGGCCTTAAAAAATCAACAGAGAGAAAGAAAAGAAGAAGAAGAAGAGAGCGAGAAAGAGAGAAGATGGGTGAGGAAGGGGGGGGGAGAAGGAGTCTGTAACGACCCGAGAATTCGATTACCAGGAAGGCCCGATAACCCGCGACTCGCACCGCCGCCCACGAGTCGGGAGGACTCGGAAGGGCTAAAAGGAGTGTGGAGGCACAAAGAAATAGGAAATAAAGCAGGACAACCAACAACAACAACAACAACAACAACAATAGCAGAGTCCAGTCCAACAGAAAGTACAGTCTAAAGCAGTAAAACGTACCACATGCCAAGTGAACACTCGGTCCGGCAAGCTGGCAACTGAGAACCTCCGCTCCGCACCCTCGAACCTCGAGGAAGAACCGCCACACCTGAAAAGCAGGGAATGAGTCTCCAAAACAGAGACTCAGCAGGGATCCCGCGGAACCCCAACCGGAAACAACGACGGTAGCGGAAAGGAGAGCTACGACTACAGCAGGATCAGAAAACCGGTGGCCGGTCAAAACTCGGCACTACAGCTACTCCTACTGCCAGAAGGCAGACCTCGACCACACAGTCGAAGCTACCGAACCACGCTAGTACCACCTACCGAAGTAAGAACACACGACAACCACGCCGTAGAGGCCTGTCCCCCGGACACAGCCGACCTGGACACGCTGTCCAAGGTGCAACCCCGACCATCCGATCGCGGGTACCGCACAACAAGACCCAACCTCGGTAAAGCCACTAGCACTAGTCTCAGGGCGTAAGAACCGACACACGCGCCAAGGTGAAATAACCGAACTCACCGGTCAACACGACCGAAAACCCGAAGGTCAAAGACACAGAAACTGACAGTCTGTCACTCCGTACTCGACAGGAGTACCACCCACTAGAAGCACAGCCGGTAGCGTCCCCTGACGTCTTACACCGCACCGCAGGTGAACCGCCTGACGTGGTAGATCCTACCCGAGGCGCGAACACCGTACAAGTAACCACAAACAAGTAACTAGCTGGGGTCACACCCGTCGACGTGGGTCCAACCGCCCCCAACCACGTGTGCACACACAGACCTTGCGTCACTAGGTCTGGTCCTCTGACCGGTTTTCCCCCGTAGCCGGACTCTGGCTACCGACGAGGGGCCTACGGTAACCGGTCCACAAACCGTCTCAAAGGTGAATGCCCGTACACCACTCCCAGGTGAGACCAGCACCTCGTACTGGTGGGCTACGACTAGTGGAGGGTCACTGAAGGAGTAGACTCTCAAGTCAACGGAAAACAACGTCCGAATCCGACGACGTACGGGGACCACCCCACGTACCGGCCCCGTCGCACGGTGACCACAGTCGGAGAAGAAACGGGACTCACAGTCCACGGCCACGCACGCACCGTGCACTAGAGTCGAGAAAACTCAAGTGGCGCTAAGCCACTGGACTCTGGACAGTCCTCTAGACACGCTACAGCCAACGGTCCTTGAGTCACAAGACTCGGGGTCAAGACCATTGTACGCAACAGCACAAGGCCGTCAATCTAGTCCAATCTCTAGGTCTAAAATCACGGTAGCACGAGTACCGAGACAGCTCACGAGTAGCCAAGGCCACTCCCTCGGGAAGGGAACGCAAGGGACCAAGGCCACCCACACGGGCCACACGGAAAACACAGAAGCACGATTCCCAGGGCAGCACACAAGCCACCACGACGATTTCCCATCTTGAAGCAAGCGGGAAACCTCCAGCCCCAGGCCGGACAACTGGACTCGCAGTCCAAGGCCAAACACATGGCCCACACGGGAATCGCCTCCCAAAGGAACCCACGATATGCGGGGGAGACCCCACCACACACACACCTATACACGGTGACTCGATCATGCGTAACATGAAAGCCCGGAACACGTGGGGTCACCCAGACCCACCACACCTACGGGCACGCTAATCGAGGCAACACGGTCCCTCCCGACACCCCAAAAACACGGACACAGAACCCATGGGGTGTCCAGGTCACTCACAAGGACGGAGGTCGACCACTGGGTCCCAACCGGGTCGACCAACACAATGCGAACGGCACACTAAAGGTCATCCGGACCCTTAAACTCACTGCACGTAAGACGAGGTAAGTGGGACCTCTATGGACACCCAAAGTCACGGTCAAGAAACTCCACGGGGTGTCCGAGACACTCACGAGACCTAAAGTCAACCACTGGGTCACAACCGGGTCGACCGGGGGTCAAAACAGCGCAAACAGGAACCAGAACATGGTAGTGGTCACCCGGTGACCGCGACCAGATGGTAGCGGTCAACCGGCGACCGCGACCAGGCTGTCACGGTCGCCTCACAACCGCGACCAGCCACGCTCAGCCCCTCTGGTAGTGGTCGCCCGAGGACCGCGACCAGGTGGTAGCGGTCATCCCCTGACCGCGACCAGACAAAAGCGGTCGATCGCACGTCCGCGACGCTCGAAGGCCTTCCGACTCAAACACAAAGGATGGAAGCGGTTCTCCCAGGACCGCGACCAGATGGTAGCGGTTTCTGATGGACCGCGACCATTTCGGAAAATCGGGAACGGCGGGAAAACGCCCAAAGATCCACGCAACGCCCCAATCATCCACGGATGATGGGGAAAACATAGGGGAAGCTCCCCAACAACCCCTAGCATGCATCTATGGCCTCGGATCGGCCTAAAACGCAACGAATCGCTAGATCGGGCGATCACTCCCCAAAACATGATTTTCCCCAAAACGCCCCAAACGACCCGCTCGGCTCACCACGGCCTACCAAACTCACGGGAATTGAAGCGCACGAGCTGGGGGTCCATCACCCTACCTCCACCGAAGATTTCGCGCACCGTGGACGCCGATCCACGAAGAAAACGCCGTTGAAGCCTCGCCGTTCCACGAACCCACGGCCGAGCTTCCACGCGCCCTCGAGCCTCGATCCTCGACCCATCCTCGCCGTCCTCCTCGCCCGCGTCGCCCCGCCTCGCCCCCGCCTCGGTCCGTCGGCCGCCGGAGAGGAGAGAGTGAGAGGAGAGAGTGGGAGAAGAGAGAGAGGGTGAGAGTGAGAAATGAGAGGAAGAGAGAGGGTGGGGGGTATATATAGGAAAATCCGAAAATTCGGAAAAATACCGAAAAATAGAAAATCACGCCCTCGCGATCCTCGGAACGCACCGATCGCAACGGTACCACACTCGCCTAGGTGAACGGCCCGGTTCACCCGCAACGAGGTTCCGAAGGGGAAAGCCGAAACTCACGCCTGGAATCGAAAAACACACGCGGAAAAAGCCGCGGAACGCCTCCGGGCCTCCGAAACGACTCCGGATCGCGCCGATCCGAACACGAAAGATGTTCGAAACGAAATTTCAGACACAACGGAGTCGGACGCTCCGAGAAATCAGATTCGGGACCCACGAACGAGGATCTGAAAAACCCCGAAGCATTACAGCCCTCCCCCCTGAAAGGAATTTCGTCCTCGAAATTCAGGACCAAGCACGAAGTCACAGGGGAAGAACACAAAACGAACTGACAACGCTGTCAGAGCCCCAGCACAGAAAATCTCCGTTCTCATGAAAACACAAGTCCTGAGGGACACCGCCAGACTTACAATCACAAGCAACACCTCGCTCCTCGCGCCGAGCACACTGGCCAACAGAGCAGGCATATACCAAAGGACACAGTCCGGCATCACCTCAGACAACGCGAGAATCCATCATGGCACTGCAGCCACAATCTTGCTCACCGAGGAATCACAACCCTCGACACGAGCAACAGCTATCGATTCATCCAATGGTCTGCAGACAAATGGCACATCAGCTTCACAGCCAGCTGACAGGTCGCACACCCTCTCAAGGGAACAACCAATAAAGAGCCTCCACCAGCTCAAGCAGTCCTCTCCGCAGACCGCAACCAGAACATCGGCTCAACACCAAGAAAACACCTCACACATGGCAAGCCGAAAGCCGGACATAACACCGTGCCAACTCTTGTCAGAAGACAAACTTCGACAGAGTCCAGATCCCATCCGGAAAGGCACATCACAAAAATGACCACCAAAGGTCTCGCTGGCACACGGCTCTCGCCACGCTCGAGTCCCAACAACCAGCATCTTCTGTCTCTGAAAAGACCATCCACTGGTCACCAACTGCTCGTCAACAGGAAACCTCCGCTTGCTCAGCTTCTTCCTTCTTTCCTGGTCCTCGACCGGGTCCAAAGGAAACATTCCAAACCTCGGCAAGCCATCCGTCGACTCACACACAAACTGAAGCCGCATCTCGAGCAGCACTCCTCTCTGACACTGCATCCGAGCTCGAACATCGCGCCAACTCGACCCTCTCGAGGAGCACGACGAAACCAAATGACGGATCCTGGTGTCTTCAATCATCACCTCACTGGACTCAGACTCACAGGGGAATCATCCCATGCTGGTCACCAAACCAGGGATAACCATTGCGACACCAACGTCCTATCAAGGACCATCCTCCGACGCCCATCTCACAAAAGGCCTCCGCCCACAGGCGTCACTCATCCATCTGGTCTCATCAAATCCTTCGATCAATGCAAGTGGACACCTGCCAATACCGATTCCGCCCTTACCACAGAGCCACGGGACACCACCTGAACAGTGCTCACGGGTCCCTAAGCAATAAACATCCCACTGTCACAATCTGACAAGACCGTAGAACCAACAGGAACCCACAGCCTGGCAGAGATCACTTCTCCAAAAATGATCTCATCCGAGGACACGACTGGGAACACAAGTCGGCACCAAGCCACCGACTCTGACCAACACGTCCGCAACCATCGTCAGGCAACATCCTCAACAACCTCATCCTGGTCCAACACCGACGCCTGACACGGCTTCCAACACAGGAACATGGTACTCATGCGGCGCGCTAGCCAGCACTTTTCCCAGCTCTCCATCCTGCCAGTGCCAAGAATCACGACTTCTCGGGCAACGGCACGGCAACAACACGTTTCGCACATAGGAACCAATCCTCTCGTGCTCAACGCAAACTCAGGAATCCGCCCATAGCAATCAACGCTACGATCCTGAACCAGTGGGTCACAAGCCCACCACGCTTCTGCTGCGCACTCTGATCCGCGCGCACAGCCGAGAAAGCGAACATCGCCCAACCAGCACTCGTCCTTTCGGAACAGCGCCAGCACCCTCACACGACAAGGGAATGGGCACGACTTCTCACAGGTAACTGCCTTGCCAAAACACGGATCACGTCTCACAGGGACTTCATGGCACACGAAGGCCAACTAATCCGAACACACAATGCAAGACGACGATCCTTAGCCGAACGCAATCTCTCCAACCAAAGGAGAAACCAGCGCACTTTCGACCAACGGAAGAACTCCACGCTCGACCTGACCTCGAACCTCGCGCACGCTGGAAACAGCACCATCCAGCACCAAGGAAAACCATCGCTTCCATCAGGTCAGCGCCTCCGACACACTCGACGAGTGTCACGTCGGACCACAATCACAGCATCTCTCGATGCACCACCGCTGCAATTCCTCGAACTGCAACACGCCATGCCAAGAGCCGTAACACGAGCCATAACAACAACCGCCGATGCTCATCCTCGAGTCTCGAACTCGCCGCGGAGCCTTCACATCTCAAACCAACTCCAGGGCGAACACACCCCATTCGCACATAAGAGCGCAGGAGCAAGACTTACTGGGACACCACAGCCCAATCCTGCCTCGAAATCCATAAAACAATCGGGGCCGACACGTCATTTCTGACGCCACAGAGCACGACAAGGACATCAGGCTCGACAAATCAGCAGCTCACCGAGAAGACATTCCGCTCACCGGAGCACACTTCTCGATCAGAACACCCACTCTGCCACCTTAAACCACGACCTGAAAACCTCAGGGGCTGGATAAATCTCAAGCTGGAGTGGTCAAAACCAACAGCAGCTCCCTCAGAGCGCGCTCACGGCCACTTAACCACGAACAGTCCTCTCCACCCACCTGACCACGCCGCAGGTTCCTCGAACGCAGCACCGTGAACTCACGCCTGCCAGTAACCTCTGCCCAACGCAGCACAACTAGGGCCACCACCGATGAGGGAGAAGGCTCTCGACCTCGATCCTTAGACCCCATGCTGACACGAAAGCCGCGGACAGCAACCACCTTCACAGCGCCGCACAGTGCACTCAAGCTCTCAAGCGAGAAACAAGGCGGAAAAATAAGCACAAAACCCTAAGCCAGCTGCCGACTGTACTGGACCTTATGGACTCTGATCACTGCAATATCTCGAATTCCTATGTACGTCCACAACCACCGCTCTGATACCAGCTGTAACGACCCGAGAATCTGATTACCGGGAAGGCCCGATAACCCGAGACTCGCACCGCCGCCCACGAGCCAGGAGGGCTCGGAAGGGCTAAAAGGAGTGTGGAGGCACAAAGAAATAGGGAATAAAGCAGGACAACCAACAACAACAACAACAACAACAACAGTAGAGTCCAGTCCAACAGAAAGTACAGTCTAAAGCAGTAAAACGTACCACATGCCAAGTGAACACTCGGCCCGGCAAGCTGGCAACTGAGAACCTCCGCTCCGCACCCTCGAACCTCGAGGAAGAACCGCCACACCTGAAAAGCAGGGAATGAGTCTCCAAAATAGAGACTCAGTAGGGATCCCGCGGAACCCCAACCGGAAACAACGGCGGTAGCGGAAAGGAGAGCTACGACTACAGCAGGAACAGCAAACCGGTGGTCGGTCAAAACTCGGCACTACAGCTACTCCTACTGCCAGAAGGCAGACCTCGACCACGCAGTCGAAGCTACCGAACCACGCTAGTACCACCTACCGAAGTAAGAACACACGACAACCACGCCGTAGAGGCCTGTCCCCCGGACACAGTCGACCTGGACACGCTGTCCAAGGTGCAACCACGACCATCCGATCGCGGGTACCGCACAACAAGACCCAACCTCGGTAAAGCCACTAGCACTAGTCTCACGGCGCAAGAACCGACACACACGCCAAGGTGAAATAACCGAACTCACCGGTCAACACGACCGAAAACCCGAAGGTCAAAGACACAGAAACTGATAGTCTGTCACTCCGTACTCGACAGGAGTACCACCCACTAGAAGCACAGCCGGTAGCGTCCCCTGACGTTTTACACCGCACCGCAGGTGAACCGCCTGACGTGGTAGGTCCTACCCGAGGCGCGAACACCGTACAAGTAACCACAAACAAGTAACTAGCTAGGGTCACGCCCGTCGACGTGGGTCCAACCGCCCCCAACCACGTGTGCACACACAGACCTTGTGTCACTAGGTCTGGTCCTCTGACCGGTTTTCCCCCGTAGCCGGACTCTGGCTACCGACGAGGGGCCTACGGTAACCGGTCGACAAACCGTCTCAAAGGTGAATGCTCGTACACCACTCCCAGGTGAGACCAGCACCTCGTACTGGTGGGCTACGACTAGTGGAGGGTCACTGAAGGAGTAGACTCTCGAGTCAACGGAAAACAACGTCCGAATCCGACGACGTACGGGGACCACCCCACGTACCGGCCCCGTCGCACGGTGACCACAGTCGGAGAAGAAACGGGACTCACAGTCCACGGCCACGCACGCACCGTGCACTAGAGTCGAGAAAACTCAAGTGGCGCTAAGCCACTGGACTCTGGACAGTCCTCTAGACACACTACAGCCAACGGTCCTTGAGTCACAAGACTCGGGGTCAAGACCATAGTACGCAACAGCACAAGGCCGTCAATCTAGTCCAATCTCTAGGTCTAAAACCACGGTAGCACGTGTACCGAGATAGCTCACGAGTCGCCAAGGCCACTCCCTTGGGAAGGGAACGCAAGGGACCAAGGCCACCCACACGGGCCACACGGAAAACACAGAAGCACGATTCTCAGGGCAGCACACAAGCCACCACGACGATTTCCCATCTTGAAGCAAGCGGGAAACCTCCAGCCCCAGGCCGGACAACTGGACTCGTAGTCCAAGGCCAAACACATGGCCCACACGGGAATCGCCTCCCAAAGGAACCCACGATATGCGGGGGAGACCCCACCGCACACACACCTATACACGGTGACTCGATCATGCGTAACACGAAAGCCCGGAACACGTGGGGTCACCCAGACCCACCACACCTACGGGCACGCTAATCGAGGCAACACGGTCCCTCCCGACACCCCAAAAACACGGACACAGAACCCATGGGGTGTCCAGGACACTCACAAGGACGGAGGTCGACCACTGGGTCCCAACCGGGTCGACCGGAGACCAACACAATGCGAACGGCACACTAAAGGTCACCCGGACCCTTAAACTCACGGCACGCAAGACGAGGTAAGTGGGACCTCCCTGGACACCCAAACTCACGGTCACGGAACTCCACGGGGTGTCCGAGACACTCACGAGACCTAAAGTCAACCACTGGGTCACAACCGGGTCGACCGAGGGTCAAAACAGCGCAAACAGGAACCAGAACATGGTAGTGGTCACCCGGTGACCGCGACCAGATGGTAGCGGTCGACCGGCGACCGCGACCAAGCTGTCATGGTCGCCTCACAACCGCGACCAGCCACGCTCAGCCCCTCTGGTAGCGGTCGCCCGAGGACCGCGACCAGGTGGTAGCGGTCATCCCCTGACCGCGACCAGACAAAAGCGGTCGATCGCACGTCCGCGGGAAAATCGGGAACGGCGGGAAAACGCCCAAAGATCCACGCCACGCCCCAATCATCCACGGATGAAGGGGAAAACATAGGGGAAGCTCCCCAACAACCCCTAGCATGCATCTATGGCCTCGGATCGGCCTAAAACGCAACGAATCGCTAGATCGGGCGATCACTCCCCAAAACATGATTTTCCCCAAAACGCCCCAAACGACCCGCTCGGCTCACCACGGCCTACCAAACTCACGGGAATTGAAGCGCACGAACTGGGGGTCCATCACCCTACCTCCACCGAAGATTTCGCGCACCGTGGACGCCGATCCACGAAGAAAACGCCGTTGAAGCCTCGCCGTTCCACGAACCCACGGCCGAGCTTCCACGCGCCCTCGAGCCTCGATCCTTGACCCATCCTCGCCGTTCCACGAACCCACGGCCGAGCTTCCACGCGCCCTCGAGCCTCGATCCTTGACCCATCCTCGCCGTCCTCCTCGCCCGCGTCGCCCCGCCTCGCCCCCGCCTCGGTCCGTCGGCCGCCGGAGAGGAGAGAGTGAGAGGAGAGAGTGGGAGAAGAGAGAGAGGGTGAGAGTGAGAAATGAGAGGAAGAGAGAGGGTGGGGGGTATATATAGGAAAATCCAAAAATTCGAAAAAATACCGAAAAATAGAAAATCACGCCCTCGCGATCCTCGGAACGCACCGATCGCAACGGTACCACACTCACCTAGGTGAACGGCCCGGTTCACCCGCAACGAGGTTCCGAAGGGGAAAGTCGAAACCCACGCCGAGAATCGGAAAACACACGCGGAAAAAGCCGCGGAACTCCTCCGGGCCTCCGAAACGACTCCGGATCGCGCCGATCCGAACACGAAAGATGTCCGAAACGAAATTTCGGACACAACGGAGTCGGACGCTCCGAGAAACCAGATGTGAGACCCACGAACGAGGATCCGAAAAATCCCGGGGCATTACAGAGTTAGTGCTCCATTTCTCCCCCCCCCCCCTGTATTTTTCATTTCTTCTCTTATGTATTTGCTTTTAATTTTTTTTTTGCTATAATCAATGAATGATCATATTTTTGGGCAATTATACTACTCTGAGTATTTTGCGTTACCCTCTTCACTTTGTGCAACGAATGCCCCCCTTCCTCACCGAGGATTTATTATTCGCTAGTGTGACCATAAGAGATCCCTCCTAGGAATCCGCTTTCAGAGTTTGCTAAGAATAATGCATGAGCAGGACCCCGGAATGCAAGGTGCCTAATACCCACCGATCCCATTTCTTTCCTGACCATCTGTGGTGAAATAGTTTACTAACATCCGATACTTTTTTCTCCTTTTTTCATTTTAATTTCTTTCTTCTTCGTCGTCTAGCTTGTCTCCTACGCAGGGTAGCACGACATCATCTCAACCCCAAGTGATTCCCCGTGACCAAAAGGCCAGCTCCCATGAGTTCCATACTCTGTGTCCTGTTATTGTTGTTGTTATGTCTGTTTGATTTGAACCGGCAACCCATGTGTGGGTGAACCGGTGCCATGAATGCGCTTAAACGGCGGGTCCTTTCCCCTTTTAACCGGCAGCTCCTCACCTTAGTTAACCGACGCCATCAGTGAGTCTCATCCGATAACCCATCTCCCTTTATCCGACAGGCCTGGCAAGCCACCCGGCGGCCCCCTTCTCTCTTTAATGGGCGCCATCAATGCGCCTTAACGGTAGGGCCCCTCCCCCTTTCCTAATCGGAATCCCCTTTTATCCCTCACTAAGCACGCCCCTATATACTTTCATTTCCTTTTAATTCAAGGCAAGTCGGCATCATAAATTGGCAGTCTGTCTCTCGGGACATTTGACACTGCGGCTGTGGGTGTTGTCACGCTAGGCGCACTCTAATAATTAAGGGGTCATCTTGGACTTCCGTGGATGTGTACCCGCTTCACATCTCCCCAAATACAAGGGTCTAGGGGAGATGCTGTCGAATTTTCACCGAGATTTTAGGCCGATAAATAAAAATAATAATAATAGTAACAATAAATTAAAAAATGATGAAATGACAAAATAATTCATAAAAAATGAACAACAAAAAAATAATAAAAAGAACAAAAAATAAATAAATGATTAAAACAAAAGTAAACATATGTATATATGTATAAGAGATCCAAATAAAATACTTGTAATCAAAATCAAGGCGAAACACAAAAAAGAAGAAGAAGAATAAGAGAAGAAAAAAAAGGCAACAAAACGAAACAAGAAAAGGCAATAGAAGGGACAAGGTAAAATAAAAAATAAAAACACTCAATCGCGAGAAGTAAGAACTCTGTCGATAGGGTCAAACTATGTCGATAGGGTCAAAGCCCTATCGACAGAGGTAAAGAATCTGTCGACAGGGTGAGAGTCTTGTCGATCGATTTATCAGGGCCTCTAGCCCGTATATCAAAAAAAGGAAGAAGAAAAAGGGGGGGAATTATATAAAATGAGAAGAGGGAAAGAAAG
This sequence comes from Amorphophallus konjac, assembly GCA_022559845.1. Taxonomy (NCBI): domain Eukaryota; kingdom Viridiplantae; phylum Streptophyta; class Magnoliopsida; order Alismatales; family Araceae; genus Amorphophallus; species Amorphophallus konjac. The sequence goes on from CM040128.1 coordinate 18,659,577, forward strand.
GTTTAATAACCTCTGATCCATTAAACTAAAAATTACGGCAATAAATACTAAACATAAAAGGGGGAAAATGTTACAAAACAAATGCACGTGTTATGAAATCAAAACAACAAGAGGTACGTCAGATCAAAATAATGAAAAATCATAATAATAAAAAAAAGGATAATATATAAATTGTGAGAGAACTGAATAGCATATAACCAAATGGAGACAAAGATCATTAGAACAAAAAATGATAAAAAAGATTTTCACTCGTGCCTGACATGGCACTCCCTATTCATGAGTGAGGGGAATAGAAATATGGCCTACTGCGAGTATAGTTTGGCCCATGGGATCTGTCCCGCCATGGCCATGACCTGACCTTGTTTCGGGGCCGATAATCCTTCAAGCCCGACCTACCCCCGCTAGGGCTCGTACCCTTTTTCTAATATTAAATCATGTCGGATCATAGGCGAACATGTGTTCAGGGGACCACCCCTGGCGTTGCTGCATCGTCAACATAAATCAGTCCCGGATCGATGACCGAATAAATTTTTTACGATATTTTTAGTCCCATACTCGATGGCCCGGGGCTACGCTGATTTACCTTTGAACCTGCATGCGTATACGACATCAGTGTCAACGGTGAGTCGAAAGATTCGCACAAACATGGTCAAGAAGCCCCTCGAATGATCTGAACTTACTAGTAGGCTAGTCCTCGAGAGTGTTACATTCGATATGGGACTAAGTGTTGCCATTTCATGCACACATAGACGATTAAGGGACCGTCTTATATTTCTGTAGACGAGCACTCACTAGATCCCCCGACATACTCCGGGACAGGGGGAGATGCTGCCAATTTTTTGATTCTTCGTCACTCAAGAAACAACAAAATAAGAAGAATATAATCGGGTCAAAATAAATAATAATTATTATAAATAAATAATAGTAATAATAAATAAATAAGGGGGACGCCAGGGGGTTCAGTCGATCTTGCCCAGGGGTAAGTCGATCTACCCCAATTCGGGTCGACACATCCATGGGTTTGGTCGACCGATCAGTGTCTTCGGTCGACTGACTCATGAATAGGTCGGCCTACTTATGACATGGGCCGATCGACTTCAGCCTAGGACGACAAATCCAGTGGCTTAGTCGACTGATTTGCATTATCAGTCGACTGGCTTTGGCCTCGACAAATCCAAGGGCTCAGTCGACTGACCCATGGGTAGGTCGACAGGCTTTGGCCCAGGTCGACCTACTCTCTAGCCGAGGTCAACAAATCCAAGGGCTCAGTCGACTTATCTGCATTATCAGTCGACTGACCTATGGGTAGGTCGATTGACTTTAGGCCAGATCGACCTATCCCTTAGCTCAGGTCGATCGATTTTCATCTTCAGTCGATTGATTTCCTTTTCAGTCGACTGATCTGCTAGTAGGTTGACCTACCTGTTGGCTCAGGTCGATCGATTTTCATATTCAGTCGACTGTTTTCCTTTTCAGTCAACTGATGTGACCCAGGTCGACCTATCTGAGTTCAAATGGTCAGTAACAATAATAATAATAATAATAATATAACAAAATCAAAGTAAAAAGAATAGAATCAAAACAAATAATAAAGAAATCAAAAAATAATAATAAAATATATAATGCAATAAAATCAAAACAACAAAAAACACATGGTAAAATAAATCAAAAATAATGAAAATCATGATAAAATCTAAACAACAAAAAAATGTAATAAAAGCATGATAACCAAGAATAAAAATAAGAACATAAAAAATAACAATAAAAATAAAAAGGGGTTTATTTTACATTTCTATGCGTGCACTACCATAAATTTAGGTCGTATAGCCCTTAATTTCTCTTAGCGATTAATCAAGGATTTTCTCCCCTTCGTGGAGATGTAATTAACGTTATGACATTTATGATACAGCGGATTCTAGTCCCGACACGCTATCCACTATCGTCTGATTAGTCAGACGACACGCGCACTGGCGACTCCAAGTCATCTTGATCTTTGAAATCTGAATAAACTGTCACTTTATGATTGACACGCTTGCGTACTAATAAATTAAAATAAAATAATTAAATAAAATAAATGAATAAGATAATAAGATTAAAAAAATAGTTCCCACGAGAGTTGCTTAAAAGAATTTCAAATAGTTTTCTTTCTCTCAAGTGATTTGTCCCCTCCTATATATATATATATATATATATAAGGTAGTATGAGAACTGAACTTTCGTTAGTTGGTATCCATTCTCCATCGCTTCGGCAACGAAGTTTCTCCTTCGTAAAATATTTGATTCTCTAGCTGTGAGAAGAAAGAGATCAGTTATGATATGCAAGTATCAATCGGAGTTTGACCCACTGATATCCGTTCTCCCGCTTTATTTTGAGATTAAAGATAATTAGATTAAATTTAGATTAATTTATTTTATTTATTTATTTTTATTTTGACATGGCATTAGATTAAATTATCTGACTTGTGGAAACAGGACGAGTTAATCGGATTTAAATAAGATTAAGTCGCTTTTAAATAAGTTATATAAATTTGTTTCTGTCAAATTAAAATGATTTAATTTTAGACTAAAAAGGGGATAATTCTGTGACAAGTGTCGAACAAAGCGGGGCTATAAAAAGTAGACGGGCTTGTCGCGTTCTCTTTCCCAGCTCAAGTTCACTCGGCAGCATGCGGCGGAAGTACTCCCCGCCCGGGAAGACAGGAGCGGCTAACCCCCGCGCCGCCGGCGGAACCAGCCACACCACACACCAGGGAAGCCAAACACGACTGTAGAGAGAGGTCGGGCCTTCGTGTGCCCTACTGGCTGGACAGGCGGGCGACAAGCTGTCCCATCTGGACACCTTGCGTTCACCACATCTACGTCATTGACGCGTTTCGAGTTGTTTCACACTCTCAACCAACTTGGAGATGTTTCTGATCAGAAGTGAGGACAGTCGCAGACGAAACTGTTTGAATAAGGGGTCATATGCATGTACGTATGCATGCACGCATGCATGTCGATTGAGATGACTTGTACTTCCTTATAAATTAAAGAAGTTCTCTCGCTCATCCTAACTAGAATGAGACATGGCGATCGAGCGAGCTTCGTTGAATGAACATTGATGATGCTTGTGCGTAGTGATGTTTCATTAATTAGTAGATCGCCAAGTATCGATCGGCGATATATATTTTGTCCATGGAGGTCTCACTTGTGCTTGTGAGTTTTTATTTGTATTGACTTCTTTGAAAATATGAACAAAGATTAATATTGAGCGAGGATCCATATCTTTTTTTTTTCTGTCGAAGAATGCCTAAATTATAAGACAAATGCACATGCCACATGATCAGTAGTTGCGGCCTAAAACACTGTAAAATGTCAAAAGTGAAATGGCTATATATCAACATCTTATTTGAGTTTAACAATTATTATTCAGATTTTTCTTCATCTTCATCCAATAAATTTAGCCTTTGGATGTTAATATTCTATGGTTTGTTAAATATATATGCATCCCTACATATAAATTAGTACTTTTTGCGAGCGCACATCTTACAAGGGAAACTTCTATATATGTTGTAAAAATTAAAGAAAATACAGCCACACATATATATTCATGGTACGTAGTTTCATTCTTTTACTACGTACGAGACATACATATCAGTCAATGCGGTGTGATCGAGGAGCCTCTTCTCCAGCCTCTTGGTTGTACCTCCTCCATTTAATTTTTAAATAAAATTAGTGGAGCAAATCACAATTTCTTTCCCAAAAAAAAACTGAGACATACATACCAATTAATATGGAGGCTCTAATGTCACTTCCATAAAAACGTTTACTTCTTTTTCACCAAAAATAAAATCCATAGCACTTTTAAAAAAATTCTCCATGCTTAGTTTCATTCATTAGGAGATGAATTATTTATATATTTTTTATGAAACTTTGGATAAAAGTTTAATGCTTTAGTCAATTTATGCGTAGGTAAAAGGATGGTCTTAGAAGGATCTCACACGACGATTTTCAAAGCGTAAACCAAGGGTAGTGCTGTCGTGCATGCTGAGATAGATGGTCGGTGGCTTGTCCACTTGTGAATCCGCACGCACCCCTTGATCACTTTCCTTCCGGAAAGGTTTTCAAGGGTCCAGGGTGCAGGAGGAATCCCTGAATTATGATCAGCTGTGAGAAGAAGGAAAAAGAGGAACTTTTATTCTCTGCCGGACCAACAGCAACCTTGATTTTGTGGCATTCTAAGAAGAGAGCAGCTCCATGCATGGCAGCTTTTCATTTGTCTTTCCTGTGCAGAAAGGTGATCCTTCAATTTGGAGATGAGGGGAAAACGTGCAAGTATAACAAATAAGAGCAACAATAAGCTCAAAGCATATCCTATATTTGGTATTTGTGGTTCAAACTTAAAGGAAAGTATCGTAAACTGTTATCCATATGATAGAAATCATGCATGAGAAGAACAACAAAACAACAAAAACATAGATGGGTGAGTTGAGCACGTCCTTAAGCATCGATGCTGAAGAGGCGAAATCTCGTGCTGGTTCCTGAGCGGGCTGGTAATCACCAAGTTAGTAAACTGCAAGACAGGGAAACGGGTCAGAGGGCTCAGGGGGATTCCCTGGAGCGAAACCCTCCGACGCTCAAGTCAGTAGAGCAATGGTGGGAGCAGCGATAGGGAGGAGGAGGTGAAGGCGCGAGATCCCTCTCCACCAATGGGGTGAAGTGATCCGTGCTCAGGAATTGGGGGTGGATCAATGCCCTTGGACTTACCTTTCGCCGGAGGGTATCCCAGGTTTAAATAGTGCGCCGCCCTCTGGAGTCCTGCAAGCCGAGGGGTCTCCGGTGGAGGTTACGTCATCGTCGTGGGCGTTTATGGCCTCATCGTGGGGGCGTTATCCTCGCGGGGAAGCCGAAACTGCTGTGGACTCTAACGGCTGCAATAATAAATATTTTATCGGTCGTACCGAGCTTAGAGGGGCCGGCCCTACTTGGGCAATAGGCCTAGCTCGATGAGGAGATGGGTCGGACAGACCGGCTAGCGCTTCCCTCCTTCGTGCGGAGGGATAGCTCGTGCGCGGGTCTTCCTGTGACCTGACCGATGCTCGGGCTCTCCGAGCCTTGGGGCCGCCTAGGAGAGTTGTTTCCTCGAGCATTGTTTTATTGGGCTTTTCCAAGTGGGCCCTGTGGGCTGTCACTTGGACGAGCTTGCCTCGTCGGGCCCTGTTGGGCCTAATTGGGTCTGCCCTTTGAGTGGGCTGCAGGAATCCCCCTCTCCACTTGTCCCTCTCCTACTCCCGAGCCAAGGGGGCTCGGTTGAGTAGTTTTTCGAGGCTTTGGACCGGCGTGGCTCGGGTGGGTGGAATCATGTCGGCGTTATGAAGCCACGTGTAGTGGTCGTCTGGGCCCGTAGTAATAATGATCCTGACGGATTTGAAATGAAGGGGCCCCCTTTTTTCTCGGAGGTTGGAACGGCACGCCGCCTCCCGCGAGGGTTTATAGGCGTAGGGCGCTGCTTGTCCTCCCAGCCGTTCTAGGGTTTTTGGCCTTTCCCCCACTTCTTTGCTTCTGGGGCTCCTTGATGCGCCGTGAAGATGAAGCAGGGGAGCAAGTTCTTGCGGCGGCATTTGAGGAGCTGGCACGTATAGCCGCGGAGGCGATCCGGCAGCTTCCACTACAAGAAAAAGTGGCAATAGCGACCGAATTAGAGACCGAATAAATCGGTCGCTAGTCGGTCCCAAATAGCGACCATATAGCGACCGATATAATCGGTCGCACGTCTGAGACCCATTTTGCGACCGAATTTATTTCGGTCTCTAATTGGTCGCTGATCTTGCGACCGAATTTATTTAGGTCGCGAAGCGGTCGCGGATCACTCATCTCCCCCCCCCCCCCCCCCCCCCCCCCCCCCCCCCGCCACCAGCTCCCCCCCCTCCCCCCCCGCGTCCCCCCCCCTCCCCCCTGCGGCCCCCTCCCGCCCGAGCCCCCCTCCGCCCGAGCCCCCCCTCCCCCCGCGGCCCCCTCCCCTCCCGCCCGATCCCCCCTCCGCCCGAGCCCCCCCCTCCCCCTGCGGCCCCCTCCCGCCCGAGCCCCTCTCCGCCCTAGCCCCCCCTCCCCCTGCGGCCCCCTCCCGCCGGAGCCCCTCTCCGCCCTAGCCCCCCCTCCCCTTGCGGCCCCTCTCCCGCCCGAGCCCCTCTCCGCCCGAGCCCCCCCTCCCCCTGCGGCGCCCTCCCGTCCGAGCCCCTCTCCGCCCTAGCCCCCCCTCCCCCTGCTGCCCCCTCCCGCCCGAGCCCCTCTCCCCCTGAGCCCCCCCTCCCTCTACGGCCCCCCCATCTCCCCCCCGCGACCAGCTCCCATCGGCGGTGGACGGACGACTGCGAGCGGCGTGGCGAGCGGCGGTGGACGGACGACTGCGAGCGGCGGCGGGGACCGGCCATCGGAGGTAAGTGAGGCGGACCCCCGCCGGAGCCCCCCTCCGCCCGAGCCCCCCCTCCCCCTGCGGCCCCCTCCCGCCCGAGCCCCTCTCCGCCCGAGCCCCCCCTCCCCCTGCGGCCCCCTCCCGCCGGAGCCCCCCTCCCCTTGCGGCCCCTCTCCCGCCCGAGCCCCTCTCCGCCCGAGCGCCCCCTCGCGCTGCGGCCCCCTCCCGCCCGCGCCCCCCCTCCCCCTCCGGCGCTGCTCTCCCCTCCCCATCTGGTTTCCCCCTCCGGCGCGGCTCTCCCCTCCCCATCCGGTCCCCCCTCCGGCTCCGGTCCCCCCTCCGCAGGGCCCCCCCTCCGGCTCCGCCCCCCCCTCCGCAGGGCCACCCCTCCGGCTCCGGTTCCCCCTCCGCAGGGCCCCCCCTCCGGCTCCGGTCCCCCCTCCATAGGGCCCCCCTCCGGCTCCGGTCCCCCCTCCGGCTCCGGTCCCCCCACCGGCTCCGGTTCCCCCTCCGCAGGGCCCCCCCTCCGGCTCCGGTCCCCCCCCTCCGGCTCCGGTATTAAATTTTAATATCCTGCTATATTTGATTTCTGCTCTTATGAATGTGTTGGATGTTAAAATAAAATTCATGCTTGGAGTGGTCTCTGATCTCAAACTAGCCCACCCACCTCCTGTTGCTACAGTACCATTAGGAACTGGGAACAATCTTCCTTTTGCATTTGGCTGGGTAGGTTACATTTCCACATGTATAATGTACATGTACAATTTGACTTGTTCATGCATGTGCATGTGGTTTGGGGCTCAGGGGATGCTGATCATGTACTTGCTTTCACAATTAGACAAGCTAGTCACATTGGGGTTCCTTAATTTCCATTTGTGTACATGCTCCCAATGTTAACCATTTTTGAGCCTTCTTCTGAGCCTTAATTGGCTACATTATGTTGATACTTAACAGTGGTGAGCAATGCATTATGCATTCTGAGGACCCCGAGTGGGTCGATAGAACAAGTTACTTCCTTTTCCTTGCTTTTCAGATGATGTATTCAATTTTAGAATTCATCACGTTATCCAACAAATGGATGCACATGAGATTAGATGCCTTTATTTTTCTTTTCCAAGTCCTAAGGTGAAAGCAACTGCTGTTGTAGGGAAAGAAGAATCCTGGTAATGGATGTATATGTATTTGGAGCTGATAATCAGTGGTGTACCCAAAATAAATAAACTAATATAATAGGTATTAATATGATGTTTAAATTTTATTTTATGTATACTTGATCATTAGATTAAATTAATGGATGATATTAAAGGATAAAATAGTAATTTAAGTATTATTCAATTATCTGATATTTATATGATACCTATAATACTGTAGCTTTTCGATAGAACTATAGGGTCTTATAAGACAGTTTAAGATGGTAGTTTCCTTGTTGACTTGGATTTGGATGCACCCGCACCCCATATCTGCACCAAAATCAGACCTGTTCATCCTTAGCCTGGATCTAAAGATTCAATTATGTTCAAAAGCATCTGGCAGCATGATTTCTTCATGTGTTTGTGGGAGTGGATCATACATTCGTATGCATGCACTCAGTCAGAATCTTTTTCCCTTTTTCCCTTGTCCGTAGTCCAAATGGAATGATATGCAAGATATATATCTGACTATCACAACCTTATGATGTAGAGAGTTTGCTGCTGATTTTATTTTTTCTTTATGAAATGTAATTCAGTTGGCATATAATCATGAGGATGAGAATTCCTAAAGAAGGCTCTTGTGATCCTGTGGCGCTTCTAATCAGATTTCTAAAACAGAATGATGCACCTAACCTTATTTAGATGCTGGGCGGTTTGATCACGTATCTTGCAATATATCCATGCTCTGTCTAATCAGAATACTGTGTCTGAAGACCACTGTTCCGTTGTTTATTTTTTCTTTTTTGTTATTTAGACTTGTAGCATTTCTAAAATAGTAATTATATATGAAGCTAGAGATAGTTGGGTGTTACTTGCAGCATTTCCAGCACATTCATAAGAGCATGAATTTTATTTTAACATGTTACTGCTATGTTTTTAGAATGTGTTATTATCTTGTCAATATTTAATTAGTTGGGTGTTGTATGTGAGCTGAGATGCGTGGGTGCAACCTAACATTGCACGCATCTTAGGAGAGCGTGTTAAACCCGTGTCAATCAATCTACCCGTTCAAGACTTTGGGATTGATGTGCACGTTCTCATTTTGAATGATGAGAATGTGTATATCTAACTCAAAGTCTTGAATTGTCCCGTTTGGACAGTCTGTGAATGTTTGATCGCACTTAGGTGGTTAATTACTATATGTGTTTGTGTTGTTTGTTAAAAATTTTGGCTGGATGCGTCTTCTCACTCCTCTCTGATATACCTTTATTGATTTTGATTAATTTCTTAACCACTTATTAGTAAGTGTTTAAGAAAATTTCTTAATCAATAAATATTTTGTGGTATATCGGAGAGGTGTGGGGAGATGTTGCCGAAATTTTTAGCAAATAACACAACACATATAGTAATTAATCATGCGATCAAACCTTCATAGATGGGTTAAAAAGTGAAAATCTAAATGATATTTCCGTCCTATTTAAAATGGCAGAGATGGACGATGTGAGGAAAGGGTTGGACTTTTTATTTTGTTAAACATGTTAAAGTTTTGTGTGTTTACATTTCATTCGCATAGGGAAAATGTCTGAAGATCGTTCATGGATGTACCGTAGAGTAGTTGATCAGGTGGTGTCTATGGAATTTAAAAATGGAGTTGAGAGATTCATTCAGTTTGCTTTGAGAAATCCTATTGAAGCTGTAGATTGTGAGGGTCGTATCCGATGTCCTTGTGTAGTCTGTAAGAATTTGAAGTGGCTGACAACATGGGATGTACAACGTCATTTATACAGAAAGGGGTTTGTTAAAGATTATACAAACTGGATATGTCATGGTGAAACATGGTGAAACACGACCTCTGCACCGTTACCACTGACAACAGGTAGATTGACGGCCTCTGCACCGCCATCACACATGGCGAGTGGATCTACACCTCCTCCAGCTGAGTCAGGTATGTTCATTTACATTTCTATATTTTTTTGATAGTTTATTTTATTTATTTTTGTCCATTTCGTATAGTACGTGCTGATGACGAGACGAGTCATCACGAGGGGGAGGGCAGTTATAATGAGACGATGCGGGCAGTGTGGATAAATGAAGGGTATGTAATGCATTATTTTTGTTATCTATTCATCATTGTGGTATTAATATTTTCAATTTCAGGAATAAAATAGAGCCAGCCCAAGCATCACAATTTATTACAAAGTCAATTGAAGCACATTTTCCAGGCCCCATCCGTCGCTTTTCTGATTTTTCGATGGATGTTCGGGATTTATTGTTCACTATGTTCTTGGTATTTATCTTATTTTATCATATTAAGTCATTTTCCTGCTATATTTTAACACACTTATTGTTATGTAACATATAATTTATTTTTTGTTAATATGTAGAGGAATCATCGATTCACAGAGCATTCAGATGAGTTACGTGCTAGATCTGCATGGACAACTACTGCAAGAGCAAATTTCAAACATCTTATGCACAATATCCGAAAAAATGCAGAAAGAGCATGTACAAGTACAGATAAGAACCAATGGAAGGAGCATGGGCCTGTGTGGATGAGAAAGGAGTATTGGACGGAGCTGTGCAACATTTGGGGAACGGAGAAATGGAATGACAATTCAAACAAAGCAAAGCAAAACAGAGCAGCGCATCCTGAAGCGAATGTACACACGGGTGGCTCTGTCTCCTTTGCAACGCATAAAGCGAGATTGGTAAGTACACTTCTACATTTGTAATTTTTTTTAATCTAATAATAAACTGTGATTTATTTGAATAACAGGAAGTACAATTAAAGCGGCCACCTCAATTTCAAGAACTTTTTGATCATACTCATAAGAAGAAAGGGACAAATGCTTACATTAGTGAGAAAGCTCGGGAGGTAGCGGTAAGTGTATACATTAATAGTTTTCATAAGATTAAACTGTAGAATAATTTTGTTTTGTTTTTTTATTTTTTGCAGGACTCATATAGTAGAGGAATGGATGAGAGTTACGGGGATGACAGTCAGCGTCCAGAGTTGGATCCTGACATTTGGGTTGCAGCATCTGGGGCACCCAAGAAAGGCCATGTTTATGGTTTTGGACATAGCTTGGGCACGACTAGGGTGTTATCATCATGCTCGAGTTCGGTCTCACATGCGACCTCTCCATTTACCACACCAGCAGCCCCAGATACCACACCAGCAGCCCCAGATGGTTCTTCCAGTGCCGCCCCGACCATGACTCCAGATATGTTTAGGGCGATCGTCAACGAGACCGTCTCTCAGAATATCTCAACCATCGTCTCTCAGACCGTCTCCCAGATACTCACAGAATTGGGACTTGCTAGTAATAGAGCACCTCCTGCACCTCCTGCACCTCCTGCATCTCGTGCACAGCAGCCTCCGGTAAGTATTTTATTTGATTGATTTTCTATTTGTTAACTCTAAATATCATCTTACAAAATATAAGAATTTAGATTGAGGAGGGGAAAATATCATTTTCTTAACTCTATGAACTTGGGTTTGAGGGTCCAAAATTGAAAAGAGAGGTCCAATCAATCCATCGATTGTTCCAACACGACATGGGGGGTGAAAGTAACCTGTAGAAACTGACGGAGTTCAAATTGGACTCCAAATTTGAGCTCGATGCTCAAATTTACATTTCCTAAATAGAACCAAGTTAATCGAGTGTAAGAGGGTCAAAAATAAAGAAATATATGTCCAATTAATTTGTCAATGACTCCAACACGATCGGGAAGGTGAGAGTGACTTGTAGAAACTGACGGAGTCCAAATTGGACTACCGATTTGAGCAAAACGTTTAAAATTGTCATTTGTCAATTTCACTTAAATGAAAAACATCTTGCTTTTAATTTTCAAGAAAAATTGATTTCTTTATTAAGGATTTGATTTTAATTTTTTTAAATGATATACAGGATCATCCGTCGCGAGATGTTGGACGAGACGACGACCAGGATGACACATATGCGGAGGATTTGTGATTTCATTTTAGTTATTTGCATGTTGTCATTTTATTATGGATGTATGATTAATTTGTGTGTTTGTATGTGATGAATTTGAAGTTCGTGGAGATTGTGATTTGTGTAGTTGATTTATATGTTTTTATGAAATTGTTATTTATCAGGTTATTTATTTTATTAAATTATTATTTATCAGGTGATTTATAGTCGATTATATAAATTTATAAAAAAAAATACTACAAAATTAGCGACCGAATAGTGACAGTCTTTATTATTTATTTTATTAAAGTATTAAAATTAGCGACAGAATAGCGACCGAATAGCGACTGTCTCTATTATTTATTTTATTAAATTATTATTTATCAGGTGATTTATAGTCGTTTATATAAATTTATTTTAAAAAAATACTACAAAATTAGAGACCGAATAGCGACCGCATAGCGACTGTATATATTAGCGACGGGTCATGCGACCGATTGATATCGGTCGCTATCCGCGACTGATATTGCGACCGATAATTATCGGTCGCTATCCTCGACTGCTTCTGCGACCGATAATTATCGGTCGCTAACGGCGACCTATTGTGCGACCGATTTATATCGGTCGCCATTTAGCGACTATTATATAGCGACCGACATGTTCGGTCGCTAATAGGTGTCTGTTTGGTCGCAGTATCTCTTTGCGACCGATCTGCGACCGAATAGCGACCGGGAGGTCGGTCGCTACTCGCGGTTTTTCTTGTAGTGTTCCTTCTCCCCCGGAGTCTTCGGGCTCTCGTGAAGGTTCTTCTTCTAGCTCTATAGCGGATCTGCGCTCGGAAATCGAGCAGGTGAGGCGGGAGCCCGTCCCCAATCGCAGCGAGTTGGGGGAGACTGATGTGAAGAAACTGGAGCATCGGTTTTGCCTGTCTCTCCGTTATAGCTTTACAGCCACTGCCCCATACGAGACGAGCTTGGATAGTCGCACGGGCCATATCTGTACTTTTCCCCTGGTGTGGAAGAGAGGATTCTGCCTCCCCTTCGAGCCCTTCGTTCTGAAGCTTCTCAATTTTTTCGTGTTGGCGCCTTTTCAGCTGGTGGCCAACTCGTATCTTCTGCTGTCTGCCTTTCGGATCCTCTGCCGCCTGCAGGGGGTTCCCCCGTCCCTGGATCTTTTTCATTATTTCTTCGAGCTGAAGGCACATCCGTCGGCGGGGAAAGGCTTCTACTTTATTCAGGCGCGCAGGAATCGGAGTTGTATTCCGCTGGCGGCGAAGGATTCTTCGCACAAAGGGTGGAAGAGGTAGTTTTTCTGGGTGAAGGCGGAAGCAGTGGATGAATCCTGAAGGTGCCAGGTTATGCCCAACTTCCATCCGAATCTTCCCCCGCGGCAGGAGGAGTTCCCCGCCGATGTGCAGGAATACGCCGTTCGCTTGTTGACAAATCGCCGGTCGACTGAGGAGCTGGTGACGCTGGAGAACGTAGAGCAGTATCTGCTTACACAGCTCAAGCCATCAGGTATCATCCTTCGGATCCTTCTACGGGGTCGGAGGGTCGCCTTTTCGCTTCTTAACCGAATATTCTTCTTCATTGCAGACATCCGGCGGGAACCTTTGGAATAGGTCACCGAGGTCGTCGATCTTGGGGATGACTCGACGGCTGATGAGTCTGTCGTTCCCGCGAATCGTTCCCAAGCCCGGGATAAGGGCAAGGGGGTGGCCTCCGAGGGATCTTCGCGGCCAAGCGGGGCGAAGCGCAAGGATCCCATGGAGGGAAAATTACGGGAAGCCGCGAAGGACAAGAAACGGGCCAAGAAGGCTGGCCTTCCTACCGCTGCTGGGGGCGACTCTGGCTCGGCGGCGCTCCCCTCTCGGGGGCAAGATGGGGCCGACCCTTCCGGGCCAGCTCTCCCACCTACCAGGCGAGAGGGGGTCGAGGAGACCATGGGCCCCTCAGAGGGCGGAGATGGGTCGGTTCTCCCCTCCCCGGGGATGGAGGGGGCCGGTGCTGAAGTACCTGACGTCGAGACCGGGAGACCGGTCGAGGTCGGCGATGTCTCGGGCGGCGAGGCGCGGGCCGAGACAGATAGGGTTGGGGGTTCGCCTGCGAGGGCGTCGCAGCCCCTAGTGCTCGAAGTTCCCGGTGCGGTCAATCTCGTGGCGTCGGTCGAGGTTGGGGGTTCGCCCGGGGAGGCGTCGCAACCCCAACCGACCGCGGCGCGCGGGGCGATCGGCCCCGTTGCTCGAGCCGAACCTTCTGGCGAGGCGTCCGGTGGGGAGCGGATCTCCATGCCGGAGGCCTTGGAAAGGCTCAGTGTTTCGGGCGACCTGTATCGGGTTTGCCGAGAGGTTGCCGCAAGGATGAGGGGGGGAGACAAGCGCCACTCCCCCTCCGGAGTCCAAGACGTCATAATGGAGGGCGGCCTAGTCATGGCTCAGTCGGCGGCCTTGATGGTGGAGACGTACGCCCGGACGGAGGCGGAGCGGTCGAGTCTCGCCTGGGCCCTCGGGGGGTGCGAGAGGAAACTGGCTTGCCTCAGCGAAGAGCATGAGGGGCTCCGATGGGAGTTCTCCGTGATCAGGGATTTGGCACGGGCGAGCCGGCTAGAAATCGAGGCGCTGACTGAGCAGTTGGCTAAGGCCCGAGAGTCGCTCGAAAGGAAGGGCAAACTCTTGGAAGAGGAGGGTCTGCGTCACCTCGAGCTGGACGGTCGTTGGGAGCTCGAATGTGCCGAGCTACTAGACCGGGCGGAGATAGCGGAGCGCCTTCGTTCCGTGGCCGAGGCGGAGCGGGCTTGGGTCGAGCTCGTTGGAAGGACGGAGCAGATCGAGGTGGAGGCGATCGAGCGGTATAGGAGCTCGGACGCCTACTCAACCGACCTGGAGAGAGCCGCCCTACCATATTACGAGGTAGCGCTTCGCCGGGGCGCCCGAAAGGGGTTTAAGCAGGGTTATCGTCGGGCGGTGGACTACGCCGACGAGCGAGACTCCGGGATCGAGTTCCCTTTGGGCCAGAGCTATGACTCGGATGAGTCGGCTTCTAGCTCCTCTACGTCGGGCGGGGAAGATCCAGAGGGGTCTCCTCCGGCGGGGTCACCAACTCCGGACGTCTCGGGAGGGCTCGCGACCGAGACAGTTCTCGCACAGGCGAGGTCAGTGCCCGGGTCGGCCGTCACCGAGGGTGCCGGGGGTGATGCGCCCACTTCCGTCGCTCCCGAGCTTCAAAGTGGGCCCGAGGCCTTCAGGAGAGGGCCGGGCTTGGTACTTCATTCGGCGTGCTTCTCGAGGGTCGGAGGACTCTTGGGAGTCTCGGAGCCAAGATAGGTAGGGGGTGCGCCAGTCGCTCGGGACGGCCGAGTCAACAGCGATGAGCTCCGAGTCAATGCTCGGGCATTCTAGCTCTTCGAGGAGGACCGATCGGGTACCTTCTAGGTCTAGGGAGGAGGCCAACCGAGAGAGGGCGTCCGCTCGGGAGTTTTCTTCCCAGGCTATTCGGACTACCTCGAACCTCTCGAATTGTTGGGCCAGGCTCCTGACCAGCTTGAGGTATTTGATCATGGGTGCCTCTCGAGCTTCGTACTCGCCGTTGATCTGGCTTGCAACCAGCTGAGAGTCGGTGTGGATCCTGACTCGCTCAGCCCCCAACCGCCGGGCCATGCGCGCTCCCGATATAAGGGCCTCGTACTCGGAAGCGTTGTTGGACGCCTGGAAGTTGAATTTCAAGGCGTACTGCAGCTCCACTCCTTCGGGGGATCTTAGGAGGATCCCAGCACCACTACCGACCGAGTTGGAAGATCCGTCGACGTATAGTTCCCAGGTTGGCCCGGGCATGGTCGGCAGTCTACCTTCGGTCGGGATGGTACTTTCGGCGATGAAGTCGGCGAGCGCTTGACCTTCTATAGCTGAGCGCGGGCGATACGAGATGTCGTAGGCCCCAAGCATAATGGCCCATTTGACGAGTCACCCCGAGGCCTCGGGGTGGGCCAAAATCTTCTTCAACGACTCGCCGGTTAGCACGGTGATGGGATGCCCCTGGAAATAGGGTCGGAGGTGTTTCGCGGAGGTAACCAGCGCTAGCACGAGCTTCTCGGTTGCGGGGTACCTCCTCTCGGCCTCGTTGAGCACCTTGCTGGTGTAGTAGACTGGTCTTTCGATTCTCGAGTCATTTCTGACAAGGACCGAGCTGACCGTTGATGACGTCGCCGAGAGATAGAGCAGCAAGACTTTGCCCGGCACGGGCTTGGAGAGCATCGGGGGTGAAGCCAGGAACTCCTTGAGCTCAGCGAACGCTTTCTGGCATTCCTCATCCCATGCGAACGTAGCAGATGCCAACTTGGGCCCCCTCAACAGTTTAAAAAAGGGCAGGCATCGTTCGGCCACTCGAGACAAGAAACGGCTGAGAGCGGTGACACGCCCCGTCAGACGCTGGACGTCCTTAATGCAGGCGGGCGGGCGCATGTCCAGGATGGCCTGGACTTTGTTGGGGTTGGCTTCGATCCCACGCTGAGTGACCAGGAAACCCAAGAACTTCCTGGATCTTACTCCGAAGGCGCACTTGGCAGGATTGAGCTTCATGTTGTACTTCAGGAGGACGCCGAAGGTTTCAGCGAGGTCGGTGAAGTGGTCCTGGGCCTTGGGGGTCTTGACGAGCATGTCGTCAATGTAGGCCTCAACGTTCCGACCTAGCTGCTCCTCGAACATGTGATTGACCAGTCTTTAATATGTGGCTCCGGCGTTCTTCAACCCGAAAGGCATCCGGGTATAGCAGTACATGCCATAGTCGGTGATGAATGCGGTCTTTTCGACGTCTTCAGAATTCATAGACCGGTGCGGCTAACGGGGTGTACCGCTCGTACTTCCGCTTGCGTTCTCCATCTCGGTCTCGCTTCTTTCCCGAGCTAGGATTTGGCTCGGGGCCCCGCTTCTTGTCCCCGTACCGACCCTAGCCGGTTGCGTCTCGGCAAGCGCTGAGTACTTCTTCGCACTCGGCGTGTCGCAGAGCCAGAGTCACTAGCTCGGCAAGGGTCGAGGGAGGGTGGAGGATAAGTTCACGGCGGAGGTTTTCGTCCCGGGTACCCCCGGTCAGTGCGGTTGTGGCCGAGGCCACGTCCAGGCGGGGGATTCGGAGGGCTTCCGATTTAAATCGGTGGACGTAAGCCCGGAGCCTTTCCCCTTGCGCCTGTTTAAGGGCCAAGAGTGTAACGACCTGAGAATCCGATTACCGGGAATGCCCGATAACCCGAGACTCGCACCGCCGCCCACGAGCCGGGAGGGCTCGGAAGGGCTAAAAGGAGTGTGGAGGCATAAGGAAATAGGAAATAAAGCAGGATAGCCAACAACAACAAGCTGAAAGAAAGAACAACTACAGCTACAACCGAGTCCAGTCCAACAGAAAGTACAGTCTAAAGCAGTAAAAACGTACCACATGCCGAGTGAACACTCGGCCCGACGAGCTGGCAGCTGAGAACCTGCGCACCGCACCCTCCAACCTCGAGGAAGAAGAACCGCATCACCTGAAAAGTAGGGAATGAGTCTCTAAAACAGAGACTCAGCAGGGATCCCGCAGAACCCCAACCGGAAACAACGGCGGTAGTGGAAAGGAAGGCTACAAGAGCAACCGCAACAGCAGGAACAGTAAACCCGGTGGCCGGTCGAAGCCCGGCACTACAACTACTCCTACTGTACCAGAAACACACCCCGATCTCACAGTCGAGGCTACCGAACTGCACTAGTACCACATACCGAAGTAAAAACCCACGGTAACCATGCCGTAGAGGCCTGTCCCCCGGACACAGCCGATTAGGACACGTTGTCCAAGGTGCAACCCCAACCATCTGATCGCGGGTACCACACAACAAGACGCAACCTCGGTAGAGCCACTAGCACTAGTTTGACGGCGCGAAAACTAACACACGCGCCACGGCGAAACAACCGAAACTCAACGGTCGACACGACCGAAACCCGAAGGTCAAAGTCACGGAAACTGACAGTCTGTCACTCCCAACTCGACAGGAGTACCTCCCACTAGAAGCACAGTCGGTGGCGTCCCCTGACGACTTACACCGCACCGCAGGTGAACTGCCTGATGTAGTAGCGCCTACCAAAGGCACGAACACCGTACAAGTAACCACAAGCAAGTGACTAGCTGGGGTCACGCCCGTCGACGTGGGTCCACCCGCTCCCAACCACGTGTGCACACACAGACCACGCGTCCTAGGTCTGGCCCTCTGACTGGTTTTCCCCCGGCACTGGACTCTGATTTGACGAGGGGCCCGATGGTAACCAGTCTAAAACCGTCCTCAGGGTAAGCCCGTACACCACTCCCTGGTGCGACCAGCACCGCGTACTGGTAGGCTACGACTAGTGGAGGGTCACTGAAGGAGTAGACTCTCAAGACAACAGAAAACAATGTCCGAACCCGACGATGTACGGGGACCATCCCACGTACCAGCACCGTCGCACGGCGACCACAGTCGGAGAAGAAACAGGACTCGCAGTCCAAGGTCACGCACGCACCCTACGCGAGAGTCGAGGAAACTCAAGTGGCGCTAAGCCACTGGGCTCTGGGCAGTCCTCTAGACGCACTACAGCCAACGGTCCTTGAGTCAGAAGACTCGAGGTCAAGACCGTTGTACGCAACAACACAAGGCCGTCAATCTAGTCAAATCTCTAGGTCTAAAATCACGGTAGCACGAGTACCGAGGCAGCTCATGAGCCGCCGAGACCATTCTCTCGGAAAGGGAACTCTAAGGGGCTAAGGCCACACACACGGCCCGTTCAGAAATCGCTTTCCGGAGAAACCCACGGCGTGCGGGGAACCCTCGCCGCACTCACACCGACGCACGATGTCACAAGTCGAGAACACGGCAACCCGGGACCACACCGTACCGTGACGCCTGGCCCCGACGAACTGCACAGCATCCGTCAGGCCACGGGTCGGCAGGTGGATCGAGACCTACACGCTCGGGACTCGAACCGGTCAAAACGGAAACGCCGGCTAGACCAGTCCCTTGGGCGGTCTACTCTAGGCTGCTCAGCGACGTACGGTGACAAAAGCCGACAACAACATCTCCCGGTACACTCTGCACGACGAGAGACACGCCGACGCAACCCGTCCCCTTGAACGGTCCACACTGGGCCGCTCAGGGATGTGCGGTTACACAAGCTCCGCACAAGGGTTTGAACGGCCAGATCAGGACCGTTCCACCCAGGGTCCAAACGGCAGATGAACGGCCAACCCAGGACCGTTCAAATAGATGTGCGGTCAACTCTTGACCGCACGTGGGTGAGGAACGGTCAGCTCCTGGCCGCTCGTCTCCCAACGATAAAAAGCCTAGACGGTTAGTCCTTAGCCACACTTGGGGAAGAGCGACTACGGCTTAGCCGTTCAGGGGTTGTGCGGTCAAGACCAGACCGCACATCCAACCATAGCACTAGGGGATGTACGGCCAGCACCTGGCCGTACAAAGGGCTATGCGGCCAGCTCCTGGCCGCACATCCCAGTGCACTGCACAATGGTCACAACCAACGGTCAAAAACCCTAGGGTTGGGCGGTCGCTGTGGGGCCGCACATTAGGATATGCGGTCCCACAATAGACCGTCCAAGCCCACTGCGCGCCAAGCCCCGGCCAAAGCGCGCCGAGCCGATGAACGGTCCGAACAGCACCACAGAAGGGTTGTGTGGCCACTGGTTCGACCGCACATCGCTCACCGGCGCGACAAACGGCGAACCTCGTCGGAATCTCCCAATCGGCCTCAAAACAAGCCCCACGGAGGGGGAAATGGCGAGAGAAGAACCCCCAAGCCCCCTAGCATGCTCCTACGCCCTTAAACCTCGAAATCGAGGCTCAAAACGATGGATCGGACGAACTCACCCCGCGACATGATCAACCCTTCCCGACTCAAAATAAACCCCTCTCGACCTCGTCTCGAGCCGAAACTCACGGGGAAGGAAGACAAGAGGCTAAGGAACATCACCCTACCTCCACCGAAGAAACCGTGCGCCGAAGCGACTAATCCACGCCGAAAATCGCCCGGAACGCGAACGACGCCATCTCGGAATCCACCGAGGGATCGCGCCCGCCTCTGCCCCGATCCTCGCCCATCCTCGCCCGCATCCTCGCCCGCGTCGCCTCCACCTCGCCCCCACCTCGCTCCGTCGGCCGCCGGAGAAGAGAGGGGAGAAAGAGAGCGTGAGAGAAGAGAGAGAGTGAGAATGAGAGGGGAGAGAGAGAAAAGGGTTATATATAGGAAAAATCCGGATTTTTGGAAAAATCTCCAAAAATAGAAAATCACACCCTCGCGATCTTCGGAACGCACCGATCGCAACGGTACCACACTCGCCTAGGTGAACGACCCGGTTCACCTTGCAACGAGGTTCCGAAGGAATTACCGAAACACATACCGGGAATCGGAAAACACACGCGGAAAAGCCGTGGAACGCTGCCGGGCCTCCGAAACAGCTCCGGATCGCTCCGATCTGAACGCGAAAGATGTCCGGAATGAAATTTCGGACACAACGGAGTCGGACACTCCGAGAAACCCGATCCGGGACCCACGAAGAAGGATCCGAAAAAAAATCCGAGGCATTACAGCCCTCCCCCCTTAAAGGAATTTCGTCCTCGAAATTAAGGACCGAGCACAAAGTCACAGGGGAAGAACACTGAACCGACTGACTCGCTGTCAGAGCCCCAGCACAGAAAACCTCGATTCTCACAAAAACACCAGTCCTGAGGGACACAGCCAGACTTACAATTACAAGCAACACCTCGCTCCTCGCGCCGAGCACACTGGCCAACAGAGCCGGCATATACCAAAGGACACAGTCCGGCATCACCTCAGACAATGCGAGAATCCACCATGGCACCGCAGCCACAATCTTGCTCACCGAGGAATCACAACCCTCAACACGAGCAACAGCTACTGATCCATCCAATGGTCAGCAGACAAGTCGCACATCAGCTTCGCAACCAGCTGACAGGTCGCACACCCTCCACAAGGGAGCAACCAAAACAAAGCCTCCACCAGCTCAAGCAGTCATCTCAGCAGACCGCAACCAGAACATCGGCTCAGCACCAAGAAAACACCTCACACATGGCAAGCTGAAAGCCAAACATAACACTGTGCCAACTCTGTCAGAGGACAAACTTCGACAAAGTCCCGATCCCGTCCGGAAAGGCACACCACAGAAGCGACCACCAAAAGGTCTCACTGGCACACGGCTATCGCCACGCTTGAGCCCCGACAACCAACATCTTCTGTCTGTGAAAAGACCATCCACTGGTCGCCAGATACACGTCAACGGGAAACCTCCACCGGCCCAACAGGCACGATCCAACTCACAGCATGCCATCCGCTGACTCACACACAGACCAATGCCACATCACGAGCTACACTCCTCTCGGACTCCGCATCCGAGCTCGAACATCGCACCAACTCGACCCTCTCGGGGAGCACGACGAAACCAAATGACAAGATCCTAGTGTCTTCAGTCTTCACCTCACTGGACTCAAACTTACAGGGGAACCATCCCATGCTGGTCACCAAACCAGGGATAACCATTGCGACACCAACGTCCTATCAAGGACCACCAATCCGACGCCAAACTCACAAAAGGCCTCCGCCCACAGGCGTCACTCTTCCATCTGGTCTCATCAAATCCTTCGATCAATCCAAGTGGACACCTGCCAATCCCGATTCCGCCCTTACTATAGAGCCACGGGACACCACCTGAACAATGCTCACGGGTCCCCAAAGCAACAAACATCTCACTGCGGTTGGCTACGAGACTAGCCTTACCAGTCACACGCAGCTACCAACAGGAACCCACAGCCTGCCAGAGATCACTTCTTCAAGAACGATCTCATTCGAGGACACGACTGGAAACACAAGTTGGGCACCAGGCCATCGACTCTGACCAACACGTCCTCGACCATCATCAGGCGACATCCTCAACAACCCCATCGAGGTCCAACACCGACGCCTGACACGGCTTCCATCACAGGAATAGGGTACTCATGCGGCGCAGTAGCCAGCACATTCCCCAACACTCCATCCTGCCAGCGCCAAGAATCACGACTTCTCGGGCAACGGCACGGCAACAACACGTTTCGCACAGAGGAATCAATCCTCTCGTGCTCAACGCAAACTCAGGAATCTGCCCGTAGCAACCAACGCTACGATCCGGAACCAGTGGGTCACAAGCCCACCACGCTTCCACTGCGCACTCTGATCCGCGCGCATAGTCGAGAAAGCGAACACCGCCCAACCAGCACTCATCCTTCCGGAACAGCGCCAGCACCCTCACACGACAAGAGAATGGGCACGACTTCTCACAGGCAACCGCCTTGCCAAGACAAGGAGCATGTCTCGCATATACTTCATGGCACACGAGGCCAACCAATCCAAACACGCAATGCAAGACGACGAACCCTAGCCCGACGCAATCTCTCCAACCAAAGGAGAAACCAGCGCACTTCCGACCAACGGAAGAACTCCACGGTCGACCTGACCTCGAACCTCGCGCATACTGGAAACAGCACCATCCAGCACCAAGGAAAACCATCGCTTCCAACAGGTCAACGCCTCCGACACACTCGGCGAGTGTCACGTCAGACCACAATCACAGCATCTCTCGATGCACCACTGTTGCAATTCCTCGAACTGCAACACACCACGCCAAGAGCCGCAACACAAGCCATAACGACAACCGCCGGCGCTCATCCTCGAGTCCCGAACTCACCGCGGAACCTTTACAACCCAAACCAAAACCATGGCGAACACAACTCATTCGCACACAAGAGAGCAGGAGCAAGACTTAATGGGACACCACAGCCCAATCATGCCTTAAATCCGCAAGAATAACTAGGACCGACACGTCATTTCTGATGCCATAGAGCACGACAAGAACGTCATGCTCGACGAAAACCGTAGCTCACCGAGAAGATCCTCCGCTTACCCGAGCACACTTCTCAACCAGAGCACCCGCTCTGCCACCTTAAACCATGACCTGAACACCTCAGGGGCTGGATAAACCTCAGGCTGGAGTGGCCAAAATCGACAGCAGCTCCCTAAGAGCACACTCACGGCCACTTAACCACGAAAAATCCTCTCCGGCCACCTGACCACGCCGCAGATTCCTCGAACGCAGCGCCGCAAGCTCGCACCTGCCAGCGACCTTTGCCCAACGCAGCACAACCAGGGCCACCACCGATGAGGGAGAAGGCTCTCAACCTCGATCCTTAGACCCCATGCTGGCACGAAAGCCGCGGGCAGCAACCACCTTCACAGCGCCGCACAGCGCACTCAAGCTCTCAAGCGAGAAACTAGGCGAAAAGCGAACACAAAACCCTAAGCCAGCTGCCGACTGTACTGGACCTTATGGACTCTGATCACTGCAATATCTCAAATTCC
Source organism: Amorphophallus konjac (assembly GCA_022559845.1). NCBI lineage: Eukaryota > Viridiplantae > Streptophyta > Magnoliopsida > Alismatales > Araceae > Amorphophallus > Amorphophallus konjac. Next base: position 18,682,443 of record CM040128.1, read on the forward strand.
TATGTACGTCCACAGCCACTTCTCTGATACCAGCTGTAACGACCCGAGAATCTGATTATCGGGAAGGCCCGATAACCCGGGACTTGCACCGCCGCCCACGAGCTGAGAGGGCTCGGAAGGGCTAAAAGGAGTGTGGAGGCACAAGGAAATAGGAAATAAAGCAGGATAGCCAACAACAACAAGCTGAAAGAAAGAACAACTATAGCTACAACAGAGTCCAGTCCAACAGAAAGTACAGTCTAAAGCAGTAAAAACGTACCACATGCCGAGTGAACACTCGGCCCGGCGAGCTGGCAGCTAAGAACATCCACACCGCTCCCTCGAACCTCGAGGAAGAAGAACCGCCTCACCTGAAAAGTCGGGAATGAGTCTCTAAAACAGAGACTCAGCAGGGATCCCGCGGAACCCCAACCGGAAACAACGGCGGTAGCGAAAAGGAAGGCTACAAGAGCAACCGCAACAGCAGGAACAGTAAACCCGGTGGCCGGTCGAAGCCCGGCGCTACAACTACTCCTACTGTACCAGAAACACACCCCGATCTCACAGTCGAGGCTACCGAACTGCACTAGTACCACATACCGAAGTAAAAACCCACGGTAACCATGCCGTAGAGGCCTGTCCCCCGGACACAGCCGACTAGGACACGCTGTCCAAGGTGCAACCCCAACCATCCGATCGCGGGTACCGCACAACAAGACGCAACCTCGGTAGAGCCACTAGCACTAGTTTGACGGCGCGAAAACCAACACACGCGCCACGGCGAAACAACCGAAACTCAACGGTCGACACGACCGAAACCCGAAGGTCAAAGTCACGGAAACTGACAGTCTGTCACTCCCAACTCGACAGGAGTACCTCCCACTAGAAGCACAGTCGGTGGCGTCCCCTGACGACTTACACCGCACCGCAGGTGAACTGCCTGATGTAGTAGCGCCTACCAAAGGCACGAACACCGTACAAGTAATCACAAGCAAGTGACTAGATGGGGTCACGCCCGTCGACGTGGGTCCAACCGCCCCCAACCACGTGTGCACACACAGACCACGCGTCCTAGGTCTGGCCCTCTGACTGGTTTTCCCCTCAGCCGGACTCTGGCTGCAAGACGTGGGGCCCGACGGAAACCAGTCTAAAAACGTCTCTAAGGGTAAGCCCGTACACCACTCCCTGGTGCGACCGGTACCGCATACTGGTAGGCTACGACTAGTGGAGGGTCACTGAAGGAGTAGACTCTCAAGACAACAGAAAACAACGTCCGAACCCGACGAAGTACGGGGACCATCCCACGTACCAGAACCGTCGCACGGCGACCACAGTCGGAGAAGAAACAGGACTCGCAGTCCAAGGTCACGCACGCACCCTGCGCGAGAGTCGAGAAAACTCAAGTGGCGCTAAGCCACTGGGCTCTGGGCAGTCCTCTAGACGCACTACAGCCAACGGTCCTTGAGTCAGAAGACTCGAGGTCAAGACCGTTGTACGCAACAGCACAAGGCCGTCAATCTAGTCAAATCTCTAGGTCTAAAACCACGGTAGCACGAGTACCGAGGCAGCTCACGAGCCGCCGAGACCATTCTCTCGGAAAGGGAACTCAAGGGGCTAAGGCCACGCATACGGCCCGCTCGGAAATCGCTTTCCGGGGAAACCCACGGCGCGCGGGGAATCCTCGCCGCACTCACACCGACGCACGATGTCACAATTCGAGAACACGGCAACCCGGGAGCACACCGTACCGTGACGCCTGGCCCCGACGAACTGCACAGCATCCGTCAGGCCACGGGTCGGCAGGTGGATCGAGACCTACACGCTCGGGACTCGAACCGGTCAAAACGGAAACGCCAGCTAGACCAATCCCTTGGGCGGTCCACTCTGGGCTGCTCAGGGACGTACGGTGACAAAAGCCGACAACAACATCTCCCGGTACACTCTACATGACGAGAGACAGCCGACGCAACCCGTCCCCTTGAACGGTCCACACTGGGCCGCTCAGGGATGTGCGGTTCCACAAGGTCCGCACAAGGGTTTGAACAGTCAGATCAGGACCGTTCCACCCAGGGTCCAAACGGCAGATGAACGGCCAACCCAGGACCGTTCAAACAGATGTGCGGTCAACTCTTGACCGCACGTGGGTGAGGAACGGTCACCTCCTGGCCGCTCGTCTCCCAACGATAAAAAGCCTGGACGGTTAGTCCTTAGCCGCACTTCGGGAAGAGCGGCTACGGCTTAGCCGTTTAGGGGTTGTGCGGTCAAGACCAGACCGCACATCCAACCATAGCACTAGCGGATGTACGGCCAGCACCTGGCCGTACAAAGGGTTATGCGGCCAGCTCCTGGCCGCACATCCCAGTGCACTGCACAACGGTCACAACCAACGGTCAAAAACCCTAGGGTTGGGCGGTCGCTGTGGGGCCGCACATTAGGATATGCGGTCCCACGATAGACCGTCCAAGCCCACTGTGCGCCATGCCCCAGCCAAAGCGCGTCGAGCCGATGAACGGTCCGAATAGCACCGCACAAGGGTTGTGCGGCCACTGGTTCGACCGCACATCGCTCACCGGCGCGAAAACGGCGAACCTCGCCGGAATCTCCCAATCGGCCTCAAAACAAGCCCCACGGAGGGGGAAATGGCGAGAGAAGAACCCCCAAGCCCCCTAGCATGCTCCTACGCCTTTAAACCGCGAAATCGGGGCTCAAAACGATGGATCGAACGAACTCACCCCGCGGCATGATCAACCCTTCCCGGCTCAAAATAAACCCCTCTCGACCTCGTCTCTAGCCGAAACTCACAGGGAAGGAAGACAAGAGGCTAAGGAACATCACCCTACCTCCACCGAAGAAACCGTGCGCCGAAGCGACTAATCCACGCCGAAAACCGCCCGGAACCCGAATGACGCCATCTCGGAATCCACCGAGGGATCGCGCCCGGCTCCGCCCCGATCCTCGCCCATCCTCGCCCGCATCCTCGCCCGCGCCGCCTCCACCTCGCCCCCACCTCGCTCCGTCGGCCGCCGGAGAAGAGAGGGTAGAAAGAGAGCGTGAGAGAAGAGAGAGAGTGAGAATGAGAGAATGAGAGGGGAGAGAGAGAAAAGGGTTATATATAGGAAAATCCGAATTTTCAGAAAAATCCCGAAAAATAGAAAATCACACCCTCGCGATCCTCGGAACGCACCGATCGCAACGGTACCACACTCGCCTAGGTGAACGGCCTAGGTGAACGGCCCGGTACCACACACGCAACGGTACACACACACCGGGAATCGGAAAACACACGCGGAAAAGTCGCGGAACGCTTCCGGGCCTCCGAAACAGCTCCGGATGGCGCCGATCCGAACGTGAAAGATGTCCGAAACGAAATTTCGGACACAATGGAGTCGGACACTCCGAGAAACCAGATCCAGAACCCACGAAGAAGGATCCAAAAAAAAAATCCGAGGCATTACAAAGAGCTCCGCTACCGACCTTGGGGGGGCACTTCCGGCGAAGCTCTCCTTGAAGACTCGCCCGAACTGCTTGAAGTCTCGGATGGATCCGGGGGCGAGGGCCCGGAACCACGCTTGAGCGCCCTGGACCAGAGTGGTCACGAAGGCTCGGCACTTGATGGGGTCCGACGCTCCGTGTAGAGTCATCGGGGCGTCGAAGCTATCATAATGGTCGACCGGGTCGCCCTGGCCGTCGTAAAGCTTGAAGGTTGGTATGGGGGCTCTGGGAGATACCTCTGCCTTCAAGATATACTCGGAGAACGGGGATTTCTCCTCGTCTTTCGGGGAAGAGGCCTTCTGTAGGGCGCAAAGGGCGCGCTCCTGCTCAGCGAAGCGCCTTTCGAAATCTCGCAGCCGGAGGGATAACTCCGGTTGCTGTCGTGCCGCGAGACTGGGGGGAGCATCTTGGCGGTCCCCGGGAACGTCGGCTTCCGGATCTGGCCGTTGCGTCCCCCGCCTTCCTTTCCTCGGCGTGGAGGATGCCTCTTGCTCCGGAGGTGGAGCTTGCGAGGGTCCTCCGACCCTGTTACGAATGAGCTGCTGGCCGCGGAGGGTGAAGCGGCCCCCAGCTGTGTGCTGGGACGTACTCCTGCGGGGGGGGGGGGGGGGGGGCTCCCTGACGGGGCACGAGACCTTGCATCCCAGGCCGCCTGGGTCTTCATGAGTTCCACGAGGACATCCAGTTTGGCGTTGAGGGCCTGGAAGGCTTCGGCGACACCGTAGGGGGGTAGCCCCGCCGCCGCAGGGGGGGTGGTGGTCCGTCGGCGGGGATGCTGGCGCTGGAGGGAGGGTTCTGTGAGGCCCTGGAAGGGCCATCCCCTGCTGCAACCATGGCCTTACCCCTTTCGCCGGCGAACCTCCTCCCGGAGCTCCTTCTCACCATGTTGGCTCTTCGTGCGTTTCCCACAGACGGTGCCAGATGAAGAGGCAAAATCTTGGGCTGGTTCCTGAGCGGGCTGGTAATCACCAAGTTAGTAAATTGCAAGACAGGGAAACGGGTCAGAGGGCCCAGGGGGATTCCCTGGGGCGAAACCCTCTGACGCTCAAGTCAGTAGAGCAATGGTGGGAGCAGCGATAGGGAGGAGGAGGTGAAGACGCGAGATCCTTCTCCACCAATGGGGTGAAGTGATCCGTGCTCAGGAATTCGGGGTGGATCAATGCCCTTGGACTTACCTTTCGCCGGAGGGTATCCCAGGTTTAAATAGTGTGCCGCCCTCTGGAGTCCTGCAAGCCGAGGGGTCTCCGGTGGAGGTTAGGTCCTTGTCGTGGGCGTTTATGGCCTCATCGTGGGGGCGTTATCCTCGCGGGGAAGCCGGAGCTCCTGGACTTCTTAGCGCCCGACCCGCTGTGGACTCTAACGGCTGCAATGATAAATATTTTATCGATCGTACCGAGCTTAGAGGGGCCGGCCCTACTTGGGCAATAGGCCTAGCTCGGTGAGGAGATGGGTCGGACAGACCGGCTAGCGCTTCCCTCCTTCGTGCGGAGAGATAGCTCGTGCGCGGGTCTTCCTGTGACCTGACCGATGCTCGGGCTCTCCGAGCCTTGAGGCCGCCTAGGAGAGTTGTTTCCTCGAGCATTATTTTATTGGGCTTTTCCAAGTGGGCCCTGCGGGCTGTCACTTGGAAGAGCTTGCCTCGTCGGGCCCTGTTGGGCCTAGTTGGGTCCGCTCTTTGAGTGGGCTGCAGGAATCCCCCTCTCCACTTGTCCCCCTCCTACTCCCGAGCGAAGGGGGCTCGGTTGAGTAGTTTTTCGAGACTTTGGACCGGCGTGGCTCGGGTGGGTGGAATCCTGTCGGCGTTATGAAGCCACGTGTAGTGGTCGCCTGGGCCCGTAGTAATAATGATCCTGATGGATTTGAAATGAAGGGGCCCCCTTTTTTCTCGGAGGTTGGAACGGCGCGCCGCCTCCCGCGAGGGTTTATAGGTGTAGGGCGCTGCTTGTCCTCCCACCCGTTCTAGGGTTTTTGGCCTTTCCTCCACTTCTTTGCTTTTGGGGCTCCTTCATGCGCTGTGAAGATGCAGCGGGGGAGCAAGTTCTTGCGGCGGCATTTGAGGAGCTGGCGCGTAGGAATCGGAGTTGTATTCCGCTGGCGGCGAAGGATTCTTCGCACAAAGGGTGGAAGAGGCAGTTTTTCTGGGTGAAGGCGGAAGCAGTGGATGTATCCTTGAGGTGCCAGGTTATGCCCAACTTCCATCCGAATCTTCCCCCGCGGCAGGAGGAGTTCCCCGCCGATGTGGAGGAATACGCCATTCGCTTGTTGACAAATCGCCGGTCGACAGAGGAGCTGGTGGCGCTGGAGAACGTAGAGCAGTATCTGCTTACACAGCTCAAGCCACAGGTATCATCCTTCGGATCCTTCTGCGGGGTCGGAGGGTCGCCCTTTCGCTTCTTAACCGAATCTTCTTCTTCATTGCAGACATCCGGCGGGAACCTTTGGAAGAGGTCACCGAGGTCGTCGATCTTGGGATGACTCGGCGGCTGATGAGTCTGTCGTTCCCGCGGGTCATTCCCAAGCCCGGGATAAGGGCAAGGGGGTGGCCTCCGAGGGATCTTCGCGGCCAAGCGGGGCGAAGCGCAAGGATCCCATGGAGGAAAAATTGCGGGAAGCCGCGAAGGCCAAGAAACGGGCCAAGAAGGCTGGCCTTCCCACCGCTGCCGGGGGCGACTCTGGCTCGGCGGCGCTCCCCTCTCGGGGGCAAGATGGGGCCGATCCTTCCGGGCCAGCTCCCCCACCTACCAGGCGAGAGGGGGCCGAGGAGACCAGGGGCCCCTCAGAGGGCGGAGATGGGTCGGTTCTCCCCTCCCCGGGGATGGAGGGGGCCGGTGCTGAAGTAGCTGACGTCGAGACCGGGAGACCGGTCGAGGTCGGCGATGTCTCAGGCGGCGAGGCGCGGGCCGAGACAGATAGGGTTGGGGGTTCGCCTGCGAGGGCGTCGCAGCCCCTAGTGCTCGAAGTTCCCGGTGCGGTCGATCCCGTGACGTCGGTCGAGGTTGGGGGTTCGCCCGGGGAATCCTGTCGACGTTATGAAGCCACGTGTAGTGGTCGCCTGGGCCCGTAGTAATAATGAACATGAAAATTGAGGTATACAAGTTTTGTCACTGTGCCGATGTATTGTCTCGTCTGTCCTCGTCTGAGTAATTCTCCTGTAGGGTTGTGTGGTCAGATTTGTTCTTGTCCTTCCCCATGCCAAAAGAGTACAAGACAGATGTATCAGTCAGGTGATGCTCCATATCTTCCATGTCGCATAAGATACTTACCTATATTTATGATGATTAATTTTATTCTTGTGATTTTTACATCTATACTTCTTTAAAATATCATATTTATATTTATTTCTTTATTTTTATCATATTATCAAATACTTTCTTGATATTCTTCTTGTTGCAGTTAGACCTTCGCCGTAAACGTCATTTCTCTCACCCAAAGAATGTGTGAGTTAAGATAAACAATTGCTAGCTTGCCCTCGTTAGTATCCTCTCCCTCTCCCCCCCCTCTCTCTCTCCATCCATTGCGGGCGCCGACGGTAGCTGAGCGCTGTCGCCATGCCCACCTCCCTCTTGCTCGATCTTCCTCTCTCTCCCTGAAGACTTGGGGATCAATGGAGAAAGGGGTGCCGAAAAAAGAGGAGGGACGGGGGCTGGGGTGATTACGTGAGAGAGAGAGAGAGAGAGAGGTGGACATGCCCACGATGATGCTAACCTTCAATTCCTATTCAAGGTTACTATTTATCTTAAATTTATGTTATTGTATTTTATTTTTATAATAATTTTAATTATATTTTTATAAAATAAATATTTCATAAAAATAATTTTTTGATAAATAATATCATTAATCTCCCTAATTAAAACTTAAAAGTAAAAATTGTAATTAATTACGGTTTAAGTTTATTGTTCATCTAAAAAAATTATTTTAGTTTAATTTTACAAATATTTTTAATATATTCTCTAAAATAAATATGTCACAAAAATATTTTTGATAAATAACATCATTAGTCTCACTAAGTAAAATTTACAAGTCAAAAACATCATTAATTATAGTTTAAGAGTGTTGACCATTGTAAAATATTTTATTTTATTTTACTTATTACAATATTAATAATATATTATGTAATATAAATATGTCATAACAATAATTTAATAAGTACTATTATTAATCTCATTAATCAGTATTTAAAAATCATAAATTTATTTTTTACAATTAAACGCAACAAATAGGTAGATATAGAGAGAGAGGACTCGTACGTATTCATAATAAGTGAGAGGGTTAGGAGTTAACCCCCTTAGTTTTTTTTTTTGGAAGCATGACATATGATATTCATTCATAGCAAACGGTCACCATAGTACATAGACACACTAGACACAGAAACGATAACATAAGCGGCCCAGTCGGGCCCGAATAGACGACAACTCATCCGGGTGACAGGAAACATAAGAGAACATAAGAGATAACAGACGCCATACATAGTTGTGAGATCTTCGAGACATCGAGGAGGAGGCAGCTGCAGTCGACGATGACGGATCTCGTACTCGCAGAGCACTTGACTTCTGAACCGCGCTGAACAAAAGCGGTGATAATAGGATACTCGGGAGGCCAGCATCGCGGAGGATGCATGGGGGTAATGCTCAGAATCTCCGAGTCCTAATGAGTTCGAGGATGAGAACCCGATACCGGCGCCGCAGAGCTGACCCTGGCTACGACGGAAGCTCTGAAGATGCCCAACGCCAAAAGACCTGCACAGGGAGAGAAAGAAGTGGGGGGGGGAGGAGGTGGGACGGAGGCCGGCGGAACGGGGGGGTAGCCGGTGGAATGAGGCGAAGGGAGGGGGAAGGGGGAGGCGGAGGCGGAGGGGACAAACGGCGGGAGGGCCGGGGGGGAGCGCGGGCTGGGAAGGGGGAAACCCAGGGGAAGGAACGACGCAGCGGGGGGGGGGGGGGGCAGGGAGTGACACAGGCGGAGGGGGGGGAGGATCGGGGGAGGGGGGGGAGGGTGGCACAGGGACCCTGGAGGAAGGGGGGAACAGGAGGGGCAGAGAAGAGGGGGGCGGCGGATGGAAAGGGCGACTGTGCGGGGGGGGGGTGGGGGGCGGCGGGTGGGTTGGCTGGGAGAGGGCGGAGGGCCAGCGGGGTAGGGGGAGGAGGGGGGGAAGGAGTAGAGGGGCCGCAGGAGACGGTAAGGGAGGCGAGAGGGGAAGGGGCCAACGATCGGGGAGGACGCAGCGGAGGGGGGGGGCGTGGGGGGACGGAAGCAGGCGGTGGAGGAAAACGCCGGGGGCCTAAAGGGGGGAAGAAAAGGGAAAGGAGGGGGGGACCAGCGGGGAGGGAGGTACCAAAGCGGAGACGTAGGGGTGGGGAAGAGGAGAAGGAGGAGGTAGACAGGGTGGGACGGAGGGAGCAGACGGGGATGGAAGAGCAGGGGGGATCCCGGAGGGAGCTCCCTCCACCCAAACATTCCACCGACGGTAAAACCGCCGATGAGAGAGCCGTCGGGGGGAATCGGCGAGGGAGCTACCGCCGGAGGCGGTGAGGATGCCAACCCTGAAGGGGGGGAGGAGATCCCGCCGGGAGCTCCCCCCACCCAACGGGACGCCGCCGCGAGTTCCCCGGGGGAGGGACGACGAATCGAACCCTAGGGTTGTCCCCCGATCGAGAGAGAGAGAGAGGAGGCAGTGCCTTGATATCGTTAACCCCCTTAGTTAACTCATAACAACTCAACTTGTTTAAGAAAATTTCACCGTCAAAGTACTCAACTAATTAACTCAGAGTTAAAACTGAGGTAACTGCGACAACTGCGTACCAAAAGCGGGGCCCAGTGAATCCCGTCGCTTGCGCAAAACACGTTTGTCTTGTCGAGGACTGTAATTTATTAAAATTGCGAATAAATGCGCCCTGAAATATGAAACTCCAGACATGTTAAATCACTCGTAAGCTCAGATGCTGCGAAGACCGGGATTCCTCCGCCGTCCACGACCGGTCGTCACAGGCGCGGGAGATCCAACGAGAGGGAACGGAAAAAAAAAATAAAAAAGACGGCGCCTGCGATACCGCGAGAACTCGGTTTTCTCGCGAGACGGAGGACCGCGTTGGTTCACATCACGTGGAAGGCGAGGCCACTGTTCGTCCAACTTCAACATTCCCCGTGGGGACCAACTCGTCATGCCCGCGGAGGTTAGACGACGGTGTACACCGACCACCTCCGGCTCCGACCAAAGTGAGAGGGGGAGAAACGGGGGTTGCGAGGATTTGGGATGTCCGCGGTCAACCACGCCTCACCCAGAAGGTTTCGTGTCCAAAGTGGCTCTTACTTTCATGATGGGTACGTGCGTAGTGTGCGATGTGGATCAGACGAGTGCATGGTTGAAGTGTTAAATTAGATCGCTACTTAGTTTGCAAGATAGGGAGGATGATCACGTGCCTTTAAAGATGAATGGAAGGGGAGTTGGAGCTAGCATGGGAGTTTGTTATCTTGCATTTGAATTAGCAGCTTGCAGTTTGGAGCAGCAGAAAGAAAGAAAAACAGCTTTGATCAGTTTGTAATTAACTCATGAATGCTATATATCTACGCTGTAACATGGAATTTTGCCGGCCCACAAATGGGTGATCTTGGAGGGGTTGATGTGCCTGTCCTCAACGGAGCTGGGGATGTATATCAAATCCCAAGAGATCGAGCAAGACTTTTGGATATATATATATATATATGAATGAACACCTTTTTTAATTAAAAACTTTGCTAATCATTAATGTATTTGTCGGATATCAAATTAAGTTGGTCATATATATATATATATATATAGTACGTCAGCCGTGAGGTATATATATTGTCTACTTTAATCTGAAAGTCTAAAGAATACTGTAGAGTTGACAGTACTGCAGTTCACATACGAGACGTTGATGTCATCTGTTGTTACACGTGAGGTACTGTCTACTTTAATCTGAAAGAATGTACAGCTGACAGTCCTGCCAGTTCACATATGAGACGTTGATGTTATACAGTGTCACTGGACGGAACCGGTTACAGGGTGCCCCATGATGGGCAACCGTACGTGGAGCGAATGCAAGCTCCACCTCCCTTCTCGATCGCCCACGCTCTGGAGATCGAAAGTTCTCGAAGGGGGGCCACGTCGCCGTGCTCTCCCGGGCTCGCAAAGGAACGCCAAAATGGTTAACGTTGCCTCTTCTCTCACAAGTCACCGTCACAAAATAAGTTCAGAGTTAGAGTGCGGATTTCACCGCGACAGTGAGACGTACGTACGTTAGAAGTGAAAGTAAAAATGTGTGTAAACTTTCGTCATTTGAGTACAAAGTCAGCTATAATTAATTAACTTCTATTCGTGAATCGTCCTAAAATTATGGAGACAGTTATTAAAGTGGATTCACACTCTAAATTTAGATGCTACGGTGATGTTCCTCCGAATACGTAAACTATTATCATCGCATGACGGAGATAATCCGTGATTATTATCGTAAGTGTAATCGACTCACCGACACACTGTTCTCGTCGCTCCATCTAACACATAGATAAAAAAAGATGATAGGAGAGAAATAGTAGAGAGATCAGAAACTATCACAGTCATCATTGACATTGTGCCCTCTATTGTCTCTATTTTTAATTATGAAGTAGTACACGTTTTACGTTTAAAATGTGTCTCCCGTGAGGGCAAGTCCAAGCTCTTTTTTCTACGACCAAGCCTACTCCCAATGTCAAACACAAACTTTTGTTTGGGTTTGGAGTTAGACACGGGGCTTAGTGGTTATTTTTTAAAAAACTATATATAACGGCACAAATCAGCTCTTAGAGCTACGCAACGGATAGACTACTCCTTTCTTTCAAAGCCTAAAATTCATTGACTGCTACCCGTTTGTGCAACTACAATTCTCTTGGTCAAATTACGAATGGATCCCCCATCGATCTCTCAGATTAATTAAGTATATATGGTCCAAAGTACCAATTTAAAAATTTGGTGCTTTCAAAATTCAGACTGTCGAACTGAACTTACAATGAATGTCCAAGGATATTTTTTTTTAACCCACGTCACTCATTGAGATCCGAAAAATTAAATATCTTATATTTTTTAAATAATAAAATTTCACATAATGAAAGAGTTAAGATTTAAACTGAGAATCTCATGATTCTCAGTTTCCCCACTGTGAAAAATTAACTGGACTAATCCAACTAATTATGGATATCCAAAGATTTTACTCATGTTCAACCACTTTAGACATCAGATACCGAAAATTTAGATATGCCATATCAAATAGCTAAAAATTAAGGGTGACTACGCTTTAATATTACTCTTGTGAACATCCTTAAAAAATCACGTGACATCGCAACGTCGAGAGTTCAACCGTCCGCACCTCGGAAGCGTACACCGCAGGGTGCGCAAAGTGGAGACCATCCGGTGTGCACGCACGGGAAAAGGAATCAGCGCCAAGCAGGCAGTACGTCATTCTGAATTGCGTTAAATCTCGTGATCACACACACTGCCGCTCAACGCGACGCACGTCATGTTGCACCGGGTGGTTGTATGGACTCTTGCTGCATGGACTGCAGCAGATGTGCTAGTCTCTGTACGAGTACTGTGCCCCCGGCCCTGATCTGATATGTTTTCTTTCTCCTCCCTCATTAATATATTTGTCATATCTATATGCTAAGTTTTTAGGAGAAATTATGAGCAGTCCGTTCTTTCAAAAAAGTTATTTGATTACAAGATGCCAGTGATCATGCATGTGGGCTAGCTAGTTTAAAATTTATGGAGACACAGTTGTGATTCACTTCTTATAAACATCATAGTGCATAAATGTTGAGACATAATAGGACGTAAACTTTATTCGTAATTTTTAAAAAAAAATCTTAAAATCATCGGAGAAAGATAAACGCAATACTAATTTTCATTTGTCACTACTGTTTCAACACGACGACAAATTCATGTTGTCTCAGTAATACTAAATCATGTTTTAAGAAAATAAAATAAACATAATTATGACTCGAGTGATAACACCTCGCTGCGTCACCTAGCTTCTCAATAATTGACGTACGTACAAGTTTCAATCAAATGTCTTGAGATGGTGAACATATATATTGAGTTGTATAAGTTTCAAGTAAAAAGATTCAAGATGCGTATGTCTTAAAGATATTTTTCTGACGTCATCTTGAGACTTAAATCGATCTTAGGACGCGCCCTTAAAATCTCTCTACTCGATCCTTTCCAAACGCGCCTAAAATCTTGAGGTGCCGCCTTTTGACAGGTGACCCGAGCACATCATGTGATATCAAAGTATACCCCCATCGTACTCACCTGGAGTTCACTTCTCGAAGCGCACGTCAGAACATGCACGTTGGCCTGAACGAGGGCTCTCTATACTTGATATCGTGCGTAAACGGTCCGGCATAAAAACGCATTCCGGAGGGTCGATGACGGCATTTTTGATAGCGTAAATGGTCCGCAAACGCCTGCCAATCATGCAGTATTCAGAAAAAGTAGGCGTACACATGATAAAAGGATCGATCGATGAAAGAATTCCTTCTGTAATCTAGAATACAACATATTGCATGTATGACGTATCAATCATTGCAAATTAATTAATTGTCAAGTGCTACATCATCATTATACATATGTTACAGTGCTTAATTTTCGTCTTCATACCGGCCGTGTGTTTATCCGTTATGTGTTTCATGTGTGTTGGTAAATCAGATCCCTCTTAATTTTGTTGGCAATGCCTTGTGCTATGCAACTACTATATATGTGTATGACGTGTGGGAAACTCTTGATCCATAAAGAATGACTTAGCATGAAATCAATGCTCCAACAGGGTTTAGGTTGGCGAAGATATATAATATCTTCTTAATTATCCACTTGGCTTTATCGGCTTTGATTAAAATTTGATAAATTAATCCACGATCAGCGGGCAGATAAGATACTTTCCTCCAGCTACCCACATGAAAGACCATCTCACAGATAAAAGCCAGCATTTCCCATTCGATCATATATATAGAAGTGATCGAAAGTACATACTGGATATATATATATATATATATATATATATATATATATATATATATATATATATATATATGGTGGGGGGCACTTGCAGTTGCAGGTGGGCCGGGGGAGAGGCGGCATTGCGGCATCAGCATTAATATTGTTCATCTCTATCCTGTGTACGTAAACCTTGGGAACTAACAAACTTCCTCTCTTTCAAGCCCCCATTAGTTTAATAGGGTTATTCCCACCGAACAATTGGATCAAATAAATATACATATATATATATATATATATAATATGTCATACGTACGTGTGTCCCATTCAAAGATAGCTCCGAACTTCCGCAGCCACGCACGTATGCACCCCTTTAATTTCTCCAACTTTCACGTACCATACATGCAGCATTTCTATAATGTGGGCATAAAGTGGTCACCTGAAAACAATGCACCTGGTATATATATATATATAAAGTGCTCACCTGAAAACAATGCACCTGGTATACATATATATATAGTCAAAAAAAAATGGCCATACATTCCCTCTTCCCTGCCCCAGGAACTGCAGAAACTCTAATTAAACCCTTCGTCTAATATTCCACCCCCTTCTGACGTCGTAAAGCAATGCGATCTAGTTCTTTCTTCGAGGAAGGATCGACGTTGAAGTGTGAGAGATCGGACCCATGGAGATCGAGAAAGGTAGATATATATATATATATTTTTATGGAATATTTCAGAGTCCTGTACGTAGGAAAGTTTGGGACCTCCCACAAACACGTACAGCTGCCATGGCCAGGTTCAGTACTGAAGAGGGAGGCCGAGTTAAGTAAATAAAGGGCAGGAGTTATCGAATGCTCCCCGCCGGTTCTTGGGGCTGCTGTGCCAGACTTGGGTGCAACGTTAATGTGAACCCTAATTTTTGGACGTAACGGTGGGAAGGAGGAGTCGTTAGGTCCCACCCATTGTTAATTAGTGGTCCACTTGTGTGAGTTAATGAGTCTCACAATTTAGACACGCTTAAAATCCGGATCACTAATGAAATCAATTTTTAGACCTGACCTATATGTGGCTCATGGATTCCGATTATGGATAAGAACTCATTTAGATTAAAATCATGGACTGATCCCCACTCTCTATATAAGTAACTTAAACTGTAACTCCCTATAGAGATTACGTGCATTCAGGTTCACTAGAGACAAGAAACCAGAGAGCGCTGCATGCCAAGAGTCACGTAGCTCTCCATTCGGTTGCTTGTGATCGTCGTCATCTTTCTCTTTCCCAGAGTAGATCGATGTGTGTAGGCACAATGTCTTCTGCTGCATGTACGCTTCAGTCCCAACAGGAGTAACATTGAGAAGGTGAGTACGTACGTACTGTTCCCTAACTGCATGCTTCATTCTCATCATTTATTCCTAAAGCATATATGTGTGGGGAGAGGTTAGCTGAGGAATCTGGATACCCCGTGTCACATGACACAATCTCACACATATCTGAGGTTGATATGGCAAATCCTTTCCCTTGGTAGGTTCAGAGTATTCAAGTTGGGGAGATAAGAGCTAGCTAGGGGTTCCCCCCCCCCCCCCCCCCCCCCCCCACACACAAAATCTTCTCAATGATTGAGGACAGCCGTCTCTTCAATTCCCACCCGGAACTGGCTAGCCTCCAGAGATATATCATATATATTTGCTCCTCCCCAAAATGTATATCGATCCAATTATGCACACCTTCCTCGGGGCCGGGTGAGCAGATGTCAGTTCAGGCTTCTATATATAGCTGTGAGGCTAATCTTCTCCCACATAGATCTGTATGTTCGTAGTTTGCATATATAAATGAAGGGGATGCATGCCCCATCGCTTGAGAGATTTAATTAATTATGTGCCCACGCAATTTGTCCGAACAAATCCCCGTCCTTCCCCCCGTCAATATCTTATGTACCGAACGAGGACACGCAACCCGGGGGACCCAGAATATCGGAGACATATTATGCCCGGCTACTTTATGCTCCGAGCCATCTCACCCAGATTCTGAAGCCCTTAATTCCTCGGCTACCTCAGCCAGGGAGATTGAGGGCCGAATCTTCCCAAGTATGTCTATATATATATATATATATATATATATATATATCAAACTCCAACTCCACATCTATACACCGCATAAGAATATATATTAATTTGAAGCTTTTTGAACAGGGGGACTAGACGCGTACACCCGCACGCACATAGGAAGTATGTATATATATGTAGGGAAATGCTTATTATCCGTTCCGGATAGATAACCGTCTGGGACAAGATTGATCCACATGGGATGGACACATGGAACCCACCTTATGTGAATCAATCTCACCCCACACGAACCAATCCCGTCCCGGACTATTCCGGAACGGATAGCTAGCATATCTCATATATGTAAGGCAAGTTGTCTGCCGTGCCGGAGCCCGGACAGCCGGGCAAGGTATTGTCCGAAAAATGGCCAACCTTGAACGCGTGGTCCATATTTATATCCTCCGGCTCCAATCGGCTTCTCCCCCGCTTCAATTCATGGTGGGATCTTGGGCAATCTAAGCGACTAATAATCCTATATATATATATACATAAACCCATGCATGTCTTGATTAAGCCACACACACACACACACACACACACGCACACACACACCCCCACCCACCCACCCACCAGTACCCTCCTCTTCCCTTCGTGCCCACGTTAATATATCCTCTGGTACGTGTATGAAGATCCTCGCCCCATATTTTTAATTAGGTGCTCGCAGCTAGCTGGGGATGCATGGGTCCCTTTTAGTACTAGTATTGTATCGATCGATATAAATAGGTTTTATATATATATATATATATATATATATATATATATGTATATATATATGCGTCTGATTTTTCCAGAGGGAGGGAGGGAGAGACGGGGACAGTTGGGTAGACGGGGGACGTAGGCGGGCGGGGACTGTGCTGAAGGGTACGTAGCTTCCCCCTCATCGCGCACCAACCACACGGCCAGTTGGATTGGAAAGCAACAACAACAGAGAGAGCAGAAGCGAGAATAAGGGAAGATCTACCACCGTCATGGGAGATCCACGGCTGGCGCACGATCTGAGTCAGGGGGTGATCGATATATATATATGGCCCCCTTCGACGCGCGGCTGGGGAGCCTGAACAACAAATTAAGGAGACGCGTTTGAGGGGCTGTGGGGGCGCACATATTCATATATCTATATCTATATCTATATATATATATATATATACAGAGAGAGAGAGAGAGAGAGAGAGAGAATTGTTCCAAAGCGCGAGCGTGGGGCCAAATGTCGGCGCCATCATACAAACTCTCTCTCTCTCCCTTACCCGTCTCTCTCTCTCTCTCTCTCTCCTTAATTTGTTTCTGTAACGGGCTGATCCACTGCCTTCCTTGTTGCCTTTCCCACAGCTCGATGTCAAACTAGTGCAAATTAGTTTTTTTTTCTTTATTTTTTCCGTTGTGTTTATTTTTCTCACATTTAATCTGAGGGAGAGACGTGAGTTCATGATTTACTAATATTGTAAGGTTACTCGTCGTCAAAAAAGATTTTTTTAGTTTCTTTTCCCCAAATGTCTTATATGAGGACACTTTTCCTGACGGCATTGAAAAAAAAATGTTATGAAGCAGTGTAAATGCCATATCTATGTGACGCATAAAATATGATATTTTCTAGCATTTTACAATATTTTCTGTCAAGTTAAAAACCCCTATATATATATATATATATATATATATATATATATATATATATATGTTTCAAGAGAATTGCTGTAGAGAGCTAACCAGATACCAATATGAAATAAACACGTTTTATTTGATAAATATATACAGTATTACAAAAGGTCTCATAAATTTGTGTTGTGTAAATAAAACTTCTTATATTTCTCTTTCTTTTATTAGCCTTGAAGTTTATCTCTTGATTTCTATAAATTAATTGTACAACGAAAAAACATGTACACTACTTCTATGTATATGATCTTTATAACATTTTAGTTTAAATTAAATGTCCTCTTCAATCTCCCAGACTTGTGGGGGGTCACAATAATAGCAGTTGTTGAAGGGAGAATTAATTATTTATATACTACTACGGTCGTATAGATCCGAGCTAGGACGGTGATCCATCCATAGATATGAACGTGCCCCTTTTAATTTCTGTATCCAGATGGCCATTTGACATTGGGACAATTAGCCGGAAGACGAATATATATGAGGGAGGGGGTTACTCTTCATGTATATATGTACGTACGTACGTATATATGTGTATATATATATATATATATGTATATATATATATATATACGTATGTATGTATGTAGGAGGAGTTTTAAGAGTGGTGAGTAGGAATCGGACATTTGACTCTCTGGAGACAATTTGGGGGAAGGGGGTGGGGCGGCAGGGCGAGGTTGAGCGAACCCAATAACCCCCAGCCGACCACTGTTAGAATTCAAAACTCCGGGTTTCCCGGTCAAACCCCCTCGCCAAACATGCCTCTGGTTTTTTATTTTATTTTTTTTTGCTTGCCCTTTTGCGTTGTTTCATATCCCTCTGCTTTCTGCTTTGACAGTGGCCGATGAAAAGAAGAACAAGACCGATGCCCCCCCCTTCCTTCTCTCTCTCTCTCTCGCAGGCGTCACATTATATATGTCCACCCAACGACCTCCTTCCGTCCACGCTCTCCCCCTCAGCTCGCTCCACTTGGGATGCCTCCTCCCCTCTTCTTCCTCCTCTCTGTCAACCCCTTTCCGACACACCCACATCAGTGCGTCTCTCCTCTGCCCTCTCGCACACCCCCCCCATCGACCACTCCAATCGTCAATGGCCACAGTCGCTCACGCCATAGACGTCGCCACTCTCCTCCCCTCCGACACCGGCCGGCAACTCTGGCCCACGCGCGCCGGCGGCTGGTCCTGCCTCTCGGCCAGGCCCGGCGCCACTAACCAGAGGGGGCGTGGCGCCTCCTCGCACCGCATGTCGCTGACCACCTGTGCGGCGGCCGCGGCGGCGACGAAGAAGGTGGGCGTCGCGGTGGCCGCAGCTGCCTGCGAGCCCAGCCCCAGCTGGCTGGCCCGGGTGTGGAGGGAGATACAGGGGGCCAACGACTGGGCGGATCTCGTGGAGCCCCTGCACCCGCTCCTTCGGGACGAGGTCATCCGGTACGGCGAGTTCGTGTGCGCCTGCTACAAGGTCTTCGACCTCGACCCCTCCTCCAAGCGCTACCTCAACTGCAAGTACGGGAAGCGGAGCATGATGAGGGAGGTGGGGATGGGGGCGTCAGGGTACGAGGTCACCAAGTACATCTACGCCACCCCGGACATCGCCATCCCCACCCAGCCCGGCACCTGCTGCAGCCGCTGGATGGGGTACGTGGCCGTCGCCTCCGACGACGAGGTCCGGCGGCTCGGCCGCCGGGACGTGGTGGTGAGCTTCCGGGGGACGGTCACCAGCACCGAGTGGATCGCCAACTTCATGAGCTCCCTCACCCCCGCTAGGCTCGACCCCCACGACCCCCGGCCGGACGTCAAGGTGGAGTCCGGCTTCCTCAGCATGTACACTTCCGACGATAGCTCATGCAGGTTCAGCCAGGGCAGCTGCCGGGAGCAGCTCCTCTCCGAGCTGTCCCGGCTCATCAACAAGTACAAGGGCGAGGAGCTCAGCATCACATTCGCGGGGCACAGCATGGGCAGCTCCCTGGCCATCCTCGCCGGCTACGACCTCTCAGAGCTCGGCCTGAACAAGGACGGCCGGACTCAGCGGAACATCCCCATCACTGTGTACTCCTTCGGCGGGCCCAGGGTGGGGAACTCTGGCTTCAAGGCTAGGTGCGAGGAGCTCGGGGTGAAGGTGCTCAGGGTGGTGAACGTGAACGACCCCGTCACCAAGCTGCCCGGCGTCTTCTTCAACGAGAGCATCAGTGCCTGGGGGGGCAAGCACGAGCTCCCCTGGAGCTGCTCCTGCTATGCTCACGTAGGGGTCGAATTGGCCCTCGATTTCTTTAAGATGAAGGATCCGGCGAGCGTTCACGACCTGGAGACCTACATAGGGTTGCTGAGGTGCCCCAACATGGTGCAAGTCCAGAAGGAAGGGGAAGACCTCCTCAGCAAGGCCATGAAGCTGTTGTCCACCCACAAGTTCGACGCATGGATGTGGCAGGACGCCGCGATTAATGTGGGCAACCTGGTGCAGTCTCTGGGAATTTGAGATCCCAACAATACGGCTGGATATATAGCAGATGACCCTCTCGTTGTATAGTACTTTTTCCTTCTCTTTTTCTTTCGATACTTTCCCGAGGCTGTATATTAATCGACAAGATGATGTAGCACCCTGTAAGGGGTAAAGTGAACACGATACATTAATGAAGAATTCACATATCACAGAAATTAAGTCTCCCTGTCGAAGAATCCCAAAGAGAAGTTCTAGCTTGGAGGAGATCTGATTGACGTCGGGCTCCCCGATGTCCAATAAATTAATTAGGGCATGATTCCTCTCAGGCAAGCATGCACACGCATGAGTTTACAGGCTAGCATACATATGCTCGTAACAAATCTATGCATTCACAGATGAAATTTCTTATGCGCGTAGCTCTTATATATTCTGCTGCTGATGCAAAAGAATGTGTCCTTAATGATCATTAATATGGGGCAGGAACATACGCTAGCTAGCTAGCTAGTATCTTCAGTGCTACTGTGTTTGCTAAGTTAGGGTTCTGCAAAAAACAGAAGAGAGAGAAACTAAAAGATGCTGCAACCATGTATATGCGATTTTATCGTCCCCGCCTTGTTGGATCGAGGGAACAATTGGCTCAGCTAGCACCAATTTAACTTTGGGTCGATTCTTATTGACATTATACGTACATCTTCTGCTCACAGAAATGCATGGCTTGTGATCAGGATCCACTCTTTTATTAATTCAAGAAAACAAAACGGGTACGTACGTGCCACAGATCGATGCAAATCTCATTTCATGTTTTCACATCAACATCGAGAGCCGCAATATTATTAATATTCGATTTAGTCCCTGTCGGACTTTAAGCCATGAACACATGACTATTCTCTACCTGCGTTAGAATTTGGCATGCTTTGCCACCTCGATCGGCACATCCTCAAGTACAAACTAATTGACCAAATTAGACGTTTCTTATTGGAGGCACCGTTTTGACAATTTGTGAATATTTTGTTTCAAACACCGTTACTTCGATCCACCCCCGTCTAATGTCCGGGGTTCCTCATTCGTCCTCCATTAATTAATAGGGAGTGCTCCTCTCTATCGAGATCGTACACTTCTCTAGTGGAAACTCCATTTCATCTAAGTGAGTGGTTAATTCCACACCCCTATTACAGAAAGGGGAGCACAAAGATGTCACATTATTAATTATAAGACTCGATCCACAGCCCGGAACCCTAATAGTACTGTTCATATTTTGTTTTCATGATCTCAATGGAATTCACTACTCGTGGCACTGTGTGTGCAGCATCCTGCCCCCCATTCCCCCCCGAGGATCAGCTATATATCGTCCGTTCACTCGGCTATGCATGGGGGACACCATCACTTCTATCTAGAAAGTTGAATTATACCTCTCCTGAAGTTCCACAAAGCAAAAAGTCTCGTAATGTACTTGGTACGTAATTAACCCGAGACTCAGAACAATTGTGCGCTGGAAGATATTCATTAACTATACGTACGAGAAACATGAAACTCTTTCAGTCCATGCATGCAGCTCCTGGTATTTGAATATAATCAACGCAGTGTGTATTCTGCCGTATCAAGTATGCATAATGTCCTTGTGCTGTTTGAATAGATCAGTCAGAACATCTGTTGGTTGTGAAACAGGAAACAATTCGCTTGTCTTAATTTGTTAGCTCCGTCATGTAATTTATTCTGGTCCTCGTCTGTGGTGCATGGAGTGGACACCTTCCTTCATTGCAAGGGAAAGTTGGCGAGTTCAACACCCAATTCTCTCTCCCTGTTTCGAAAAAAAAAACTTATCTACGTACCGAAAAAAAATGTACTTCGTTACGGGGTGTTTGGTTGTTATTTTTTTTCTCTTTTTTCTTCTAAATTTAAAAAATAGAGTAATAGATATTCTAACTCCGTTTGATATTCCTCCCCTAAATTTTAGAGAGAGAATCTCATCTTTTGTAAATCTTCCTTAAAAAAAATAAGTCTGAATCAATTTTTTTAAAAAAACACGCACGACGCCTCGGGACTTCCCCCTCCCTCCCACTCGCGACCCCCTCCCTCGCGCGATATGTTTCCCCCCTTGACACTGTAGATCATCACCCCCACCTCCGTCCTAGCGCGTCCCGGCCTGCCCGCTGCCCACGGCCACCGCGGAGACCACCCGCCCTGCCGCCGGTCACTGCTGCGCCGCACCAGCCGACCGCCGTTGGTCCGACCCTCGTCGCCCGTCCGCGACTGAGGCCGCTGCCACGCTCCACCACGCTGCCGACGAGGCGGCGATCTCCACCGCCGTCGTTGCTTGCGAACGGCCCGTGAGCCAGCAACGCTACCGTCGCCCTGCCCTGTGGTCTCGCCACCGTCGTGACGGCCGCTGCCACCCTCTGCGGCCTGTGAGCGGCGTGCACCCACCCGTGGTGGCCTCTCCGGCCACCCGTGACCACCACCGGTGGCCTTCCCCTCCGCCCGCCGCATCACTCTCCGGCTGCCAACGCCTCTGGAGCCCTCCGATCGCTCCTCCCCGGTCCCCCGCCCCTCCCGTTACTTTCTTGTCTTCCAAACATGTATATATGTCTAAAATTAAAAAATGTGTTATTTTTGTCAAACGGTCGAGACTTCTTTTTATCGAATTCAAAAGTTAAGTTAAAAATCAACGTAACATAATTTTTGGGAAAGAAATAGTTTCTAAGAAAAAATACTTCCAAACAGCCTATTAATTATGCAGTTTTGTGTTCTCACTCTCCTCCCCCGTACGGTTGGTTGGATAACGAAGCATCCGGTGGTTCACATTACAGGGTCGATCGATCGAGGGAATGATGTTATACCTTTTATTATTCGTTCGTATATTCTGCTAAAATAACTCTTACGTACCTATGTAACACATTGATCAGGTCTTGAGAGGGAATGCCATCTTAGAGTAAGAAAAATATTATTTTGCATTTGTCTGCCTCGCACCCTTTTGCTGTCTCTCTCCACACCATGTCCTTGACCAAAAAAAAGGCCTTTTCGCCTTCATTCACCCGGTCGCCAATGCAAGTCACGCTATGCCTAACCTCCCCAATGGTGGAACATATTATCTATCCATATCTATATATATAATTAATTAATTAACAAACCCCTGTAACCGGCAGTTACATATATACCTGTCTTCTAAATGGGGGTGCCAATCGGTCATTAGCATTACTCTTTAAAAGTCTTTTCACATACTTTATTCTTTATTAGTATGCTTGTGCCACTTGAACTCATGCACTCATGGTTTCGTCCCCGACCTCCAGTCCAACGCTAGACCCATTAAAAAACTTCATCCCCCAATTCCCCCAGCATGTTGATCTATAGGTCTGTACGTAGATGGATCTAATCGGATCGACTAGGAAAATAGTTCGCCATACGTGGAGTCAAAAGCTTTCGATCTCCTTAAACTAACTACTACTACACGATGGAGATTGGATGTTATTAATTATTTCTTTCTCATTAATTTACAAGTGGACTAAATCAGGATGAGAGAAGGCATTAACTACGTATATGCACCTAGGAAACGGGTATGTAGGTTATAATTAATACAACGGGTTGACATCATAATTAGCTGTGTGATCCTAACTATAAAATTCACGTACGCTCCATCTCTCAACAAAATATCATCCTAGTATAAACTAAATGTCCAAATGTACGCATATTTTACCTAAGAAATATTAACGAAGGTCACAAACATATATAAAACTTGTCGCAACTATTAATGATGCATGCGTATACAGCTTAGCCACAATAACAATTATATATTTGCAGTTGGTTCGTCACCTTTGTTCATTTGGGGAAGGTCACAATTAAGTTCAAATCTGCCTTGTTTAAAAAAAAAATCTACCGCTAATAGCAATGACAATTATTCATAAAAAATTCACTCTCATTGCATGATCAAACTGTTTGTATCTAATCAGCCATGGTCTACACTCGATGATCCCCTCTTCGGCTCAAATGGAGATAGAATTTAGATTTAGGGTTCATGACTTAGGGTAGACTCTTGCGAGATTTATCTAGCTCCCATTTAATCTTAGAGAGATATAGGCTCAGGGTTCGCTAGTTTCATGGTTCGTCGAGTCAGTTTGACTCGCTTCGGCTCGAATGACTCATATGATACTTCATCTTGGAGATGATATCAATATGGAGACATCTAGAGGGTTTCAAATTGCGAGTCTCATGAATCACACTGACTCGTTATGAATTATTTAAATAATAATATAATATTTAAATTAATATAAAAATTAAGAAATTAATATAACATTAGTCACAAATCTTGTATTTTATAGATGAAAAGAATAAAAAAATCTATTGTTGAGTTTATTTTAAATATGCGACTCATTCTAATTAGCTCTGAGTCATGGTCAACTCAGACCGGATTAGAAAAAAATCGGTCTAATATGAATTCTCAAGACTTCGAACTCTATCTAATCTTGAAAAAAAGAGATAATGTATGCTGAGTTTAAACAAAAGTCTCTCACATCCTACGTAGATCCGAGTACGAATGTGGGTCGGGCCACCGAGAAGAGGAGAGGACCCAGCCCTTACCCACACAGACAGACTAACGGATCATGATCCGAACCTGTGCTTATCACCTGCAGGCCTGGCATCCGCAGTTCGGACCTAGGGGAGTAAGTGTGGAGCCGGCAATATCTCGCGAGAAGTCGGATGGCGCGGGGTAACCGACCACGCCAAAAACATGTGAACGTGTCGTTTCGTCTTGACCGCGTTCCTCCTGGTCGTCGATCATGAGGGCAACCGCAGACATGTCGTCATTTTGACCTTCTCGCAGTGGTCAAAACGCTGCACAAAACATTGACCTCCCTGATGTGGATGTTTACAGCGAGGTTTTCTTTCAAGAAAAGAAGCCGCTGCTTTCTGCTTCCAGGTCCTCCCTCCTTCCCAGCGGAGCAGCACCCCTTCCGGGCGACAGAGTACAGTTGCTGTGGCTTTCTGACCTCAAACCCCAGCCCTTGTTTAGACCAGGGCGCTTCTGTTGATGGGGGGTCGTTAATCGGTGATTGGACAACGAGGGAGGATGTGCAAGCGGTTAATCATTATGGTTCTGGACGGGCCGATAACTGGGACGGGATCTCCTCTGGTGCTCACCAAAATCTGTACCAGCATGCACGAGTACTGGTCTTAATTAGCAAAAGCTAGGGTGCATATATATATATATATATATATATATATATAAGGATCGAGGAGATCCCATATATGTATATATCCCCACCGAACTCCACTAATTAATATTCCTCTAAGATTGAGGCTGAGGGAGATCAAAGTCATAGATCATAATCTGCTTCCTACTGCGATGACATGGACATGAGGAATATATACTTCCCGTACATTGTGCCTAATTGATCATCTAATTATTACAAACTCACATGTGCATATATAGTCCAGATGGAATTAATGATAGGCAACTTTCTCCATATATATATATATATCCTATGGCGCCATTCTATATATGTGAATATATCATTGATGCGCGCAGGAGAAGCTAAGTGTGCGACAAGCTAGCATCACTCTTCTATTATATGAAAGAACACGGGGTTATACGTACCACCATGCAGGTCAAGTACATCGGGGGCGGACTAGCTAGGGTGGTTTAGTGCATGGAATACATGACCTCGAGGAGTCGAACGGGACCAACCCGGGCCGGACTGCATGTCCTTCCCTGTGGGTACATATATGGAATTGAAAAGGTTATTAATTGCTTAATTACATGACCCAAGGGACATTAAGTCTGGAGAAGAAATTAACTCACGTACGCCCTGTGCTGATCTCGTGCACGGCAGGGCGCAGGTCATTGTACTGCAACGACCGCAGGTGGGGACGTGAAGAAGGAAAGCGGCTAGCTAATCCGAAGAAGACAACCGGCAACGTGTTAGCTGCATGCTCTGAGAATTACTTTGGAGCATCCGCATTGAACAACAGTACTGCATGCATGTATGGAGACTACACCTGGTCTACCCGGCCCTGAAGGTCAATAAGCTTGCTTGTGAAGGTATTCGTTTTTCCACCCTCCCTTGTGCAACCTGTCCTTGAGACGCCAGCTCGTATTTGCTGATCGACGAGGGGCGGAGATTACGCTCACACCACACAGGTGGAGAGCTGGGGGATGCCCGTGCATCTGGCGATGATGAGAGAGAGAGAGAGAGAGAGAGAGAGACGTTTGTGGGTGGGGACGGTATAAAACCCCCAGTTTGTCTACAATATCCGCAACGGTTGACGACGGTGTATGGATGGCGAATTAAACTCTGTTCGTGGTGGTGACAAGTCTTCTAGCCCTGGGCACGTACGTACGACGTGAAGAGAAGAAATTAGTAGCTTGGAAAAAGAGATGGAGACGACGTTACGATGAGACGTGGGTTTCAAATTATTAACAGCTGCCGCCGATCTAGGACGACTTAATTTGTAACATGCCAATCTGATGTGCTGCCTCTGATTAAAACTGGGTTTAATTGATCATGCCGGCCGGATCATATAGCGAGGGGCATGAAATATATACATTTAAGTCTAAAGATGAAGGTGATCGCTGGTTGCAGTTGAATTCCCGATGCCCATCTTCCCCTTGATCCTGACAACCTGCAGCTGTAAATTAGCAAGCGCATGAAATTAACCCACAAGCTAGCTAGCCAATTAGTTAACTGCTCCTCCTTCGATCGGGTTCCCATGTCTAGATCAGATTAATCAAAAGGTACAATATTGTCCTTCTTGTGGATATCCTCAAAATAGTATCCTCCATATATGTTTATATATATATATATATATATATATATATATTCCTCTAGCTAGCTAGTTGCATTCTGATTAGAGAGTAGAGTATGCTTTGTAATATTTCAGATCATGCAGTAACTTCTTTACTAGAATAGCTAGGCTATAAATCAATATTCTCTTATATTCATTCCCATTAAAGCGAGCAGTCTACGCATACGAACAGTGTCCAACATCCTTCCTCCCAGCAGGAATATATATTTGGGGATGCACTTTCAGTACTCGGGGGCCAATTAGTTTAGCTAAATCTTAATTAGGGCTTTTTTGTTTCATTGTAAAATGTTTTCGTAATTTTTTTATTTTACAATATTAATTTTGAACTAAGATTAGATAGGATTACGTGATCCCACACATAGAACTAAGATTCTCTTAATTGTTTTTGTTTACGGTTCATATCAACCGGAAATAATTAAAATTGGAGAAAAAAAGTAGTCAAAATCAAAACCAATTATTAAGCAACAAAAGACCTTGTTTCATTAATATCACGGCCATCCAAACAATAATATATATATATATATATATATATATATATATATATATATGTATGTATAGTTTCGATTTGAAAATTACAGAAATAGTCCGATTTTATAGAAAATCGTAATTCTAAAACCGAGGAATTACATCAAAACAAACAAAATCTTATATAACGACAGTGAAGAGTTGCCCCACCACGCACGTATACCCCTCTTGATTATTGGTCGGTGGGAGAGCCAATGCCAACTGGTGTTGACAGCAACCACTGGTACAAGAAAAATGGGAGAATACGTAACGACCTTGAGCATACTCAACAGTTTTAAACTGTATATACGTACGTAGGATGACGTGTAGATGAGGTATTTCATAACCGCAACTATCTAATTAACATCCTAGGTATCTTCTATATATGAGGAGGGATCCGTTGCCATCGGTGCCAATGGAAGAACAATACTGAGGAGGGTAAAATCGGTATGGCCAGAGACCTACAATGTGCGCAACGGGTTCTCGACAGTCGCAGCCCGTAACGGACGGCCCAGGGTGATCAGTCATCGGATTCCCCAGTTCGATCACAAAGGACATCAACCCAAGCGCAACGGATTCCAGACAACCCTCTGGCGACCGAACGTTACCCCCTACGACGTCGGCCTCAACTCCACTAAAGGCAAGCACGTCTTATAGGCGTCGTAAGACTCGTCTGAGAACCGCCCGACTCCGGAGGAACGAACCCTCAACGGGAAACTCCCCGCGATCACAGAGAGACGTTAATTGTCCCACTACTTACGCCCTCCCCTGCTAAGGGATAGGTCCTCACCACCAGGACAACCCCTATAAATAGACATTCGTCCGCGAATAAGAAAAGAGAGACAGTGTAATGCCCCGGATTTGTCGGATCCTTTTTATCGGGTTTCGGATCTGGTTTTTCAGAGTGTCCGACTCCGTTGTGTCCGAAATTTCGTTTCGGACATCTTTCGTGTTCGGATCGGCGCGATCCGGAGTCGTTTCGGAGGCCCGGAGGCGTTCCGCGGCTTTTTCCGCGTGTGTTTTCCGATTCCCGGCGTGGGTTTCGGCTTTCCCTTCGGAACCTCGTTGCGGGTGAACCGGGCCGTTCACCTGGGCGCGAGTGGTACCGTTGCGATCGGTGCGCTCCGAGGATCGCGAGGGCGTGATTTTCTATTTTTCTGGATTTTTCCGAATTTCCAGATTTTCCTATATATAACCTTTTTCTCTCTCCCCCTCTCATTTCTCATTTCTCTCCCTCTCTCTTCCCACGCTCTCTCCTCTCTCCCTCTCTCTCCGGCGGCCGACGGGGCGGAGTACGGGCAAGGTGGGGACGGCGCAGGCGAGGCACGGGCGAGGATAGATGAGGATCGAGGTGGTGGAGGCGCGTGGAAGCTCGGCCATGAGTTCGTGGAACGACGAGGCTTCAACGGCGTTTTCTTCGTGGATCGGCGTCCACGGTGCGCGTAATCTTCGGTGGAGGTAGGGTGATGGACCCTCAGCCCGTGTACTTCCTTTCCCGCGAGTTTCGTAGGCCGTGGTGAGCCGAGCGGGCTAAACGGGGCGTTTTGGGTAAAATGCATGATTTTGGGGTGTGAGCCGGATCTCCCGTTCTATTGTGTTTTTGGGCGATCCAGGGGTTTAGATGCATGCCTAGGGGCTTGGGGAAGGTTTCCCCTTTTGTTTCCCCTTCACCTGGGGGTGAACGGGGCGTGGCATGGCTTTTCCCGCGGTTTCTACCGTTTTCGGGCGCGGACTGAGAACGCGCTATACTCCAGTAGCGCGTTCTTGTTCGTCGCGCTGCCCCGACCGAGCGCGTTCATCGGAGAAGATGAACAGTATGGCGGTTCCTGTCGCGCTATAGGGCTTGGGCGCGTTCTGGTTGTCGCGCTATAGGATCATAGCGCGACCTGGCCTGGTCGCGCTATGGTTACGTAGCGCGTTCGTGTTGAACGCGCTAGGCACGTATAGCGCGTTCTGGCTGAACGCGCTATGCACGTGTAGCGCGTTCTTGGAGGGACCAGTCGGGCTGCCCGGGGCGGGCGGTCTGCGGCTGATCGTGCTCCTCGTGGGCCGTGTGTGCCTTGGACACCCAGTGGAGTTCCGTGACCGTGTTTTGGGGTGTCTGGAGGTTCCGTTTACCTCGTTTTACGTGCCCGTGCGCTTAAGGGTCCGGGTGACCTTTTAGCGTACGTTCGCATTGTGTTGGTCTCCGGTCGACCCGGTTGGGACCCAGTGGTCGACCTCCGGCCTTGTGCGTGTCCTGGACACCCCATGGGTTCTGTGTCCGTGTTTTTGGGGTGTCGGGAGGGATCGTGTTACCTCGATTAGCGTGCCCGTAGGTGTGGTGGGTCCGGGTGACCCCATGTGTTCCGGGCTTTCGTGTTACGCTCGATCGAGTCACCGTGTATCGGTGTGCGTGCGGTGGGGTCTCCCCCGCATGTCGTGAGTCTCTTCGGAGGGCGATTCCCATGTGGGCCACGTGGTTGGTCTCGGACTGCGAGTCCAGTTATCCGGCCTGGGGCTGGAGGTTTCCCGCTTGCTTCAAGATGGGAAATCGTCGTGGCGGCTTGTGTGCTGCCTTGGGAATCGTGCTTCTATGTTTTCCGTGTGGCCCGTGTGGGTGGCCTTAGTCCCTTGCGTTCCCTTCCCAAGGGAATGGTCTTGGCAGCTCGCGTGTTGTCTCGGTGCTCGTGCTACCGTGGTTTTAGACCTAGAGATTGGACTAGATTGACGGCCTTGTGCTGTTGCGTACAACGGTCTTGACCCCGAGTCTTGTGACTCAAGGACCGTTGGGTGTAGTGTGTCT
The DNA here is from genome assembly GCA_022559845.1 of Amorphophallus konjac. Taxonomy (NCBI): domain Eukaryota; kingdom Viridiplantae; phylum Streptophyta; class Magnoliopsida; order Alismatales; family Araceae; genus Amorphophallus; species Amorphophallus konjac. Next base: position 18,712,164 of record CM040128.1, read on the forward strand.
AGAGGACTGTCCAGAGTCCAGTGACTTAGCGTCACTTGGGTTTTCTCGACTCTCGCGCACGGTGTGTGCGTGACCGTGGACTGTATGTCCTGTGTCTTCTCCGACTGTGGTCACCGTGTGACGGGCAGGTACGTGGGGTGTCCCCCGTATGTCGTCGGATGCAGACGTTGTTTTCCGTTGAGAGTCTACTCCTTCAGTGACCCTCCACTAGTCGTAGCCTACTAGTACGCGTGTGCTAGTCGCACCAGGGAGTGGTGTACGGGCTTACCCTTCGAGACGGTTTTGGACTGGTTTCTGTCGGGCCCCACGTCTTGCAGCCAGAGTCCGGCTGAGGGGAAAATCAGTCAGAGGGCCAGACCAGGGACGCGCGGTCTGTGTGTGCACACGTGGTTGGGGACTGTGGACCCACGTCGACGGGCGTGACCCCAGCTAGTCACTTGTTTGTGGTTACTTGTACGGTGTTCGCGCCTCGGGTAGGACCTACCACGTCAGGCGGTTCACCTGCGGTGCGGTGTAAGACGTCAGGGGACGCTACCGGCTGTGCTTCTAGTGGGTGGTACTCCTGTCGAGTACGGAGTGACAGACTGTCAGTTTCTGTGTCTTTGACTTTCGGGTTTCGGTCGTGTTGACCATTGAGTTTCGGTTGGTTCGCCGTGACGCGTGTGTTGGTTTTCGCGTCATGAGTTTTAGTGCTAGTGGCTTTACCGAGGTTGGGTCTTGTTGTGCGGTACCCTCGATCGGATGGTCGGGGTTGCACCTTGGACAGCGTGTCCAGGTCGGCCGTGTCCGGGGGACAGGCCACTGCGGCGTGGTTGCCGTGTGTTCTTACTTCGGTAGGTGATACTAGCGTGGTTTGGTAGCTTCGTCTGCATGATCGAGGTGTACCTTCCGGTACAGTAGGAGTAGCTGTAGTGCCGAGTTTTTGACCAGCCGCCGATTTGCTGTTCCTGCTGTAGTTGTAGCTCTCCTTTCCGCTACCGCCGTTGTTTCCGGTTGGGGTTCCGCGGGATCCCTGCTGAGTCTCTGTTCTGGAGACTCATTCCCTGCTTTTCAGGTGTAGCTGTTCTTCCTCGAGGTTCGAGGGTGCGGAGCGGAGGTTCTTAGTTGCCAGCTTGTCGGGCCGAGTGTTCACTTGGCATGTGGTACGTTTTACTGCTTTAGACTGTACTTTCTGTTGGACTGGACTCTGTTGTAGCTGTTGTTGTTCTTTCTTTCAGCTCGTTATCGTTGGTTGTTCTGCTTTATTTCCTATTTCTTTGTGCCTCCACACTCCTTTTAGCCCTTCCGAGCCCTCCTGGCTCGTGGGCGGCGGTGCGAGTCTCGGGTTATCGGGCCTTCCCGGTAATCGGATTCTCGGGTCGTTACAGCTGGTATCAGAGCGGTGGTTGTGGACGTACATAGGAATTCGAGATATTGCAGTGACCAGAGTCCATAAGGTCCAGTACAGTCGGCAGCTGGCTTAGGGTTTTGTGTTCGCTTTCCGCCTTGTTTCTCGCTTGAGAGCTTGAGTGCGCTGTGCGGCGCTGTGAAGGTGGTTGCTGTCTGCGGCTTTCATGCCAGCATGGGGTCTAAGGATCGAGGTCGAGAGCCTTCTCCCTCATCGGTGGTGGCCCTGGTTGTGCTGCGTTGGGCAGAGGTTGCTAGCAAGCGTGAGTTCGCGGTGCTGCGTTCGAGGAACCTGCAGCGTGGACAGGTGGCTGGTGCGGACTATTCTTGGTTAAGTGGCCGTGAGCGTGCTTCGAGGGAGCTGCTGTCGATTTTGGCCACTCCAGCTTGAGGTTTGTCCAGCTCCTGAGGTGTTCTGATCGAGAGGTGTGCTCGGGTGAGCGGAATACCTTCTCGGTGAGCTGCTGTTTTGTCGAGCCTGATGATCTTGTCATGCTCTGTGGCGTCAGAAATGACGTGTCGGTCCCGGTTGTTCTGCTGATTTCGAGGCAGGATTAGGCAGAGATGTCCCGTTAAGTCTTTGCTCCTGTGCTTCTGTCAGTGGATGGGTTGTGTTCGTCCTGGAGTTGTCTTGAGATGTGAAGGCTCCGCGGTGAGTTTCGGGACTCGAAGATGAGCATTGGCGGTTGTTGTTATGGCTCGTGTTGCGGCTCTTGGCATGCCGTGTTGCAGTTCAAGGAATTGCAGCGGTGGTGCATCGAGAGGTGCTGTGATGGTGGTCCGACGTGACACTCGTCGAGTGTGTCGGGGGCGCTGACCTGATGGAAGCGATGGTTTTCCTTGGTGCTGGATGGTGCTGTTTCCAGCGTGCGCAAGGTTCGAGGTCAGGTCGAGCGTGGAGTTCTTCCGTTGGTCGGAAGTGCGTTGGTTTCTCCTTTGGTTGGAGAGATTGTGTTGGGTTAAGGTTCGTCGTCTTGCATTGCGTGTACGGATTGGTTGGCCTTGTATGCCATGAAGTCCGTGCGAGGCGTGCTCCTTGTCTTGGCAGGGTGGTTACCTGTGAGAAGTCGTGCCCATTCCCTTGTCGTGTGAGGGGTGCTGGCGCTGTTCCGAAGGACGAGTGCAGGTTGGGCGGTGTTTGCTTTCTCGACTGTGCGCGCGGATCAGAGTGCGCAGCGGAAGCGTGGTGGGCTTGTAACCCATTTGTTCAGGATCGAAGCGTTGGTTGCTACGGGCGGATTCCTGAATTTGCGTTGAGCATCGGAGGATTGGTTCCTCGGTGTGAAACGTGTTGTTGCCGTGCCGTTGCCCGAGAAGTCGTGGTTGTTGGCACTGGCAGGATGGAGTGTTGGGGAATGTGTTGGCTAGTGTGCCGCATGAGTACCCTGTTCCTGTGTTGGAAGCCGTGTCAGGCGTCGATGTTGGACCTGGATGAGGTTGTTGAGGATGTCGCCTGACGATGGTCGAGGACGTGATGGTCGGAGACGGTGGCTTGGTGTCCGACTTGTGTTCCCAGTCGTGTCCTCGCTTAAGATCGTGCTTTGAGGAAGTGGTCTCTGGCAGGCCGTGGGTTCCTGTTGGTTCTACGGTCTTGTCGGATTCTGACGGTGAGTTGTATGTTGCTTTGGGACCCGTGAGCACTGTCCAGGTGGTGTCCCGTGGCTTTGTGGTAAGGGCGGAATCGGGATTGGCGGGTGTCCACTTGGATTGATTGAAGAATTTGATGAGACCAGATGGATGAGTGACGCCTTAGGGCGGAGGCCTTTTGTGAGATTGGCGTCGGAGTGGTGGTCCTTGATAGGACATTGGTGTCACAAGGTTATCCCTGGTTAGGTGACTAGCATGGGGTAGTTCCCTATAAGTCTGAGTCCCGTGAGGTGATGACTGAAGATACCAGGATCCGTCATTTGGTTTCGTCGTGCTCCTCGAGAGGGTCGAGTTGGTGCGATATTCGAGCTCGGATGCGGTGTCCGAGAGGAGTGTAGCTCGAGATGTGGCATCAGTCTGTGTGTGAGTCGACGGATGGCTTGCTGGGGTTTGGAATGTTTCCTTTGGACCCGGTCGAGGACCAGGAAAGAAGGAAGAAGCTGAGCAAGCGGAGGTTTCCCGTTGACGAGCAGTTGGTGACCAGTGGATGGTCTTTTCAGCGACAGAAGATGCTGGTTGTTGGGGCTCGAGCGTGGCGAGAGCCGTGTGCCAGCGAGACCTTTGGTGGTCGTTTCTGTGATGTGCCTTTCCGGATGGGATCTGGACTTTGTCGAAGTTTATCTTCTGACGAGAGTTGGCACGGTGTTGTGTCTGGATTTTGGCTTGCCATGTGTGAGGTGTTCCTTGGTGCTGAGCCGATGAGCTGGTTGCGGTCTGCCGAGATGACTGCTTGAGCTGGTGGAGGCTCTGTTTTGATTGCTCCCTTGAGGAGGGTGTGCGACCTCAGCTGGCTGCGAAGCTGATGTGCGATTTGTCTGCCGACCATTGGATGAATCGGTAGCTGTTGCTCGTGTCGAGGGTTGTGATTCCTCGGTGAGCGAGATCGTGGCTGCGGCGCCATGGTGGATTCTCGTGTTGTCTGAGGCGATGCCGGACTGTGTCCTTTGCTATATGCCTGCTCTGTTGGCCTATGTGCTCGGCGCGAGAAGCGAGGTGTTGCTTGTGATTGTAAGTCTGACTGTGTCCCTCAGGATCGTGTTTTCGTGAGAATCGAGGTTTTCTGTGCTGGGGCTCTGACAGCGTGTCAGTTCGTTCAGTGTTCTTCCCCTGGGACTTTGTGCTTGGTCGTGAATTTCGAGGACGAAATTTCTTTAAGGGGGGAGGGCTGTAATGCCCCAGATTTTTCGGATCCTTCTTATCGGGTTTCGGATCTGGTTTTTCAGAGTGTCCGACTCCGTTGTGTCCGAAATTTCGTTTCGGACATCTTTCGTGTTCGGATCGGCGCGATCCGGAGTCGTTTCGGAGGCCCGGAGGCGTTCCGCGGCTTTTTCCGCGTGTGTTTTCCGATTCCCGGCGTGGGTTTCGGCTTTCCCTTCGGAACCTCGTTGCGGGTGAACCGGGCCGTTCACCTGGGCGCGAGTGATACCGTTGCGATCGGTGCGCTCCGAGGATCGCGAGGGCGTGATTTTCTATTTTTCTGGATTTTTCGAATTTCTGATTTTCCTATATATAACCTTTTCTCTCTCCCCCTCTCATTTCTCATTTCTCTCCCTCTCTCTTCCCACGCCCTCTCCTCTCTCCCTCTCTCTCCGGCGGCCGACGGGGCGGAGTACGGGCGAGGTGGGGACGGCGCGGGCGAGGCACGGGCGAGGATAGATGAGGATCGAGGCGGTGGAGGCGCGTGGAAGCTCGGCCATGAGTTCGTGGAACGACGAGGCTTCAACGGCGTTTTCTTCGTGGATCGGCGTCCACGGTGCGCGTAATCTTCGGTGGAGGTAGGGTGATGGACCCTCAGCCCGTGTACTTCCTTTCCCGCGAGTTTCGTAGGCCGTGGTGAGCCGAGCGGGCTAAACGGGGCGTTTTGGGTAAAATGCATGATTTTGGGGTGTGAGCCGGATCTCCCGTTCTATTGTGTTTTTGGGCGATCCAGGGGTTTAGATGCATGCCTAGGGGCTTGGGGAATGTTTCCCCTTTTGTTTCCCCTTCACCTGGGGGTGAACGGGGCGTGGCATGGTTTTTCCCGCGGTTTCTACCGTTTTCGGGCGCGGACTGAGAACGCGCTATACTCCAGTAGCGCGTTCTTGTTCGTCGCGCTGCCCCGACCGAGCGCGTTCATCGGAGAAGATGAACAGTATGGCGGTTCCTGTCGCGCTATAGGGCTTGGGCGCGTTCTGGTTGTCGCGCTATAGGATCATAGCGCGACCTGGCCTGGTCGCGCTATGGTTACGTAGCGCGTTCGTGTTGAACGCGCTAGGCACGTATAGCGCGTTCTGGCTGAACGCGCTATGCACGTGTAGCGCGTTCTTGGAGGGACCAGCCGGGCTGCCCGGGGCGGGCGGTCTGCGGCTGATCGTGCTCCTCGTGGGCCGTGTGTGCCTTGGACACCCAGTGGAGTTCCGTGACCGTGTTTTGGGGTGTCTGGAGGTTCCGTTTACCTCGTTTTACGTGCCCGTGCGCTTAAGGGTCCGGGTGACCTTTTAGCGTCCGTTCGCATTGTGTTGGTCTCCGGTCGACCCGGTTGGGACCCAGTGGTCGACCTCCGGCCTTGTGAGTGTCCTGGACACCCCATGGGTTCTGTGTCCGTGTTTTTGGGGTGTCGGGAGGGACCGTGTTGCCTCGATTAGCGTGCCCGTAGGTGTGGTGGGTCCGGGTGACCCCATGTGTTCCGGGCTTTCGTGTTACGCTTGATCGAGTCACCGTGTGTCGGTGTGTGTGCGGTGGGGTCTCCCCCGCATGTCGTGGGTCTCTTCGGAAGGCGATTCCCATGTGGGCCACGTGTTGGCCTCGGACTGCGAGTCCAGTTGTCCGGCCTGGGGCTGGAGGTTTCCAGCTTGCTTCAAGATGGGAAATCGTCGTGGCGGCTTGTGTGCTGCCTTGGGAATCGTGCTTCTATGTTTTCCGTGTGGCCCGTGTGGGTGGCCTTAGTCCCTTGCGTTCCCTTCCCAAGGGAATGGTCTTGGCAGCTCGTGTTGTCTCGGTGCTCGTGCTACCGTGGTTTTAGACCTAGAGATTGGACTAGATTGACGGCCTTGTGCTGTTGCGTACAACGGTCTTGACCCCGAGTCTTGTGACTCAAGGACCGTTGGGTGTAGTGTGTCTAGAGGACTGTCCAGAGTCCAGTGACTTAGCGTCACTTGGGTTTTCTCGACTCTCGCGCACGGTGTGTGCGTGACCGTGGACTGTATGTCCTGTGTCTTCTCCGACTGTGGTCACCGTGTGACGGGCAGGTACGTGGGGTGTCCCCCGTACGTCGTCGGATGCAGACGTTGTTTTTCGTTGAGAGTCTACTCCTTCAGTGACCCTCCACTAGTCGTAGCCTACTAGTACGCGTGTGCTAGTCGCACCAGGGAGTGGTGTACGGGCTTACCCTGAGGACGGTTTTAGACTGGTTTCCGTCGGGCCCCTCGTCGTAGCCAGAGTCCGGCTGCGGGGAAAACCAGTCAGAGGGCCAGACCTAGGACGCGTGGTCTGTGTGTGCACACGTGGTTGGGGACTGTGGACCCACGTCGACGGGCGTGACCCCAGCTAGTCACTTGTTTGTGGTTACTTGTACGGTGTTCGCGCCTCGGGTAGGACCTACCACGTCAGGCGGTTCACCTGCGGTGCGGTGTAAGACGTCAGGGGACGCTACCGGCTGTGCTTCTAGTGGGCGGTACTCCTGTCGAGTACGGAGTGACAGACTACAGTTTCTGTGTCTTTGACCTTCGGGTTTCGGTCGTGTCGACCGTTGAGTCTTCGGTTGTTTCGCCGTGACGCGTGTGTTGGTTTCGCGTCATGAGTTTAGTGCTAGTGGCTTTACCGAGGTTGGGTCTTGTTGTGCGGTACCCGCGATCGGATGGTCGGGGTTGCACCTTGGACAGCGTGTCCAGGTCGGCTGTGTCCGGGGGACAGGCCTCTGCGGCGTGGTTGCCGTGTGTTCTTACTTCGGTAGGTGGTACTAGCGTGGTTTGGTAGCTTCGTCTGCATGATCGAGGTGTACCTTCCGGTACAGTAGGAGTAGCTGTAGTGCCGAGTTTTTGACCGGCCGCCGGTTTGCTGTTCCTGCTGTAGTTGTAGCTCTCCTTTCCGCTACCGCCGTTGTTTCCGGTTGGGGTTCCGCGGGATCCCTGCTGAGTCTCTGTTCTGGAGACTCATTCCCTGCTTTTCAGGTGTAGCTGTTCTTCCTCGAGGTTCGAGGGTGCGGAGCGGAGGTTCTTAGTTGCCAGCTTGTCGGGCCGAGTGTTCACTTGGCATGTGGTACGTTTTACTGCTTTAGACTGTACTTTCTGTTGGACTGGACTCTGTTGTAGCTGTTGTTGTTCTTTCTTTCAGCTCGTTATCGTTGGTTGTTCTGCTTTATTTCCTATTTCTTTGTGCCTCCACACTCCTTTTAGCCCTTCCGAGCCCTCCTGGCTCGTGGGCGGCGGTGCGAGTCTCGGGTTATCGGGCCTTCCCGGTAATCGGATTCTCGGGTCGTTACAGACAGGAACACACCTACAGACACGGCAAGGGAGAGACTCCGACCCACGAAGCCTCGAGAGTGGATTCCACAAAGTAAAGCTCCTATCGCCTTCCGAGCACCCGTACTGCCTAGTGAGCACTCTCCGAGCGCTCACTGGATACGGCGAGCACTCCTGCGAGAGTTCGACCACCCCCCAGACTTGCTCAATCGCCTTTCATCTCTCTATTTCCCCTCTGTTCCTCCTTAATCTCCATCCTCCAAGGTTTTGACTTAAACATCAGAGGGTTATCTCCTGGGTAATGCCCAAGGCTCCTTCGACGCGGTTTCCCTACTGTTTACAAATTTCCACGGGTGACCGGACGATCTTAATTTCCCCAACAAATAAATCTTAAAAGTGTGATACGAGGATTAGGAACTATTTTTCCACCTCTACAAGTATCATCGGTTTCAAAATCACATGATTTAATATTAAATTTTTAATTCATACCGTTAAATCTTCTATATTATGATAAAATTAAGTACACACGAAAAAATATTCAAATCTGGTACCAAAAATATAGATATTGTATGATACAGATAATTATACTATCTAAGTCGTTGATTTTATATCGACCGGATGTACAAGAAATAAATGTTACAATTATATAATTTTTAATTCACAAATAAATTACTAGTAGTTCACTTGCATGCTAGACCTTGCCCCCACTACGGACGTCCAAACATGTAGCTATTCGCCAACAAGACTCTTCCATGTACCTAGGACAGAGAATAAATGGCTTCCTCTGTTTCATAAACACCCAGCTAGCTAGCTGGCTAGGAACACCTTTAATTAATTAATTAACTAACTAAGCTCCCCCCCATCGATCCCCATGCGCCGTGCCAAACACCTAACCACACGCCGTGGACGTTCTCGATCGCATGGGAAGAGGGGACACATTAATATTCCAATTAATATTAATATTACAATTAAACCCTAGTCTCATCAGCTCCAGTCCTGTACTTTTAAATTAATAATAATAATAAACAAGCGTCAGACCTCCGCCCTCCTAGCTACCACGCATTGCTTCCAAAAGCGCAATCACCGGCAAGCCGGCAAGAAAGGAACAAAGTGCATGTGGCAACTTGTTGCCCCGGCAAGAAATTAACACATGGTCGATCGATGGGCCTCCCGGTCTTCGGAGCAGCCGGCCGTCACGGGAGGACTACTAAATCAGTGTCGTTGAACTGCGAACCACGTCCTAATGATTAATTAAACCCTCGTTATTCAGGGGGGGGCTTGGTGGTTAATTTGTAGGGGCGGTGCTGTGCAACCGCTCCTCTCCCTAGTTACTACTTTGTGACAAATGCTCCTTTTCTTTTGATTGATTGAAGTGGACTGAGGGCGCATTTGAAAATCACACTTGCGGGGGTTTCGGTAATCAGAATTCCCGACAAAATTTAAGCGCCAACAAATGTCTCGTGACATATCTCAATTTTTGAATTGACTGAGAATCAGACATAAAAATAACTCATCCCCTTAATCTTTCGAAACGGGTGGAAGGAGGATTATAGTGATTTCTCGTGACGAGAAATTCATCTTCTGTCAGAGCCATGTACGGTGGATGATTATGCAAAAATCTGTCTTACAAATTGAGTTTTCCAACGTAACCTTTAAAAATAATCTAGTATATATATATATATATATATATATATAAACATGTAGACATTTCAGAAAGTAAGAGTTAGAAACACTCCATTAGGGGGAGATGTACACAAATCAGAAAGAAGGGATAAAAACACCCCATAAAAAAGGAGGTATATTAATTATATCCTAAGCAAGGATGCATACCCCCCCCCCCCCCCCCCCCCACACACACACACACACACACACACTCTTCCACTCTTCTCATGTTACTACGCATTTGGGATGCACCAAGGTAAGTATGTGTTACGTTTACATGTCTACACACGGTGGCATGTATGTTGGTAGTCCTCCGCATGCATTCTGAAACTTCAAACTATTCCTCACATGATTCGAAGAGATGAGTTCGAGTATTTATGGTATAAATTTGTGGTCTTTCTTGACATAATCATCGTACATTTTTCGTTGAATAAATTGTGATAAATCTTCATAAATTCGAAAAAAGTCCACAATTCGATCATTTACATTTTCAAAGAAATATATAACAGTGTTTGAAAAGGCCACTTCGGTATCGAATATCTTTAAAATGTCTTCCCTTTTATCTAGTGAGAACATTTCCTAGCCAGAGGTCGTTTTTTCCTACGTTTCCACGTACAAGTCTAGAAGATGCCCAAATTTGGGACGACATATATATAGAATGAAGAAAACAGAGGAGTTGATAAAGCTGGCTCCAGGTTTTGACATCAGCTGAGCAACGGTTCCCATATATTTTTTCAGAAGAAAAGAGTAACATTAATTCGTTACTCATGGGCAATTATGTTTAGTTACTTCTACAAATTTATTTGTGATTAAACGACCATTGGCTGATTGTGTGGTGGTTCAAATAAGACAAAAAGAAAACTCTACACTTATTCCTTAACATATGTATATCTACTTCCTAACATACAGGTGCCATTTTAAAATATTTTTTAAAATATCTTAACTATCATATATATATATATATATATATTAGAGAGAAAGATAGGAAGTAAATATGCATACGTGAAATGGAAGATAGGAAGTAAATATGCATACGTGAAATGATACACACACACACACACACACACACACACACACACATATATATATATATATATATATATATGTTCGTATATATATATCTGCTTTGTATATCTCCACTTTTCCTTTTATACGTTATGTGGGTGTGTCGTTAGTGAGATTGATCTACTCTAACTATATTATTATACTTATATGAACCAGGGACAAATAAAATTTCAAGATGATTAGATACAATTATGCATATAATGCTTCGCAAACATTACTGGGAAGGAGAGTGCTTCGCAAGTATTACTCCAAAGGAAGGACCACCTACTGATTACTCCGGATCACTTAGACGGCCCAATACTGGCCCAATATTACCAAATTCTCGGGACTTCGGCAGCGGGTTAGAGAGAGAGAGAGAGAGAAGATGAGGGGTAGAAGGAGGAGCCTCGAAGGAAGTGCGACCGATTTCTCTGTTGGAAAGCTTCCATTTTGATGTGATCTCTTCCTCCCCCCCCCCCCCCCCAAACCCACCCCAACCTTACCGGAGATCACCCTCCTTTCCTTTCCCCGTTTTCCTCGTGCGCTCCGCGTGTTCCTCCCTTTCTACGCGCGGCGGTCCACACCACGCCGCCGCGCCCCCCGCCGTCCTCCGATCATGCCCCCCTCTGAGCCAGCTCCTCCACCAGAACAATTTATACAAGGGCTTTGACCTCACAGTTTCCCCCCTCTTTGTTCCTGATTCATCGGTCCCCTTTGAGGCGCGTAAGAACCCAGTTGGGGGAGATGTATATGTCGAGGACGGCCGTTGTTCCCACCTCCAAATCGGGGCTGCCCCCGGTGTCAGGCAGCGGGGCCTCGAGCCGCGGCCGTCGGCGGGGATCCCTCGTCGCCTCCGGGAGGAGGCCGGGCTCACGCTGGGTTGGGACGAGGATCGCGTGTGCCTGCACCGCGCCGCCGAGGAGCTGGGGCGACGGGCTCCCTGCCCTTGACGGCAATGTGAGTTCTTCCGAAATTCCCGTGGAATTTTACATCTTCGTGGATGAAGGGATTCGAGTTTTTAAAGTTCTTATTTGCAAAGTGTGTGTGGGTCGTCCGCGTTCCACCATTGCGGACCGGGAAAGGCTGAAAAAGATGGTAACTTTTCTAGGTACAGTATGTAAATTTACGCGCTTTCATGTAGAAATGTGATTGCTACTCGGTTCTTGAGCGACTCTTTGGTGCAATACTCTGTCTGCTCCGGTCAACAGCTGTGACTGGAGTCGTGGAGTTATCTTGGCTATATATAGCATATGGCTTATTTAGCATCACCTTTTAACGGATATTGGGCGAACTGCAGCGAGTTTCGTTGCCAATTTTCTCTTAATGATTCGTATTTATTGAATTGTCTCCGGTGGCATGATGTCTGAACCAGGGGAAAACTTGGTGTGTAATTACCGATTTCTTATGAAGGCCTTGCCAGCGTTAGGCCTTGAGCGAGTAGAAACCTTAGTTGCACTCTTCTTGAAAATTTGTAAATATAGTTTACCATGATGCACATATTTTTGTCACCAATATGAGCTAGCAAGTCGTGTAACTGGTAGCTTGGCCTTTTAATGGATTGTTGGATACACATGCTCTGTAGTTTATGAACCAATTGACTGCTTTCAATCCTAGCCCACACTGTCGCATAGAGAGTTAGCCACCAAACTTGCTTATCAAATCTAGAATTCTGATCTTTTCCACCATGCTATCAAGCTTGCATGTTTTATAGAGTTCAAAGCAAACTCCAATTTCTTAAGTGGAACCCTCCAAATAGTTTGAAACAACAGACATCTTATTAAAAGATGATCTATGATTCCTTCATGAAGTCAGCCAGGTAATGCATGTCAGTTGTCTAGCATGTACAACTCTCTATAAAAAGAAATTTCACCTTTCAGTAGTATGAGGTCCAAATTTCATTGGACTAGTGGATAATGCATCCTCAACCATCCATCTGCTACCAGCCTACCACCCTGTATGAGTCTCACTGTAAGCCTTGCATCCCTCTCCCCTCCATTGCCACATGTCACATCTTTGCTAATTTGGAGTACTAGCATATGCTCTTGTAGCATTGCCAGCAAGCCTCTCAACTGCTAAATCTCGTCCTCATAGAGGTTTCTCCTGCATCTGGTGCCCATCCTCCTCCTTTATCCCTCAGAACATACATGTTAGGAGTCAAGGCACTTGGTATGCTAAAGACGCTATAGAAATCTAGGAAAAGATGTGCCAATGCTCTATCGTCACATCGTGCCAGAATAGAAATTTCTATCTTCCAATGAGAAGGATATGCCTAAAGAAATGATTTCCCCATTAATGACGATACCCTTCCATGGGCTTGACAAATTAGTGATTATGCTAGGTGCAATGCCCTAAACTTTGGATTTCTATAATACTCTTGCTTGATAAATTCTATCCGCAGGCCCCTTTTTTCTGCATCTTCTGTCAATCCCATACCATAAGAACCTTTCCTGGATAAAATCTATCTTCTTTGCTATTGTCTTCAGGACCTGGAATAGCGACAAAAATACGTGGGCTAACTGAGAGGAGAACTTCAAAGTCAACACAACAGTATGTGGTTTCCATATGAGAGAGCCCTTGCTTTCCAACCCACCTATTTTCTGTTCATATTTTCTATTCATTCCTCCCATTCCTTGGTGTAAATAACCTCAAAATCCTAGTTGTTCTAGTCATCCTAACCCACTCCAAGTTCACACCAATTTCCTTGCTCTTGTTAAAATTCACCTTCAGACTTGTCACCTCCTTCAATAGGGCACATCTATCTCAACACATTTAGTTGTTCCTCCTCCACTGCCACAAAGAGTAGTGCCCTCTGCATATTAGAGGTGAATAACCTACATCACATCACCACAAATCATGAAGACGCATTTAAATCCACATCTTTTTGCTTTTTTCCCCCACATCTTATTCATAACCAAGGTGAACAGGACACTTAAGAGAGGGTGAATGGGGCCCCTGTCTAAGACCTGTCTCTCACTATGAAAGTGTTTTGTAGGCTGCACAACAGTAGCACTGCAACCCTAGAGGACTGTCATATAGCTTTAACTCAAACCCTCAAAAAGACAATCCCACCTGACTCTATCATACACCTTTTTAACGTCAAGGTTAAGATTTTACAGATTTTTTTTTTGGGGTGGGTGGGGGGGTTGTCAAGTATCTCGCCATCCACATTGTTTGTTCTTTACAGATTGAACACTACCTTCTTGTTGCCTTGTTGATATGTGAATTAATTTTTTGTGTTTTTTTATTAGAATCCACCTTTGTCGGAGAAACCGAGGCTGGATAAAGAGACCGAGAACAAATCTGATGTACTCATTGAGTGCCGAGATGTTCACAAATCATTTGGAGACAAGCAAGTCTTGAGAGGTGTGAGCTTCAAGGTGAATTCATTTAATGTTTTGGTAACACATCTGTGACAATAATGCATTTAAACCATGTGCAGTAGTTGATTATTGTGCAATTTTTTTTATATAATTTTTAATTCTTTGACGTTTCTAGGTTATATATATAATTCTCTGAGGTTAGATGTAGTGATGAACCTCTTTTGATGCTTCTAGGTGACTAGGGGTCATATATATAATTCTCTGAGGTCAGATGTACACACTCTCTCTCTCTCAATGTTGGTGTGAGCATAAAATAATTTCTAATAAGTGTGAAGAATAATAAACCATCCCTCCCTCCTTCCCACCCACCCACACACACACACAGATCTTCAGGGAGCATACCGTGGACCTGAGCCATTCCTATACTTTTCATATAAGATTTTAGTTTTTGTTCATTTATTAATTTTATTGAAGCAGCAGCTCATGGGAATTGATTACAAAAACTTTTAGGGCTCACATTTCTATGTCCTTGGACTACTTGCTAAAAACTTTCCATCTGTTGTCACATGCATTTTTCCCCACAAAGCATCTTCTGTAGCTCCAAAGACATGAGGATGCCGGAGATGGAGATACAGATAGTACACATGATGAAGAAGTAGCGTCACCTATTTTGGCCTTCCTCTGTTAGTTGGTGCTATCCGTGCTAAGGAATGGGAGCGGTTAATTCAGAAGATGGAAAAGAGACTGGCTGGGCATAGGTATACTACACTCATATGGAGGGCAGTTAGATCATGCTAGGCAGTTCTTTCCCACAACCCAATCAAATTGGACTTGAGACCTTGGGGGAGCAAACCCATGTCCCAATCAAATTGGACAACCCACCTATTTCTTAAGAAACCATCCTTTAGCTTTCTGCCATGACAAACGGATTTTTGAATAGCAACTACTCAAGATGCAGTCATAGAATTTCTCTTTGTATGTGATGCATTCGTCTGAAATAATCAGAATGTGCTTCCTTGTCTATTTCATTTGCATTTTTTACTTGAAGACTGTTTTCTTTTCTCAAGAAACATATTTCACAACCAATCTGAAGTATTATAATGCTTTGAAAACGTATGGCTTAGTTGTTGTTGGACCTTCCTTTCAAAAAAAAAAATGTTGTTGGAGAAAAAATTGTATTAATCAATCTCTCATGTTACTATACTGGTTTGGAGCACCATGTTTGTGATCGGGAACTGTGGATTCATGGCTTCCTTTTTGTACTTTGACATTTAGGTGACCTGGATAGTTTTATTTTCATCACTTATGAATACTTACTGTACAAATCTAATCATGGAAAAAAACATTTGGAATAGCTGAAGATCTTATTACAGCCTTCAATGTAGGCCACACTTCTTTGTAGATGACCTGCCCTGTTCATGCAGTTTTTTGGCATGCATCTGTCACCACAGCATCCCTCTAATTTTTACATCGATTTAGTTGATAATTATGTGTTAGCTCATCAATCATCATAACTTGTTTTTTGTCAAGGCTGTCTTTTTCTCACTGTTGGACTCTGCCGCTCCAAATAGTGCCTTTATTTTCCAATCCTACAGAAGGACAAAAACAGGATTCCTTTGTTTTATTAATCTGATAGACTTTGGAAATAATGATAAAAGACATTTCCTCACACTGTGCAATTACAATATTGGGGACACTGCCACAAATTCAATTCAGTCATTCCTTCTAAATTGTTCTTTTATGCTGCTGTCTTAAACTTCTTGCTGGATGCAGCTAAAATTCTGGCTGTGTTACTTTGGGATTCAGCCTTTACTGATCCCTGATAGTGAAGTGCTTTATGTGATTCATCCTTAAAATGTTGAAGAGGATTCCTTTTTTTCGGTTGTTTAAGCATAGCATATGATATTTCTTCTTTGATAAACTTATTCTCATTTAACTGAGCACCTGAGGATTGTTTGCCCCCTCACCCTCCTAACCATCCCTTGTCAGAAACAAAGGGATCGTCAGAGCATTCATTAATATGTTACCAACTTTCTTTTCATGCATATCCCCAGATTAGACATGGAGAAGCTGTTGGAATTATTGGGCCCTCTGGAACTGGCAAATCAACCATTCTAAAAGTTATGGCTGGACTTCTCGTTCCAGACGAGGTAGTAAAATTTAATAATGTGATTCTTGCATGTTCATTTTAGAGCTTTTGCTTTCTTTTCATTTTATACAATAGTGGTACTACCCACTTTTCCAAAAAAAAAACCTTTTAAAAATTTAGAGAGCTTTTGCAAGTATGCCAGTGCTATAGACTAATCGTACTTTTGCTGCCTTGAAGAATTACATTTGCATGTAGAGTCATATGAGGTCTCTCCAGCAGATGCAATGCAGGCATACATGCAAATGCATTTCTTGCAAGGGCGAACATGTAACCTATATAACAGTGATATATTTAACCAAAGAAACCTTTGCTTATTAGTTTCTTTTCTGCTAAAGATTTTTTTTGCCTTCATTAATTTTATATATGTCATGAGGAATTTTCTTCTCTGAGTATAGGGTGAGGTCCTTATCTGTGGAAAAAGAAGGCATGGCCTGGTTGGTGATGAGGAGATTCCCGGTGTTCGAATTGGCTTGGTAAGCCACCCATTACTTATCAACTTGTAGTCTGGTGAAGCACCACATTTGAGATTAGCTGGATTTTTTGTGCTTACATTTCCGAACAAATCTTGGAAGTCCAACATATCTTATTGTTTTTATGATTTTTCATAATTTTGCTTGAATGGAACTACTGTGGCATACAATTCATAAAGCCAAGTGAGAAATCTGAGACATAGCCTCTTTCAAAACTACTTCTTCATAGCCATATATTCTGATACATCCAATAAAATTGGAACAATTTCATAGCCACATATGCAAGGCAGTTGGCCAGAAACTTGGGGTTTGCTCCAAAGGCTGCTGGATGAATATCCTGGGAGCATGAAGTGAATGGATTGGGTCGCGCATGGTGCAAGTCTGCCTCATGAAGGGGACTTCCCCTGCCTTACGATGATCCTCTTTGTGAAGGAATGAAGATTCCCCTTCATATGCAGATGCAGTAGCAAGATGTAGATTTAAGTCTCCATAGTGTCACTTTGTTGTCTCTGCTTTGCAGACATAAATCTAACAATGAACCATTCATGTTGAAGGTTCTCTAACTCCTATGGTCTGGCAATAAAGATGATGAGGATAACCATCTGCAAAGAAGTTGTAACTATTATTATTTGTTTTTTTTATTTTAAGTTGATAAAATGCTCTAAGAAAATTGATTGGACTAGGAAGTTTACTAGTTCTTAGGGACTAGAAGTTTACTAGTTCTTAGGCTCCCCAATAAAATTGAAGGTTCTTCTTGCACCTTTCACTGGTCCACCTCTATACATAATATACATATAGTTCTTCTCTTCTTTTAACAAAGATCGTCGTTTTGAGGATGCTACTAACGAGTTGTCCAGACAGACAATACTTTGTTGGTTCTCATTGTCAAATCTCAGCTTCTGATGGAAAAAGACAAGAAAAAGGAAATCAGATTTTGAGCTTACTTCCTGATGCTTGTGTTGGTTGCATTCTAGGGCAGTACTCACCAGTTGATCCCCAAAATATAACCAGCTTGTCTGGACATTTTTTGAACCAAAAAGGGATACCACAGAGGCTGACATATTAATTATCCTTTCTCTTTGCCTATTTACAACAGGTATTTCAGAGTGCAGCACTTTTTGATTCTTTGACAGTTCAAGAAAATGTCGGCTTTCTTTTGTAAGACATCTGGAGTTTGCACACCATTTTTTGCCCCATTTTCAGTGCACCGCTTTTGAGAGTCTTAAAATGATGTCCCATTGTAACTTTTCTCTATTCATCAGGTATGAGAAGTCAAGGATGCCAGAGGATCGGATAGAAGAACTTGTGAGGGAGAATTTGGCAGCAGTCGGACTGAAGGTGTGCCACATCAAATTTAGAACATGAGCATATTACAACCATACGTAAACATTTCTTATATATATACACATACAGCAGTTGGTTAAATAAATAAATATATAGATATATTTCCTGTTACACGGTAACAGGAAACTTCTTTGTTACCCTTTTCATGACCGTTAGATCACCAAAATATAGATCTAATGGTTAAAAAAATGCATGAGTGGCATGTACTGCACAGCCTTCGGCACACATAAATTCACAGGGGCAAAAAATGATAGCTGTGTGGAAAAAAGAGAATATAAGGAACAAATTGTTTTAAAAAATGAACTAGCCATCCTGGCCATCTGATCAGAACCATTATTCTGATCAGACAACCAGGCGTGCACTGGGCGCGTGATGGGAAGTTTCCCATATCGAAGAGAAGTTCCCTTCGCGATGGGAAACTTTCCGTCACGCAACTGGTCAGCTGGCGCCGGAAAACTATCCGGTGCCCCAGATTTATGCTGTGGGAGGTTTGATGGGAAACTTTCCATCAAGTAACTGGCCAACTGGCACTGGAAAAGTATCTGGTGCCCTAGATTTCCGCTGCCGGAGGTTTGTTCAGTTTTGTCCCCCCCCATTAGATCTAGGT
The DNA here is from genome assembly GCA_022559845.1 of Amorphophallus konjac. Taxonomy (NCBI): domain Eukaryota; kingdom Viridiplantae; phylum Streptophyta; class Magnoliopsida; order Alismatales; family Araceae; genus Amorphophallus; species Amorphophallus konjac. The sequence continues at coordinate 18,730,232 of CM040128.1, forward strand.
TAATCCAATGGCTATAAAGAGAGGTAACAGGAGACCACCCTGTTACCTGGTAACAGGAAGGTCGCTCTCTCTCTCTCTATATATATATATATATGTATATATATGTATGTATGTATGTATGTATGTCTGTATTGTCTGCCTTTTCTTTCATGGTTTGGGGCTTAGTGATTGATACTAGAGAACTTCAGTTATCCTGCTCTCAGAAAAGGGAAAAACTGAGAAGTTTATTCATGTGAGTCCCAAGGTACATGTTGTCATTTGTCCAGAAAGGCCAGAAAAAATACTTAACAACTGCTGGCAAACAGCCTAATCCATTCACTGACAATAGTGGGTGGCTATAATGAGACAAGGCATGCAATCCATGCATCAAAATTAGATGTCTCACCCAGTTGTTCCTCATTTTTACTTGTTAGCAAGTGACCAAACAGGGTTTTTTTTTTTAAAGACCCACGTTTGATGATGACAGCCATCCACAAATCATGATGGATGGCAATCGTGGCTACCTAATTCACATTGGAGTCTGTGAAATAAGGTATTTTCCTTTATCTTCTCCATTGTTTGTTCTTTCTTTATTTGAGTGGGTGAGAATGTTATGTCAAACTATTCTTTCAAGCATCATTGTGGAATGACTTTGGCTTGCTGAAATGGGCGTAGTTGGACATCGAGGTTTTCTGGTTTTTTCACCCTTTTTTCTGATGTGTTGGGGATGTTGGAAGGACCTCTTTCCGAGGCTGTTAAATATTTCCGCCTTAAGAATTGTCAAGCTGCAATCACATGGAAGACCTATTATCACCAATATAGGTTAATTTCTTCTATTTCTCTTTGGGAAAATTACTTGTGTATCCCTGAAAACTTTTAATATTACACATATGCTCCTACTTTTATGGAATTTTCTCCAATAACCCTCAAATCTTTATGAGGGGTGTCTCGTGCCCTTGCCGTCAACAGCCTTTCACGATTGTTACCCGAAGTGGGTCAGCAGGGGGAAATGACTAACCTGCCCCTTGACCTTGGTTATCTCTCTCTCTCTCTCTCTCTCTCTCCACCAAATGCAACAGGCCCTCATTCTCAGCCACGCTCCCAGCGAGCAGGTCCTCCTCACCAGAATCCTCTGAGACAGCCCTGGATGGTTTTCTAATGCTTGGATCCTATGAAACCCATCAGTTCCACCTCGACGACATGTCCTCCACCTCGACGTTGATCTCCAACCAGTCCTCATTATTGGCCACTCTCCCGGGGAGCAGCTCCTCCGTCATTATCTCCTTCCACACCAGGTCGGGCTCACGGGCGCCGCAATATCTCCTTCCACACCAATTCGGGCTCACGGGCGCCGCAATATCTCCTTCCACACCAATTCGGGCTCACGGGCCCCTGCGGCGCCTCATCCTCATCCCTGCTCAAGCTGCTGGCCTCATCGTCCATGGTGCTCTGTAGCGTCTCTATCTCAGGCTCCATTGTCAGCTCCTCGACCCCCAGCAAGTTCTCAGATCCGGTGCCGGCCGGCAACCATCGCTTCTTGCGGACGCCATCCAGCAGCTCCAGCTGCACACAGCAGTGGGCGAGGTACTGCATAAAGGTGGGGCTCCTTAGGGCCCTCGCCAGGAAGGCCATCATCTGCTGCTGCTTCCTCTCGGTGCCCTACAGCTGCTCCGCCATGGTGAGGAGCTGGGCGCGGGGCTGCTCCTGCTACTACCTCAGCTTCACAATCTCCATCATCAGGGTGCCTCGGTCCATCATCAGCTTCGCGATCTATTGCGTGGCAGGGGAGATGAAGGTGGCATTGCAGATGTGGTCCCCCACCACTCTGCCCTCTCTCACTCTCTCTCCCCTCTCCCCCTCCACCTTAGGTAGCCTCCCTTCCCGGTCCTCACGGCAGCTCCTCTGGTGGCGGCCTTGCGACGGCCCTCTCCGGCACTGAAGAGAGAGAGAGAAGGGTGGGGAGTCGACAGAGGGCAACGCCAGGGTCAGCTCTCCCACACCCTCATGCGGTGCATCGCCAATGCCCGAAACGAGTGGGGCGATCTCTCTGGCGCCACTCGGGCCTGGGCGATGTGCAGATGTCGTCCCCCTCCACTCTGCCCCCTCTCCCCTCTCTATCTCTCACTCTACCCCCTCTCCCCCTCCACCTCTGGCAGCCTCCCTTCCCCGTCTCCGCAGTGGCTCCTCCGGCGATGGCCCTCTCCGGCATTGGTGACAAAGAGAGAGAGAGAGAGAGAGAGAGAGAGAGGCACAGTGGCCTTCTTCAGCACCAAAGATAGAGAGAGGGGTAAAACGGTCATTTCTTATGAACCATTTCCATCATCTAGTATATTTCCACAGAATGTAACCTTAGGGGCATGGCAGCTTGGGTTAGTAGATTTGAGGGGTATTGGGGTAAATTCCATAACGGTAGGGGTCTAGGGATAATATTAAAAGTTTTTAGGGATATACAGGTAATTTTCTCTTTCTCTTTTTGGGCAGGTTTATGAGCCCATAGTGGTACATTTCACTTCTATTACAACAAAAGTGTGTCTAAGTTCCAGTAGACTGGGTGTCTATTCCCCTGGAAGGAAGGTTTCAGGGTATTTACATTCTCAAAATGGTTATAAAGTGAAAAGGCCAGTATAGAGGATATATCCAACATCTTTGCGAAGGATGCAAAGGAGGAACCTCAATTCTGTGACATGGCTTTGAAAACTGACCAGTTTGGACTTCCTGGATTTGAACCAGTCATGAAGAACAAACTAATGAAAAGCTACCTTAATCATTCCACAACCAGCCTAATTGGCCTGAGTGAGCTCTGAACTGTCTCTAGTCAATGTGAGAACTGGTGAATTCACCTGAAACTGGCTTATTCTCCAAATAATCAGCCTGAAACTGTCCTATTCTCCAAATAATCAACCTGAGACTCACTTATTCTCCAAATATCTTTTTTGCTCACCGTTTCTTCCTTTTTATGCTTATCAATATCAATGTTCCTATATCCAAGAATTGGTCTGTCCCTCACTTGAACTGGAACCTTGCCAGGATTGGATCCCAGAGAGATGGAAGTATGTCCAGTTTTGGCTTATGGCAAATTGTTGCCAGATCATCAAGCATCATCCTTGTCATTGTAGTCATTTCTGCATCAACCTCAAATTGGATGGATCAAATGAGGCGTCTGGATTCACAAAATTCTCCACTGGCTTCCATATTTTCAATCAACAATTCATAAATTGGTCGCAAGTACCCAGTCAAGGTAAGACAGGAGAGGATCCATTATAAGTCGCATGAGACCAATTAGCATGCAGAAAGTACATTCTCGATGCACATTAAGCATCAAGCTTGTGCAAGCCGGAGGCAAGCCATAAACCTTGGTGAGAATCCTAGCACAGAAAGAGAGTTTAAGTTTGACACAGGATCTGTCATCTTCTCAAGGACAAGTATCAGCTAAATCATTTCAAAATGCTAATAAAAAGAAATATAACTAATAGTGGTTACTGATTATAATTCTTGTATTCTTAGAGCAGGTAGCAAACAGATGCACCAATCTTAGAAAGGACTTCCTGGAATTCTCCATAATACTTATAGTAACTATAGAGAAGTATGGCATTAGATGAGTACAGCCCTCCTAGTCCTAGTCTTGTTACCTTTCTCTGGTTTTAATTTTTGCTGTCATAATCTTTTTTCTGGAGGTTTATGATAGTTTTTTCGAATTATATCTTTATAACCTGCAGTGTTAGACAAATGGACTTTGTCTAAAGAAATATTGTGGACTATACCGCCAAATTTGCTAAGACATATAGAGGAAGTACAATCAAAAAAGGTAGAGGAGGAATTCCTCACTTTCCGCAGACTAAACTACAAAAAGGAACAAGAAAACAAAATCAGGAAAGGTAGAGGAGAGGCTCCTAACCGTCAGGCTTCTGTGGACTACACTACAAAAAGGACTGAAAAAAACAAACTGATTCAAATTACAAGATCAAAGAAATTACACTGCATAAATTTCATCTGGCTAACCCAAACTATTTTCTCCAGTGTCGTACCAACTAAGTCTTTGTAGTTGTGGCTACAGAAAGTATTCCTTATAGGTTTCTGCCTGATTTTCAGTCCTATATTCAGATTTTTCATTTGATAAACAACGTTTTTCTGTTAGAAACGGAACCGGGTAACAACTTTCTTCAGTTGATCACTCAGTTCAGTCCTACTTTGGCATCTTGCAGGGAGTCGAAGATCGTTTGCCTTCTGAATTGTCTGGTGGAATGAAAAAACGTGTAGCACTAGCTCGGTCTATAATATTCGATGATACACAAGAGGCAGTAGAACCCGAGGTACATTCTAGATGCATCTTTTGCACCATTGTATTCATTTTAGTAGGAGGTAGCACCATGAGTTTGGGATTCCCTTTATATTCACGTCATTCGTGACTGGTTTGTATTCTGTCCAAACTTGTCAAGGCTTGATCAACATTTTAGGCATCATTTAAATATGATATCGTACGGACCTTAAGAGGTTCACCTTCGGATTGTTCTTATGGATACAATTTTAACTTCTGTTCTTATCTGACTGCCATCTTTGCATCTAGGTGTCTATATTGGCATTAAAAATGTGAAACGTGAAACCTGTTCCTTTGCAAACCATCTATTGACGATCTTTTCCTGTAAACTTACTCTAGTTGTTTATGTATACTTTTGTATGTGTGTTTCGTGGGCAGGTCCTTCTGTATGATGAACCCACTGCAGGTCTTGATCCCATTGCCTCCACCGTTGTGGAGGATTTAATACGTTCAGTACATTTGAAAGGAAAAGATGCACTTGGGAAGCCTGGGAAAATTGCATCCTATGTCGTTGTCACTCACCAACACAGCACTATAAGAAGAGCTGTGGATAGGTACCTTGAGACCGTTAAAGTATCTCGTCAAAGTGACATTTCATCTTAACTGATGATCTTCAACTTCGTTTAACAGATTGTTGTTCCTGCACGAGGGGAGAGTCGTTTGGGAAGGAATGACCCATGAATTCACCTCTTCGACGAACCCAATCGTCAGACAAGTAACATCTTGAACTGTTTAACTATTCCGCTTGCAGTTTCACTCGCTAGCATGAAAAGCTAAGATGCTTCTACTCGTGCTTGGCTTTGCAGTTTGCCTCTGGAAGTTTGGAGGGGCCAATAAGATACTAATGACACCAGCGTTGGCACTTCCATGCAATAACTGATGAGATCCAGATCCGCTTCCTTCGATGTGGTAGTGAGGCAAAGGATTGAGGTAGCTTCATCCTCTCAACTTTTAATCCTGCAGCAGCAGTAAACAGCTGTGGAATGTTTATAATTAATATATAAGAAGGTCTGCAGTGAAAGAGGAAGGGAGAAGTCATTTTTTATGGGGACGACGGGAGACCTGGGATGGCATGGTGATGTTCTCCCAGTGTGTCACCCCTGCCTTCGAGAAACGTATTCATTGTTGTATTATTTGTTGCATCCAATTTCATGTCCAATCCCGTTTTCCACTTTTCTCATATTCTGTGACAGAGAGTTCTCATGTTCTTCGATCTTTTTCATGCCATTTGCTTGAATTTTAAAAAAAACTTAATAATAGGGTGTTTGGGAACACTTAAAAAAAACTCTTTCTGACTTAAAAATTACGACATATCAATTTTTTACTTAATTTTTAAAATCGATAAAAATGAGTCACTCTTTGTTTGGCAAAAATATCGTAATTTTTAAATTTTAAATCGACTTGGTTGTTAGATCAAACACGTGCATGCAACAAAGGAGTCTGGGCTGATTCAGACATGGTTGATGCCCTCCGGTCACGCCCTGTCCGACCCCGCTTGGCATCTGCCGGAGGCTCGTCCCATCGCCCATAACAGCTTCTCCCCGTAACCCCATCTCAATGTCAGCACTGTTCATTCATTTTTCCTATTTCCCAAAGTTTTCTCCCCTGTTACTGTTCTTCTGGTGCCCTTTCCGTCGCGATGAGCAACCCCGACAACCTCCCACCCCTGCCGTTGACTCGGCTCGGCACCGCGACAGCATCGATGCCCACCCCATGATGAGCCAAGGGGCCGTCGCCGTCCCTGGTGGACCCACTCCACCGGTGCCGTCGGCTCCACCCCTGTCGTGTCGTCCCTGTTGCTGGACCGCCACTGGAGTAGACTTGCTGCAGTTGCGGAGGCCCCATCTCCGACGAGCTTGTCTCTGCTAGCCCCGTGATCGCCATTTCCGCCTCGCGACGGCCATCCGCGAGCCTACTCCGTCGTCCCCAACCCCTGCGAACGGCCCCAATCGTCAGGCCGCCCCAGCCCAGCTCTATTCGCCTTCTCACCGGATGCCGCCGAGCCCGCCGTCCTGTCGCCACCACCCGCACCGGCAGAACACCTTGTACAGGTCCTTGTCCTAGAACTTCCCAAAGACGTTATAGCAAACGGGATGGCCCTCCCTATTGTGGCCCTGCAGAGGGTGAATAGGGACACCGGGGAGAGGGGAGGGAGATGCCGGACACCGGGGAGGGTGAGGGAGGGAGGCTAAGGGGACGTCGGGGAGAGGGGAGGGGGACGCCGGACGTCGGGGAGAGGAGAGGGTGACGCCGGGGAGGGTGAGAGAGGAGAGGGACTTCGTGAAGTTATCTCTCGAGGGATTCCTTCGTGTGAGTCCGTGCTCTCACAAAAAAATAGGTGGAGAGTTATTTTTATTTAAAAAGAGATTATAAGGGGATTAGATTTTCGTCTTAAAATTTAAGAGGAATATCAAACGGAGTACGATAATCTCTTATTACTCTTTTTTTAAAATTTGAGAAAAAAAAGAGGTAAAATATAACAACCAAACACCCTCTAAGACTTTCCACGGGGGAGATGCGTACTATAAACTCGTTCCACTGATCCGAACTCAACATGTCATCAGTTAGAAAGGACCCCTTTAGTTCTGTTACTGCCTCACGAGTCGATTATGAAAACTGGGCCAGCACATTACGAAACAAAGGATCCAAAAACCGATACGAAAATCCAAACAAAACGTTTTTGCTCGACGCAACGTAATCCAACTACGATAATGAATTCTTCATCGCTAGACTCCACCAAATTGTAAAAGCAAAAAATAAACGGAAGAAGAACGCTACCAAAAAAAATGGAAGGGAAGCATGTACAACTATTGTCGGAGGGTGACCCAACTTATCCTCCGTAAACGGGGCGTAAAACTCTTTGGTGGGGGGGAAAAATGGAAGGGGTTTATATATATATATATATATATACCCTCGTAAAGTTTGATTTTGTCAAATATATTCTTTGTGCGAATATATTATCATGAATATCTTTTGTTCATATAGAAATATTATGATTATAATCTTTAGTTTACTGTCGTCGATGGGAGAAGAATATTCTGTGAAATATGTCATCTACAGACGTTAAATTTACGGTATATTTGATAAAATCAAATTTTACATAAATATATATATTTAAAAATTATTCTTTAACTCGTACTTGACTCAAGTTAAATACACGAGAGTTACAGCGAAGATATAATCGTGACATTACTCATATTTTGAAGATATTTACGATATTATACGCAGATGAGAGATATATTTGATAAAATCAAATTTTATAGACATATATATATATATATATATATATATATATATATATATATATATATATATATATACAAAAATCCCAAAATGGAAAGCCCTTTCTTTCGGCAGCTATGGTGAGCGTCCACGCAACAGTACCCAATGGCAAGCAGCCTGGTTGTCGAAAGCAGTGACAAAGAAACAAATAAGAAAACGACGAATAAAAGAGCTGTCGATAAATAACACCGGTAAATTAGTTTATGTGTTTTACGGTGTGTTGTTAAGTTGTCGTAGCTTTTCAGTTTTAGAATGGTTTGGTTTTTAAACTCTTGGATTGCAAATAAGTATGTTATGAGATATTACTTACATGTAATTATCCATCGGACTAAAATTTCACGTCTGGTGCTACAAATAAAATCGAAGTGTTATTCGAAGATCTGATATGCCCTGTTGCCAACACTCCCAACTTTTCAAACTTGGTGGCAACTGAGATCTTGACTACGATTTCTTTATTTTTTTTTCTTTGGAATGAATGTGCAAAATTGTACCATTTTTATCGACCTACTATACATGACTACGAACTTAACTAAACTTGAATCAAAACATTTTAAACTTTGACTTGAACTTGGACTCGATTTAATCGTTGAGTCGTAAGTCAATGATTTAATCGTTCGAATTAATTCGTGATTAGTAAGATTAAAATCATGAATATTAATACTGTATAGGGAACTCACTCACCCATTAAACACTAGATAAGAAGCCGGAGGTGGCTGAAATCTAATTATCCCAGATGGATAAACATAATATCGACATTGCGTAACTTCATCTCTAAGAAGCAAGTGATCCGTAGATGAAGATTGAATCACATCTCAGGCGAGCCATCTCCATCATGTCAAGTGCAGTTGTACACGTACTCGTCATTCTGGCAGCTGAACATATATTATAGTGGGATATCTCGAATAACATGTATCAAAAAATGGATGCATGCATGGATGGATTATGCGCACTCGCTCGAGCAGATGGGGGCTATACAGTTGTCGAGACAAGAGGAGGACAATCAAAGCTCTCCTAGGAAAAATATGCCGGAAGCTTTAAAGAGAGGACTGCTCCAAAGACGATGGTGGAGGGAAGAATCGATGGCGACGGGGCAGTGGCAGGGAGGAAGATGTGCTCAAAATGGGAGGGAGGCGGTCACAACTCACAAGCATGAAAAAAAAAAGGCGGAGGTGATGGAGGAGAAAGGAGCGGTTGCGGGTGGAGGGGCCGCAGTGGAGCGGTGGTGGGGAAAGGAACGGTAGAGGGTGATTGGGAAAAGACATGCAAAGAAGAGGGGAGGGGGGAGGGGAAAGCTGCGGATGTGACGGGGGTCGGGGAAAGGAGGGATGGGAACAGGGGTGGCGAAGAGGACGGAGGGTGAGAGCGCGAGGCGGGGGTTGGATGGGAGTGGGGAAACAAAAAACGGATGGAGGGGAGATTGGACGGAACGGAGGGGGGGTGTTTGCACACGGCCGCAAAAGTGGGGGCAGAGAGGTCAGAAAAATAATGGGTACAGCGGAGCAGAACGGAGGAAGGAAGAGGAACTAGGAAGGGGTCGGGGCAGCAGAACCAAACCATAACTAAGGGTGGGGGAAGATTAATTTAAAAATGTTGACTTAAGTCGGCTTGACTCCAGTTCAAATTATTAATATTAAATTTGAGTTCAGTCCCAACTCTAATTATGTCGGGTCGGGTATGATATTATTAAAAAATTATAAAATCTGACTAAAGTCTGATTCGGTCTGATAACTTAAATTATAAATAATGAAAATTAATATATTTAATAACATAAAATTTATAATCTCACTAAATGAATTAGAGTTTTGATATTAATTATATAATTTATGTGAATAGATAGTTTTAAATTTTTAATTAAATAAAATAACATAATTTTAATTAATTAATTTTAAATATTGAAGTGAGAATAAAAAAAGAAAATGGACTGGATCGATCCGCGGGCCGAACTCAAAGTCCGAGCCCGACCCGCGAGCCTAATATAATATCGGGTGTGAGAGAGAGAGAGTGGTGTGTGGGAGAGAGAGAGAGAGAGAGAGCAAGAAAGGGCGTAGAGGGGTCCCCCCCTCTAGTATCGTCATTCCTAGCGGGTGCAAAGATAGAGACAGAGAGAGGTGAGAGGGAAGAAAGAGAGGACTTAGTGAGAGAGAGAGAGCCCGGGGGAGGGGAGAGGGCATCGGAGGGAGTCCTCTTAGTGCTGACACCTTTGATTGGTACAGGCACACAGAGAGAGAGAGAGAGAATCAGGTGCATCCGCAGTTAACCCCTCCAACATCTCATGACCTTCGGCCAACCCTTATAACACCTCTCATGAGCCCTATGCCCTCTTGCCCTAGTGTGTGTGTGTGTGTGCGTGAGAGAGAGAGAGAGAGAGAGAGAGTTTTAATTATAAGAGTAGGTTAGAGATTTCTTTATCCCTCACCCATCTTTAGTTAACGAGTAACTAGTCGATCACAGTAGGGGTACAACGACTCGTCTTAAAAATTTGAGAGATATTACGAAAAATACGATAAATGTGAAGGTACGAAGAGTATCTTTAAAAGATTTCAAAGATATAGAGATTTTTTTTCGTAATCTTGATATTGAAATAGCATATTCACGAGACTTTGGATCGAACGTCACAACTTTGGGACGAATCGCACAAAGGCCCACTCGGACACATAATGTATGCACACCACTTAGATAAGCATAATCCGATCGAGTTCTTTCCCGGCCCGAAGAGTTGACAGCTCCACTGTATATATATACTGTTGGCCACGTACATATGTGGATCAACAATTTTATAATAATTGCCCGGTTATATATATGGTCGAGATCACGCATACATTTTAGATTAGAATTAGTTAATCTTCCGCTGTGCTGTTGCCGTAAGCTGTCGTACGTCTTAATTTCTCATCACGGGAACGGAAAGGTTTTAAAATGGCCAATGAGAGTGGGGGGGCGGTGCCGGCACCACCGGAACGTGTATATATATATATATATATATATATATATATATATATATATATATATATATATATATATATATATATATATTATAATTTGGGATGTTGGTATTTAATTAATTATCTCCTATCTACTAAGACTTTGATATACGTTCTAAGTAATGTTTAATACCTTTTTGATAATTAACCCTGCATATATATATATCCTTGGTCACTTATTAAAAGGGGGAAAAGGTAATAATGATATGTATGCACAGTTGCACACACACGCACGCATGCATCCTAATTAACTCCACGAGTCGCTTCCACCTAGTCATGAACGTGAGGGAGGGAGAATCCTCCCCTCTAAACATAGATGGAACTGTCGATCGAGTGACTCCGATCACAACTTCAATTCCTCCTCCACCCCCACCCCCCGGTTAATTAATTAGGAGTTTGAAAGGTAACTCAGCTCTACCCATATATGGTTGCCAGCCATACGATCATGAAACATTGTGTGTGTGCACGTGCACGTGCACGTGCACAGGTGGGTACATACCCATACGCCATTTTTGTTTAATGGTGGCTTCGAATCATTTGTTTATAGGTAATAAATCAACAAATGGGGCGATAAGGTCAGGCCCGTTGCCCATGTAATAATCATGCGACATCATCTTAAACTCCCAACCGAAGGTGACCAATGGGGACCTACCAAGTGATATTCCTCGTTGGATCGACATTCGATGGACGGCCAGGAATCGTCGGACGGCCCTCCAAGGAGAAATGTGATTGACGCCGACGACGATGGCTAGGTCCTCATTGTCTCTCTTTTAATCTCATTAGACTTTTGGGATGGATGGTGACTAATAATTCTGGCCCCACCCCGCCACCCCCCAAAATGCCAAATTCCCAACAAATGTTCCCAAATGTTAACAGACTCCCCACATCCTGACTGCCTTTAGGGCCTGTTTGTTTGAGGGATAAATCGGGATAAACCGGTATATCCCACTGAAAGTTAGTCTATTCTCTTTGGTTGCTCATACAAGGTATTCCATAGAATAGGCTCTTATCTTGATTTATCCCGAGATAACTTGTTCTACCAAAAAGATAGAACAAGGAGGGTTAATGGGGTGTTTGGTTACAGTTTTTTACCTCTTTTTTCTCTCAATTTTAAAAAAAAGAGGAAGAGATCTTATAATCCTGTTTAGCATACCTCTTTTAATTTTTAGGGAGACAACTTACTCCCGTGTAAATCTTCCTCAAACAAAAAATAACACTTGACCAGTTTTTTTTTTAAAACACTCACCACGTCTCACTCTCTCTCACTCGCGTCTGCCCTCCCCTCCCTTTCCCTCCCCTTGCCTTTCACCCCGCCGGCCTCCCCCTTCCCCCTGAGGCCCTCCCCTCCCCTCCCCGGCAACCCCCTCCGCCGTCCGCCCTCCCCTCCCTCTCCATCCCCCTCCCGTTTTCCCCCGCCGGCCCCCCCTTCCCCCCGCGCCCCCCTCCCCGAAAACCCACTCCGCCGTCCGCCCTCCCCTCCCTCTCCCTCCCCCTCCCGTTTCGCCCCGCCGGCCTCCCCCTCCGGGTCCCCCCGTGCGCAGCCCCCCCCTCCAGCGTCGGGTCCCTCCGTGCGCAGCCCCCCCCCTCCGGTTCCCCCCCATGCGCAGCCCCCCCCTCCGGCGCCGGTTCCCCCCCCCTGCGCAGGCCCCCCCTCCGGTCCCCCCCCCCCCCCCGTGCGCAGGCCCCCTCCCTCCGGTTCCCCCCTCCGGCGCCGGCTCCCCCCCTGCGCCCTCCCCCCCCCCCCCCCCCCCCCCCCCGTGCGCAGGCCCCCCCTCCGGCGTCGGTCCCCCCCCCTGCGCAGGCCCCCCCTCCGGTTCCCCCCCTCCGACGCCGGCTCCCCCCCTGTGCGCAGGCCCCCCTCCCTACGGTTTCCCCCTCCGGCGCCGGCTCCCCCCCCCTGCGCACCCCCTCCCCCCTCCCCTTCCCCCCCTCCGGCTCCGGCTCCCCTCCCCCTTGCGGCACCCTCCCCTCCCCCCGACGGCGCCCCCTCACCTCCCCCGACGGCGGCCCCCTCCCTGCGGCGACCTCCCCTCCCCCGGCAGCTCTCTCTCTCTCTCTCTCTCTCTCTCTCTCTCTCTGCAACTGTCGGAGGCAACTCGGAGAGGAAGACCCCTGCCAAACACATCCATACAAATTTTAAAATTTACGACACTACTGTCAAACAGAAAGTGTTATTTTATCAATTTTAAATTTTAGATCAAAAATTATGTTGACATAAATTTTTAGATAGAAATAGATTTAAAAAAAAATTGCTCCCAAACACCCTATAAACTTTTTCACAATTCTCAAGGATATTCCGAGTTACTTTATCATCAAATTAAAGCATTTTTTTATATTTTATAAAATATCTTACCTACGGTTTAATTTATCCACTTAACTTATTCTGCAATCAAACATGGCCTTACAGAACATTGTGAGACAATCCAATAATCCAGTCCTTGTTTAATCGTCTTTACTGTGACCATACATATGGATATCAATTTGTGAACAACGGGCGGGCGCCTTTTTCTTCGCGGGCCGCGGCTCGTGCATGTACAGGACCGGCGACAGCGACCTTTTCGTGTGGGGTCGCAACGTGGCCCACGTCCTATTGGTCGCACCGTTAAGTGACAGCCGGTCCGCCGTTGACGCCTCACGAGCTAACGGCGGAACCATCTTGCTTAAGGGGTGTGGGGGTGCCTTTTCATCCCGAGCTGTTACTTTCCCGTTGGTTGCTCTCACCCAGGTTTAAATCTCTCTCTATTTTTTTCTATAATTTTTATTGTTAAGTCCCTGTGAATTTACATAAATTTGTATAAATCCTCAAAATCTATCAATTTCACTAAAAAGTCATTGTCATTCTCTGCGCAAGATACAAATGAAAAAATATTAACCCACACGTGGTTAACTCCAATAGTGTTTGACGTTTCGGTCTGATAAGTGACGTATCGCACGTATCGAATCGCACAAGTCGGAGGTTGATACGGTCAATACGTGATATGCAATCGATACGTTACTCTTTTTTTTATGTTGTATATTATATTTTATATCAAATGTGTCTTCGTAGGTAATTTAGTTCAGAGCGTTTCTTTAAAATGTGAGGTTCCGAGTTTGAAATCTATAGAATGACATTTTTTATTTTTTCATTATTCTTCATAAATTGAAGCTAAAAAATTATGGTATTTCTAAGATTCGAATGACGTATTGGTCCGGTACATGGCGTACCGCACGTACCGGACCGGTATGGCCAATACATGATATGCAATTGATACACTATTTATATATTTTTAAATATTATATATATTATTTTATATCAAATGTGTCTTCATAGGTCATTTAGTTCGGAGCGTTTCTTTAAAACATGAGATTCCAAGTTTGAAACATGTAGAAGTATTTTTTTTTATTTTTTCATTATTCTTTAGAAATTGAGTTCAAAAAAATTATGACATTTCTAAGATTCAAACTTTCAACTCTCTAATCAACTGAGTTACACATAACTTTTTATTATATTTTACTATACAAAATATTTATGAAGTAGTGATTCCTTCTAGACACATACATATAAAGTACGATATGATACCGTACCGTATCGTACCAATAAAAGTACGGTACGGCTGAGCCGCTATGTAATGCCTTGGGTTTTTTCGGATCGTGTCCGATCGAGCTTCAGACTATTTTTACCGGATTGTCGTACCCACTGGTGGTGTGCCCGTGAGTTTCCTTGGGTCCGTGATGTTGTGAGGAGCACGCCGGTAATTTTCTGTAATTTTTCGGAGCACCTTTATGGGTCCCGAATTACGTTTTGGGTTTCAAGGTGTTTTCCGTCTGTCGGACCTTCGGAACCCCGTATAAGGTGAACCGTTGCGTTCTCCGACGCCCGGACGTTACCACAGTGATCAACGTGTTCCGAGGATCGCGGGGGTATATTTTTCTATTTTTCGGTAATTTCTGAAATTTTCAGATTTTCTATATAAACCCCCTCCCTTTTTCTCTCTCCCCATCTCTCATTTCTCACCTTCTCTCCCTCTCTCTTCTCTCACGCCCTCTTCTTGCTTCTAGTGGGAGGTACTCATGTTCCGGACAGAGAGTGATAGACTGTCAGTCGCTATGACTTCGACCTTCGGGTTTTGGTCGTGTTGACCGTTGAGTTCCGATTGTCTCACCGTCGCGTGTGTGTCGATTTTCGTGCCGTGAGACTAGTGCTATTAGTTTTACCGAGGTTGTGTCTTGTTGTGCGGTACCCGCGACCGGGTGGTCGGGGTTGCACCTTGGACAGCGTGTCCAGGTTGGCCGTATCCTGGGAGACAGGCCTGTACGGCGTGGTTACCGTGGGTTTTTACTTCGTTAAGTGGTACTAGTGTAGTTCGGTAGCCCCCGACCGTGAGATCGGGATGTGTTTCTGGTACAGTAGGAGTAGCTGTAGTGCCGAGTTTTGACCGGCCACCGGTCCGCTGTTCCTGCTGTAGTTGTAGCTTTCCTTTCCGCTACCGCCGCCGTTTCCGGTTGGGGTTCCGCAGGATCCCTACTGAGTCTCTGTTTTGGAGACTCATTCCCTGCTTTTCAGGTGTGACGGTTCTTCCTCGAGGTTCGAGGGTGCTGTTCGGAGGTTCTCTGTTGCCAACTCACCGGGCCGAGTGTTCACTCGGCATGTGGTACGTTGTTACTGCTTTAGACTGTACTTTCTGTTGGACTGGACTCTGTTGTAGTTGTAGTTGTTTATTTATTTCTGTTAATTGTTGAATTGTCCTGCTTTATTTCCTATTTCTTTGTGCCTCCACACTCCTTTTAGCCCTTCCGAGCCCTCCCGGCTCGTGGGCGACGGTTCGAGTCTCGGGTTATTGGGTCTTTCCCAGTAATCAGATTCTCGGGTCGTTACACGCTAAATCCTGAACTTCACCCAAATATAAGAAAAGACTGAATAACTCTTAGTTTCGGGGTGGGTCGAATGGTAGAAGACCTCTGCCAAAGAAGCAGGAGATATCAAGTTCAATTCAGCCTGGGGTGTTTTATCTGGTCACGTGTTCAATCCTCGAGAGATGCATGACCCATATTTTCTAGTTCGCCAGGTTCCCTGTCACCCCCCCCAAAAAAAACTCTTTGTTAGTGACATGTGACTCTCTCTCCTCTCTATCTCTCTGTCCCCACCGGATGACAAGGGAATGGCGACAACACTATGCTAGCAGTGTGATATATGTTGGCTGTGGTGCAGACAATCCTTATGATCAGAGAGATAAAAAAAGAGATGGGGAGAGCGTAGAGGCACAGGTGGTGAAGGCGCGTCGGTAGACGGTGGCGGCACTCGACGCTTACCTGGGGTTGCCGTCCATGGTTTCAGTGGGCAGTGGAAGTGGGGCCGACGCGATGGGGTTGGTGAGTAGGCTCTTCCTTATGGTTGCGGTGGGGGAGATGGGAAGAAGAGCTGGCGGTGACGACGATCTCCCTGGTAGTGACAGATGAGAGAGAAGGGGTAGCAGGAGAGGCAGCGACAACTGTCCGGTGGTCCTTGCAAGGGGTGGTACTTGGTGGTGGAGGCGTCCTTACTACTACGGTTGAGAGTGTGGAGTAAGAAGGGGATATGGTGGTGGCTAGTGCTTCAGAAGAGAATGTAAAGAGGGCGTGGTGGTGGTGGGGAGGAGGAAGCAGGAGGCGATTGAGTGGGGATTTGGGCTAGGGTTTAAGAGGAGGAAGAAGGGGGGTGATCTCCTCCATTCTCTTTTCTCTCTCTCTTTCCAGCAGCCCGATCTTTTGTTGGCTTGAGTTGGAGCTAGAGCAAGAGGAGGACAAAATCCACACTCTACCCCCATTCGATGTCGTTGCCTTCTCCTCCTTCGCAGTCGCCACCTCACCTTTGTCGGCGACTTCATAGCTCGGAACTAGCTAGAGTCCCTCCTCTACCTCCTCATGTGGGTGATAGGCGTCGATGAAGAAGGTTGTGGGGCGGAGACCGGCGATTGTCGGTGCTAGTGTACGGGGGTAGAGACTTGCTAGGGCTTTCAGATGGGGGGAGGTGGTTGTGGCAGAGGGAGAGAGAGTAGGGGGCCCATATTTAGGGAGGTAATTTAGTCTTTTTCAAAGTTTTATCAACTCAAGATGGAATATTGTACGAGATTTTTTTGGATGTAAATCACGTGGATTTTTTAATAAGAGGATGGAGATCGTAGGAACTTCTATAGTAATAGAAGTAAGTTAGGGATTAACCGACAATTCAATAAATTTGTAAAGATTTATATGTAAAATTCCCAACGATCTAAGGGGTCTTTTAACAAATAAATAGATTGCAAGAGTTTATAAAATTGTGCAAGTTTATAGCTGTTAAAACTTAAAAGTAGGGTTCGTCGTCCCGACCGTCCCGATCACGGCTCGGGACGGGACAGTACAGGTCGGAACCGATGCGTATCGAGACGGCAAATCATAATATATATATATATATATATATATATATATATATATATAATGGAACAAAATATTTCAAATAAAATTCTATCTCAATTGGTTAGTTGTTCTACGATTTATCCGTTTCAAAAATTTGAATAAAAATAGACCGAAAGTGAGATTAGAATAAGAGAACTCACGATTAACTGCGAGACACTTAATCAACCGTGTCACAAAATTAAATTATTATAAAAAAATTAAAATAATATATAAAACATCGTAATTTCATCTCATAGATATATGATCCTGATCTATGGTTAGGACGAAATGGGACGGGACGAGTGAGTCAACTCGTTCGTCTCCATTTGTCAAATCTTATTTGAAAGTAAACAGTTCTTTACGGGCCAGGGCGATCCAGATCCGAAATATCCAAAATACTCTTTCTTTATCTTCAATTAACGGAAGATCCACTCGAGCACGGAAGTGCTGACCGGATCGAACCGGTCAATCACCAGCGGTGCAACTCGTCGCGATGGGATGGCGTCTGCCACAGGATGTGGTGAAGTTGTGTTCGACCGCGTGACCGGTGGACTTCGTATGTGAGTTTCGACCCTTGTTTATGGGCCTCTCCCTCCTTTTAAGGATCGGACACGTGACGACACCCATCATCTGCACGTTACCATCGAGTGTACATAGAATGACGCCACGTCCTCGACCCAAGGGGACCACAATAAGGTCTCCCTCCCGATCACACACATGCGGGCCCTCTTCCGCTCCTTTGGCGCAATACCCGCCATCCATCCATTGGTGCGGTGTCATGTCCCTTGTTCCTACGATGTCATGACATATTTTGGCCGACTTGAATTAAGTTATTAGTAAACTTGATGGATCATCATCTATATCCGAGCCTCCGAGGGTTGAAAGCGGAGGGTTGGTGGTGTAATTAAGGGGTGTAGCGTGGGCATTCTCAGATGCGTCGCCATCCCTGCGACTTCGTACCTTACAACGAATCTATATATATGAGAGAATATTTGGTGGGGGAAAAGAAAACATAGGTGGGCTGTGGGTGGGCACCCTGTAGACTTCTCTCTCTTCTCTTCCTCTTCTTCAGATTTGCTTCCTCTAGTCCCCTCTCCTTGTTTCTTCTCCATCTTTTCTGCTGCTTGTTCTTCCTGCTTAGTGGGATCGCCTCGCCGGTATGCACCCCTCCCCGAACGGGAAGGCCGCGGCCATGTACCCGGCCCACCGTCCGCCGGGGCCCGTCGGGCTGACCCGGTTCGGCTCTGCCCCGGGCTCCCTCCTCACCACCCTCGTCGACTCCGTGGTAGGCGGCGCCGGCGCCGTGGCCAGCGGGAGGAGCAGCGGCGGGGAGTTCTCGGCGTCGGAAAACATGGTGGGCAGGTTCTTCACGGGGGAGTCGCCGTGCCTGACGTCGGAGTCGAGCTGCAAGGCGACGGGGGTGCCGCCGGAGCTGGACCCGGAGGGGGCCTACGGGAAGCGGAAGGCGGCGGGGGGCGCGGGGCTGGGCCTGGAGAACGCCTACGGGATGAACGAGATGGCCATGGGGGATCTGGCGATGGGTGTCGGCGGCGGGCTGAGGACCGGATCGTCGCCGCTGATCCGGCACAGCAGCTCCCCCGCGGGCTTCCTCTCCCATCTCATGGTCGATAATGGTCAGCTCTCTGCTCTCTCCCCCCCCCCCCCCCCCAATTTCTTCCTCTCTCTCTTTTCCCCTCTTATTATTATTATTATTACTCTTTCATAAGAGTGGTGCATATTGGAAAAATCCACTATGGTCTGTCTCTGTCCACTCTGTGTGAGCTGGCAATTGGGAATTTTAGGCGTGCCAGGTCACGTCTCTGGGGACAAGTGGACAAATCATCACTGGTGAATGCAACGTGATGATCCCGGTGTAATCAAGGTTTGACGTCTGGACCGTCTCGATCGTCTCACAGCTTGGGACGGGATGGGACGGGATAATATTGTACCATTATGTATCAGTTCAAAATAAAGGTTTTAATATAAAGATTATAAATAAAATTTCACAAATGATTCTTTAGGTTAGTGATTAGATGATGTTATCCATAAATCAAACGGCCCCGAGTTAGATTCTTGTTAGTGTCAACTGAATTTTAACGTTTTTTATTTAATAGTTTAAAAAAATGAAAAAAAGTTAAAATTTCAATACATGTTCTGAGATTTGAACCGAGACACTCCAATGACATTGAAGCAATTTAAACCAATTAATTTACCAATTAAATTTAGTTATAAAATATAATATATTATATATATCGTCTCGGTTGCATTCCACATATCGATCGTTCCGAACTGTGACTGGGACAGTCTTAGACGGATTGGTCAGGCCGTACCAGACCGATTTATCAAACCTTGGGTGTAATGGCCTTGCATTCCTCTCCATCTGCTCACAGTAAACAAGTTATATATGTAGATATTTGCGCTTATGTGCTATTTTGTTGAGGGGGGAGGATGTGGCGGGGTCTTTTCTCTCTAATTGGCTAAATTTTTTTAAAGGATTTTTACGTATATATTCTCATAAAGTTTAATGTTGTCAAATATATTCCTCGGCTGAGCATATTATCATGAATCTTTTATTTAGATAGAAATGTTATGGTTACACCTCTTTAGTTTACTGTTGTCGACAGAAGAGAATATTCTATGGAATATGTTATTTACGATCGTTAGATTTAAGATATATTTGACAAAATCTAACTTTACAGGGGTATATATATATATAAAGCTTACTCTTTAAGTCTGCTTAGCTCAGGTTAAACACACGGGAATTACGGGGAGGACATAATCGTGACATTATCCATATTTTGAGGATATTTATAATAATATGTTCCGATGAAGAATATATTTGACAAAATTAAATTTTACAGTATATATATATATATATATATATATATATATATATATATATATATATATATATTCTACCATTTTATGGGCCACCTCTCGCTGTCCATATTTGTTTTAGAGACTTTTGCATGGAAATTATTATTAAAATTGAATTTATACAAAAATATTTTTAAAAATATATTAACATTCATATCATTATGTTAATTTAAATAGGATATAAATGACATTTAAACATAATTTTTGCAATTTTTTTATAAAAAGAACTTATATGTCTGAAAATAAAAATAATATTTTTACATAGTTTAAATTTACACAATGACATACTTACTAATATATTTTTAAAAACTATTTTTTATAATTTTTTATTTAACAACAATTTTCATGCAAAAAAAAACTCTTTTTCATTAAGACTCTATTATCATTTGCGCCTTCTGCGAAGCAGCTAGCTACAGAAAGCTGCGGTTGCGGACAAGAGCAGATCTTGTCATGTTCTTTTTTAATCAATACAAAATAGACGTATGCACGGGAATGAAACGGGTGATCTGCTCTTACCATACCTCCCCAATCCGGTGTGCCCCGTTCGGACAGGGCAGGCCATCCTCGGATAAAGTCTTCGTCTCTCTTACCTCACTTGGAATAATAAATAGGTTTCATAAATTTTGGGATGCCCACCACGGGCAGGGCCAGGTTCAGCTCTCCTTGATGGGTGGGACCGTGGGAGGGGTTTTAGAGAGCATTATCGGGGCCTTCGAGTGGACGACAGGAAACCTGATCTGTGTTTTCTGGGTCGGATGGGGAAGACCTGGGCCCCCATTATTTGCTCGGGGGAACAGGAGATAGATTTGGGGGTTGGGGAGCCCAAGGCCAGGTCATAGCGGGCCTGGGAGACCCAATTATTTTTCAGTGGACTCTGATCTGTGCAGGGTGGAGCCATGGTCCCCCCCCACCCCCCACCCACCTCTCTCTCTCTCTCTCTCTCACACACACACACACACCACATACACACACACATTTGATGCTATGGGTCAAGGAAATAATACATACAATCATACCCTTTCCCTCCACCGATATTAGGTAATTTTGATCTTTGTGGGGTATATGGTCAAATACTAGGATTACAGGTGCCTATGGCATTTTGGTAAAAAAAAGCCAACCCATCATTTCATGGGCCATATCCATCCCACCAACCATAGGCCTTGTTCGTAACCTCTCATGGGGGTGGACATTTTGCCAGGAAAATTTCCTTATCGTGCTACGGAATTGGCAAAATAGTGCCGATAAATGAGATAATCAAGTACAAAATTTATGACCTTGTGTGGTAATACCAATTGAGAGATTAATCTATTTATGATTTAGGTTTTGATGGAGATGGAAGCCTCGAAAACTGATATTGAGTCCGCAATTTTTTTTTCATCTATGTAAAAGGTTTGGATTTGGGCGAGAATCTAGAGAGAGAGAGTGTGAGAGATGGTCTCTTTATGTATTAGGATTATATCATATTTATAAGATCTAAAATATCATAAACATAAAAATGTATAATAAGTAAAAGTAAAAACTAATTTAAGCACAAAAACTAACAATCCGATTCTTGAACTTTTATCCACATACTATTTTGGAATTATCCTTTGAATTTGTTCAGTTTGCATTTTCAAATTCCAGCCTCAGTCATGTATTACTAAAGTTGTTGCTTTGAACATAACTTCTATTGTATATTTTAGATATTTGTATGATGATTTTGATTAATTTTATAGCTTGAAATTTTAAATATTCTTCCACAGAAAGTTTTACACTTTTAGTTTCTCTAATTTGTATTTTTTTTTCTTCACAACCTATAGAGATAAACAGATCTGCATCAACAAAAAGTTTTAAAACGTGATAAGCTATTCACATCAGCTTCTAGTTCAACGAAGAAAGAATCTGAATTGAGCTGAGCGTTGGAAAGAAAGAAAGAAAATGAGAAGTGGAGGGTTTGAGTTGCTCACAAGTCACAAGTTTTTCTTAATTTCCTCGTCAGGTGGCACAATGGTCAAACATTTAGATTTCTCTCCAATAAGGAGAATTCAATTTTAATCTTTCTCAGTATTTTCTCTCTCTAGGTGTTGTGCATTTCGATGTAATTCTCCAGATTTAAAAAGTCTGATTTTAAAACAAATATATTTTCTGATTTTAAAACATGAAGTATTTTGTCTGTGGAATAAAACAAGGTATTGTCTTGGTTTTTTGGAATTTTAATTTGTTTTTCCTCTAGTGTTTTGGTTTCTAGTTTTTATGAAACGTGAAACAAAAGAACAAAAATCTTAGTGTTATATCAGCCCATGGAACGAACAACTCGATCTAGTTCTGCTGACCATGTCCTTTTGGTTGCCTTTCTTTCTTTTCCGCTTGACAGGTTTTTCTGTTACGAGGGGTGGGAGCTACGCCCATGCAGGAGCAGAGAATGTACATGCCATGGACAACAGGAGGCTCAAGTCCCAGCTGAGCTTCTCCTCCAGGCAGGACTCCCTCTCTCAGATCTCTGAGGTCAGCATCCCAGATGTAGGGGAGAGCGTCGGCGGAAGCAGCAGCTCCGACGAGGCCGCTGGGACCGTCGGCCAGTCCTTCATCTCCTCCAACTTTCATGTGGGCTCCTGGGATGAGACCAACTCAATAGTGTTCTCAGCCCCTCCAGGCAAGAGGGGGAAGGACAACAATGGAGACATTATCACTTCTCTGGGCAGCATGGACCCTAGTCAGGTACTCTCTCCATATCTATGGGTGCAATTAATGTGTAATATATACTGTGTTTAGGTGTTGGCTGGATGTTCCTAATTGTAATATGTTCCAATATTTCTTGTTAACCGATTCATTGTTTGAATGGTTTGGTTCCTGAGATAAAGAGGTGCTCAGTAATTGATTAAGCAATGATTCTCACAGCTGCCTTCTGTAGCTTGCCACCACACATCAGATGTTTTGGGATAAATTATGATGGACAATCTGGATCAAGTCCTATTTCACAACTTATTTTGACTATCTTATTGTCAATGACTTATCGTATCAAACGCACCAAATGTCAAAGAATGAGCTAAAGCTTAAGGCTTGCACAACAGCGTACGACTAGGTCCAATTTTTGAAGCTCCCCAATATGACCTCACCAGCATGAACCAGTACTAATGATTCTTTCCTTTAGCTGCAAAAGATCACTTTCTCTTCGTTGCTCTTGACTTCAAATTTTCCTGTAAATCTCTTCTTAAATTTGTTTGCATAACGAGATGAATAGACCATGCACGCAAGTGTTCCTTCTGTATTGCATGGTAATCTTGCAATTGTGAAGCAATAGGTTCACCAAATTGTCATCATATGCTTTTAATCCTGAAAGACCCATGGCATACATATATATGGTTCCACCACATGGATGACTGTTCAAAGTTGTAGCATCCTATGAGAAATCTTGTATTAATTAGCAGAGACTGATTGCCACACGTGAGACATACAATGTAGTGTACTGCTCTGTATATGTGTGCGTGTGTATTCTAGACTTCCTACTTTATTTCTTATTACATCCATTTTCTTAAATATTTTGTTTCTGGTTATGTCTCTTGCAGTTTGGCCTGCAGAACTCAGCTTTAGAAATGGAGACGCTTCTCCAATTACCCCAAGATTCTGTTCCTTGCAAGATCCGTGCCAAGCGGGGATGTGCAACACACCCTAGAAGCATTGCCGAGAGGGTCTGTGATATTGATGAGATATCTATAACCTTCTATGCATGAAAACTTGATCGTACATGCATCTGTTTTATCAAAGCATGACAGTAGATGGGAATTGCCTACTTGTGTTCCTTTTTTCTGTCCATGTACGTGTTCATGGAAGTACTTAATGTGTATCTGGATGAATTATTACTGAGTTTGTGCGCGGTTCTGCTTGTTCATCTGCCTAAATTTGTTGTTTATGCATCTTGTTTCTTAAAGGAGAGGAGAACCAGAATTAGCGAAAAGTTAAGGAAGCTTCAAGAGCTTGTGCCTAACATGGACAAGGTAACATACATGTGATCAGTTTCAACTTGTGATTTGATGCCATACATGTTAGTTTGGTAGATGGAAGTTGTATACTCGACTAATTAAGTATGGTTTTGCCGCTTCTAATTAAGGCTGAAAGTCATAACTATTTGTCTCAAGTACTCATGATTTGGCACCTTCATTGATCTTTATTCCTTTCTCTCGCTTGATAGTATTTCACCTCTTCAAATTCTGATATATGCACTCTGTATCTTTTTCTAACGGAAGACCTTTCTGCAGCAAACAAGCACATCAGACATGTTAGACTTAGCTGTTCAGTACATCAAGAACCTCCAAGGCCAGATCGAGGTATTTTACGTATGTAGAGTTGGATGAGCTATTAATGCCCCTAAAGAATCTTAATCGAAGTCTCAAATTTTCACAGTGAAACAAAAGCTATTGTATAGTTCCCTTGTTGGTTTTTTTCTCTATCAGAAGAGGGTCATTCTATCCATTTAATCAATAATAATGTGATTTTTAATCATCATTGATTCTCAGCATAACACTACTTATTCATGTAGATTCGTAGAGTTAGAAAGAGAAGATCTGAGAAGAAGATATCAAATGTCAAACAAGCAATTCTGTTAGACAATAAAATGGTCACAGCAGTCTACACAAAATTGAACTTGTTCAACTTTCGAAAGGAAAGTTGCGATAAAAGTGAGTGGGAGGTGTATATGAAGTTTGAAGTAAAATCTAATGGCTATACACCTTCACTTTCCTTTGTTTGTTTTGGCACTTATTCTTGCTGCAGCCTTTCTCCTGTTAACTTATTATTTTCTGGTCCTCCATTACCAATGTGCTTCCTGTTCAGGAGCTGAACCAAGACCGTGCAAGTTGCACATGTGCTGCCAAGCATGAGACATCATGATCAGAGAGGAGCATGTGTAGTGTTGTCATTAATCAAGGAAGATTCTGTATTCCTGGTGTTTCTTCTAAGACCCGAGCAGGGTGTTTGTTCAGTTATGTTCCAGGCAAAGCAATGCTAAAACAGATGTCCCCTCTATCTATGTCCTTGTGGCACCAAAGTTTCCACTTTCTTGGTTCTGTGGCACTAAATGATTCTCATAATAACTGAGACTCAGGAAAGCATGGCCAAGAGAAAGGGTGGATAAGAAGAAACATGACTTTGTGAGAGGAAAAATTATGAGGCTGTAGAAGATAACTCTCACAAGTCCCAAAACCTCTTGCTCAAGGTTCCAGTCCTTTCCTCCCCCCCCTCAAAGGTATCTACTCTATGAGGTAGAAGGCTGACAGGAAAATGGTAATTTTCTGGCAGCGGTAAGCATGCAATGTCCTTCGCATTTTAGGAAAAATCTCATCATGTTTATGGTCGTGATCTTTTTGTACTACCATGTTCAATTTGTGAATTGTGATCTAGTTAAGTAGTTCATGAAGCTCTTGACTAAAGCTAATAAAGCTTTCCCTTTGGAAGCCGACGTGTTCACGATGCACTACAGTTCCCTCCCCCACTCTTATTAGTCTCAAACCTTATCTCATATGTTGTCATCAAATGGAGTATCTGTTTGCTTTTCTATGCTTCTCTGAATGTTAATAGCATTAGGGTGAAAGTTCAACTTCTTTCTGGTCCACTAGTCCTTAATCAAAGGCAAAACTTTGAGCTCTTTCTTGCTGGGCAAGGTGGATGCCTTTGCTTGCCTTTGAAATTGCCCCATTTAGTCTAATAACACTTTGGGTTTTTGCAACTTTTTGCATATAAATATTTTCAAGATAAGTTTACAAGATTTACCACTCATATATTTGAATTGCGACTTCCATCGTTAAGTATGTTGTAAAAAATCACAAACACAAGTCAAAGTTGCCTTTTTTACACATAAGAAATGCTGTTATTGCTCATCATTGGCATTCTCAATGGACAACTTGAATACATGAGTGATAAATCTGTAGCTTTCCTTCTGACAATGGTTTGTGTCTGAAAAAACCAATGTTTCACTATGAAGAACATGGGAAGATTGAAGAATAACATATGCAGCAACATCTTTTAACAATTTGTCCCTCTAAAATAGCGTCTAGAAATTATAGCAGATAAATAAATTTCACATTATCAAGCGAGAGAGATGCAATGATTGTATGTAATGCTACCAACATGTAGAGGATTAAAAACTAATTGTTTAAATACGCAAAATAGCATTTTTACCCCCTAGTAAGTAAGATCGTGCAGAGTAAAACTGGGCTTGAGAAGCCGTCTAATTCTTCTGTAGCAACAAATATAGAGACTATGACGCTGACAAAATTATCGAAATAGTTTATGAAAAATGAATGAGGACATTTTTTTCCAGTGTCTCCCATTCATATTTTAATGCAAGAATCACGATGGTGTGCTGGGTTTCCAAATCACCCGAGTGACCGAGTTGCCAATCTCGCAATCATGTGCACGCCAATTTTCTATTGTACAATGTAAAATGAACCGAAAAAAAAATATACTGGCATATTCCATCCCAACGGTTCTAACTTCGGTAGATCATCGTATCTAGCCCGACCATTTAAAATGGATTAGATTTAAGTAGTTTAATTAATTTTATTTAAATAAATAATTATCTAATTATATATGCCTAGCTTCTACATATGTACAAAAGTATGCCTCTTGCTTATCTAGTGCTCGATCGTGTCACCCACTTGAATGCCTCTACCGTAAATTGTAGCATAATTGTGTAAATATAGTGTTATCTTTGTGATGGATAAACTATACATATAAATGTTTGTATTACAATCATTTCGGGTAATCTCGTGCTAATTGTGAAAAGCATAGCATAATTTCTTGGAGACCTGTGCTTGAAGCGGAAGTCATCCCACGTGAATAAAGATGACGAGGAAGACGATTCACGTTCATGAACATCGGGAAATGAGCAACGGAACTCACATTCTACCTTTGATTTCCTCTTTCTATCTAACGTACTGTATGTGTGTGTGTAACATAATCGAGAGTTGCACACTTTGTAGAGAGGTGCCACCAGTCGCTATTGAGCTTAAACAGGATCCCACTTATAACAAGATCATAATGGACGCTCAATGGGTTCAGCCCAATAAACGTATTTCATTAACTGGACCTAACGGTGTGTTTAATTGTGTCCGGCCAAATCACAAGTGGATCACAATGTGAGGATAAAACCCAACATAATTATGTAAATATGACGTCATTTGTGTAACTGAAAGTTTACATGTGTAATTGAGTTGTATTATATATACATATATATTTTTATTCTAATTGTGTAAATTATATCTCAATCGTGTAAATATGATTTTACTTGTGTAATATATAGTCTATATATGCAAATGGATTGTATTACATATTTGTGTAAACTTATATTCCAATTATATAAACTATATCATAATTACGTAAACATGATCTTATTTGTGTAACGGACAACTTATATTTATACACACTTTGCATTGCACACTTATGAATACCTACATTGTAATCGTGTAAATTGTAGAGTAAGTTCATAAATATGCCCTCATTTGTGTAACTAACAACTTATATGTGTAAGCAAAATGACATGGCACAGGAGGAGGTGGCAGTATAGTTTACTTGGCAAGGAATGACATAGTTTTATAAATGCGTAGAAACAAAACATATTTGACTAATTATTTATTAAAATAATATATATATATATAATATTTTTAAATGATTCAATAGTCTCTTTTTACCTATTTAGACATCTCATTCCCCTCTCTCTCTCTCCTCGTGTTTACATTAGAGTCCCATGATAATATGTTATATTCTATATACCCACAAACACTAATAATTATTTGATCAAATTTTCCTATCGTAGCTTCATTTTATTTGAATAAATACTCTCTCTCTTTCATGCTTAAATATCCTTTTCCTTCTTCCTCTTTATGTTTATGAATTATCTTCTCCCATCCGTCCCAACCCCTTTAATTATTAATTAAGTAAAAACTCCACTTTACGTACGGTTAGATCTCTCTCTCTCTCTCTCTCCTATGACTCATATGGTATTTCTAGATAGACTATGTCATTTCTCTCTCTCTCTCTCCTCTCTCTCTCTATTAGACACGCTCACTCACTCACTCACCCGATGGTTTCTAAATTCACCATCTCTCTCTCTCTCTCTCTCTCTCTCTCTCTCTCTCTCTCTCTCTCTCTCTCTCTCTCTCTCTCTCTCTCTCTCTCTGGATTTTACCTACAGGCTAATGGCACGCGTGAACGTCGCCAGCAAAACATGAATGTAGGCATTAGACAACTAGGCATCTAAGTTTAAAATGTTGGGGGGCACCAAAATTATAAAGTTTTGAATACTATTGTAATTTTTTTTTTATTTTCTCTCTATGTTGTTGATGAGATGGTAAATTATAATTCTAATGTTTTAAATTTGAGATTTTTACATATTAATCCTTACAAATTTATCGAATTATCGATTGGTCTCTCAAATCTATCTATTATCTTAAAGGTCTTTACAATTATTAATATTTTACAAATAAATCTCTACGGTTCATCGTCGTCCAAATAAAGAATATTACGTAGAATATTCCATCAATCACGTGTAAAAAGATTAAAATACCCTCCCCCTCTCTCCCCCGCGCTCTCTCTCTCTCCCCCCAACCGATTGGCTCCCTGCTCTCACTCTCATCTTTGATCAATCTCTGCGGTCCCTCTCTCTCTCTCTCTCTCTCTCTCTCTCTGTGCAGCGAACCTCCACAGGCAGAGCTCCTCCACAGCCCTCGCCGCAGCGAACCTGACCCACCGTTCGGCAAGGCGGGTGGTCATGTAATCGCTTTCCCTAGTCTCGGTGGCTTGCTACGGCACAACCTCACTGCTTTTACAGAGCTGGAAAAATGGTTGTGCTCAAAGCTAGCGGGTGGTGGTGGGATGGCCTGCAGCACCTCACCTGCCTCGCCCACTTGGCCCTCTCTGGATTTCCAACTATGGTGGGGTCTATCTTTTTCACCTTAGGAAGGCAGTGCACCACCACGACCACCACCTGACAGCAACTCTCACAGAACTGAGCATCTCCGTCGGCGAGCAATGGACAGGGTGGCCGCCGTTTGTGACTTGGGTGATGATGAGTGTGATGATGTTGTAACACTTGCCGCGGGAGATGGCGAGGTAGGTGCCGGTGCAGTCGGGCCCGTCGAATATCGTCAGGGTGATTGCCCCTGCGACCACGAGCAGCGCCCGGAGCGCCGCCATCACCAGACAGAACCCCCTGGCGGTGGCCATCAACTCAATTGGGGCGGGCGACAACGAGACCGGTTTATATCTTGCTGCCAATCCTGTGTTCAAGGCGCGGACCAAACACATTGAAGTGGATTTCCACTTCGTTCGTCAAATGGTTCTCAACAAGCAGTTGCAAGTCCAATATGTTTCTTCCCGTGACCAGGTAGTGGATATCTTTACCAAAAGTCTGATTCCTACCCGCTTTGACTTCCTACGTGACAAGCTCCACATTGTGCCCAATGTGTCCCTTGAGGGGGTGTGTAAATGTGTTGAGACTACAGCAGCCTCATGCGGAAAGGAGGATGTGTCAGCAAGGAAACCAACGTGATCTCCGGTAGAAATAATTGGCGAGAATAGCACACTTGCCATCGCTAGTCATACAGCAAAACAGAGCAACACAGGATCCCAAGATTCAAAACAGAGTATCGTTGGATTGTTCCAAATCTTAGCAATACCATTATGTAAATAGGGAAATGACTTCCCTTTATATGTACCGTGTGTTGACATCACGATTAATGTAAGTGGCCCACTGCAAGTTTACATTTCACAACTGTACTGGAAGTGAACGATCAATGGGCAGGGAAGGATCAAAGATAGTGTTGCCGTGCAACTACCGCTATACACCGTCATCTCTCTCCCACTTCCGCTGGGCTTCTTCTCCGATGACACCTCTTCGGGTCCCATCATTCTTCGATGTCGCCGGGGACCTCCGGGCAGCGATGGAATCACTGCTGGAGCAGAAGGGCGTCAAGTCGGTTTTCTTTCGGGGGAAGAGGGTGTCGGAGAGGACCAACGTCGAGAAACTCGAGTGGGGGGCGGAGAAGCTGGTGCGGGAGCATGAGGGCGGGAAGTGGTGCCCCATCCTGGTGGTCGTGCTGAAGCACGGCAGCCCCTGGAGCTCCGTCGATGAGGGGCCGGACTCATCTGGGTGAAGCCCGACCTGGGCTCGCTGGGCACCCTCGGCGACCTCGGTTGACGGCGGAGGGTCGCCAGAAGTGGAGGGAAAGGGGTACCGGAGATGGAGGGGGAGGGGGGAGGTGGACCGGAGGGTCGCCGGAGGTGGAGGGGGACCGGAGGGGGGCGGCCCACCGGTGGAGGGGGAGGGGAACGGGAAGGGGATCGAAGGGGGAGGGGGTCAGAGGCGGAGAGGGAGGGGAGGGTCACCGTAGGGGAAGGGACAGTTTCCTCTCTCTCTCTCTCTCTCTTTCTCTCTCTCTCTCTCTCTCACACGCGACTAACTAGGGGTAACTTAATCTTTTTACAATATTAACTCTGATTTAATTATTTTTTAAGGATTTAAAATAACGGCATAGACTTATTTGGACAACGGAGATAATTGTAAAGACTTTTACGATAATAATCAGATTTGAAGGACTAATCAACAATTCGATAAATTTGTAAGGATTAATATATAAAAATCCCTTTAAATTTTCTCCACGCAGAGTCCAGAAATCGGACTTCACACCTGGACCTTCCGATGGAGATCTTTCGGAGGGTCATAAGAACTGAAAGCGTGGGTGCCAAAATACCCATATCCATAAGGAAAGGATGGTTAGGGGTTCTAGAAAATTTTATGACGGTCAAACTAGGACTCATGGTGATGAGGCCCCTCCAGAAGAGAGAGAGAGCGAGGGTTAGACTAGAGGGTGTCTTACAAATCTTAAAATCTAAGTGTTAAGGTTGAAGGGCCCAGGATTATAAATTTAAGGAACTCACATATATTTTTTGATATGGGACTATCCCCATTCAGTGCTCCAACACTCCCCCTCACTGTCAAGATGGGCCGTGAAAATCAGAAAGGAGGTGGCGCAAAGTGAGCCTTGGCCTTGCTCTGATACCATTTTACAAATCTTAAAACATAGATGCTAAGGTTGATATGAGACTATCTCCATTCAGTCCTCCAACAGGGTGTGAACATGGAGGCCGGAGGCTCCAAAGAGAGAGTTCATTTACCTGCTCTGTTTAGGGGTGAGCATAAACCGAATCAAACTGAAAAATCAAACCGAACCAAATTGAATCGTTCGGTTTGATTCGGTTTGGAGTCGAATTCGGTTTGGTTCGATTTCATAATGTGTGAAATTGAACCAAACCGAATAAACCGAATAAATCGAATTAAAATTAAAAAATTAAAAATTAATTACGTACACATAAAAGCATACAAAATATAACTATGTTTATTTTTATTTTTCTTTTATATACATATAAGTCATTAAATTTATATATATTATAATAAAATATAAAAATTCGGTTTGAAACCGAACCGAATCGAATCGAATTTTTTCGGTTTGGTTTGATTTGATTTGATGAGCAAATCGATTTGAAAAAAAAAATGGTCCCAAACCGAACCATGCTCACTCCTAATTCTGTTGTCCCTTTTATACCCCCTTATTGTCGTGGACCCGTCGAGTGTTATGCACATTTTGAGGTATACATTTGTTAAAGGGAAGAGCAGGGCATGGCTTGTATGGGTGCTCGCGGCACATGGCATGGGTTCACCCAGGGTGGGGGGGGGGGGGGGGAGTCACACCTCTTAAGCGATTGCGAGCAATGAGTGACACTATTGTGCGTGTATTAGGTAGCATTTGGTTTAGATGTCTAAGGTGAATTTATATATGATTTTTTCTTATACTATGTAATTATTGAATTGTCAAAAAAATTTTAAAGGAAAAGTTTCTCCACTCCCTCTTATTTTTGTCATCACATTAGAAACGATAAATTACAATAAATATTAAGAAGATTAAAAGTGTCAGTGAAATTTAAATAGACTAAAGTGGTGGATGAAAGGTTTAAATGAGCAAGTTTAAATGGTTGTTGTGTATTTAATTATTAAATGTCATTAAAATCTACTCAGAAGCTCCTCCACGTCAGATTATTGAGATTTTGAGATGTCATAGTTGATGTGTCTATCTCTATCTAATTTTGAAATATATGGAGTATGAAAGTCGGAGCGTCATTTTTACCTTCGGTTGGGATGATGAAAATGTTAAAGATTTTAATGATTGAAATTTCAAAATTTCTCCCTAACATCTTAATTAAATGCGCCCTTAAACTAACCTTAACAAGAGGAATGAGCGCCCCAAACACACGTAGTGATTGTAGTGTAGCGTGTAGAAGACAGACTCACCACCTCCTCATTTGGGGGAGATACCGAATTGGGTTCCGAATTCTCTTCTCTCTGCTAAACGAAAGTACCTATCGAAAAAAAAAAATTGTAGAAGAGAGACTCTGGTTATCGTGGGCCGCACCCAAGGACTTGGCACGACCCAAATACATGGTCGAGGGAGTCATATGGGCCGTGGGGAGGAGAGTGATGCCTTCTTCCATCCTTTCTCTCTCTCCCCCCTTCCTACTTCTTTCTCGTGTCATGTAAGGAATATGATCATCAGATTCATATGCTGAGTTGCATTAACTCACTAAGTTAGGGGTTAGACATCGATGGAAAGAATATAGAGGCAGCGAGTGGTATATTTATTACTTAGGGTTGGTTATAATGGATCACATGAGGAGTTTCTAGGACACATAGTCAAAGCAACTATAGTTTTTATGTTCTTGCGAGGAATATAATTCTCAAATTCATAGTTGAGTTGCGTTAACTCACTGATTAGGGGGTGGACGTTGATGGAAAGATAACAGCGGTAGCAACGTGGCATATGTGTAGGGTCATGATGGCCCCCACGAGGAAGCTGCATAATTAAATCAACTAGGCTCATTTGAAAATCGGTTAAGGCTCGCTTGTTCGACCAACAAGGTTGAATAAGTCTTAATCGGGTGCTGTGTGTGAGGGGGGAGGCGGCCCACCCCACAAAGCGGCCGACCGTCTCTCGACAATTCGTTTATCAAACAAGGCCCTATGATTTTTATTTTCTTGCAAGGAATGTACATACTTCTCAAATCCGTATTTGAGTTGGGACATCAATGGAAAGAACATAGAGATAGCAACATGGTATATATATATATATATATATATATATATATATATATATATATATATATATATATATATATAGAGGGCTCTAATGGCCCACATGAGGAGGTTTCATGGACATAATTAAATCAACGGTGGTTTTTAAGGCTACAAAACTTGGAAAACCCTGCTTTAACTTACCGCAATTTTCCCTTTTACTAATGAGGTGTTTGGTTGCATTTTTTTTACCTCTTTCTCTCTTAAATTTAAAAAAGAAAGAGAGAACTCACTTATAGGGTGTTTGGTATGACTCTCCTAAATTTTAGGGAGATAATCTACTCCTATGTAAATCTTTCTCAAAAAAAGAAATAGCTCCTGACCAATTTTTTTTTTTAAACTGCAGTCTATCGTTCTCCCCCCGTGCGTCCCCTACCTGTGGCTCGTCCCCCTCCCCCGACCGTTCCCCCCTCCCCGGCGGATCCCCCCTCCCCCGACCGTTCCCCCCCTCCGGCTCCGGCACCCCCCCCCCCCCCCGCGCGCAGCCCCCCCTCCCCGACGGATCCCTCCCTCCCCCGACCGTTCCCCCCTCCCCGACGGATCCCCCCTCCCCCGACCGTTCCCCCCCTCCGGCTCCGGCACCCCCCCCCCCCCCCCCCCCCCGCGCGCAACCCCCCCTCCCCGACGGATCCCTCCCTCCCCCGACCGTTCCCCCCTCCCCGGCGGATCCCCCCTCCCCCGACCGTTCCCCCCCTCCGGCTCCGGCACCCCCCCCCCCCCCCCGCGCGCAGCCCCCCCTCCCCGACGGATCCCTCCCTCCCCCGACCGTTCCCCCCTCCCCGGCGGATCCCCCCTCCCCCGACCGTTCCCCCCCTCCGGCTCCGGCACCCCCCCCTGCGCGCAGCCCCCCCTCCCCGACGGATCCCTCCCTCCCCCGACCGTTCCCCCCTCCGACTCCGGCAGCCCCCCCTCCCCGACGGATCCCTCCCTCCCTCCTGCAGATCTCCCCCGCGCGCGCAGCCCCTCCCCCTCTCCCCTCCGGCTCCGGCGCCCCCCCCCCCCCCCCCCCCCCCCCCGCGCGCAGCCCCTCCCCCTCTCCCCTTCTGCTCCGGCGCACCCCCCCCCCCCCCCCCCCCCCCGCGCAGCCCCTCCCTCTCTCCCCGCCAGAGCCCCCTCTCCCCTCCGGCTCCGGCGCCCCCCCCCCCCCCCCGCGCGCAGCCCCTCCCCCTCTCCCCTCCGGCTCCGGCGCCCCCCCCCCCCCGCGCAGCCCCCCCCCCCGGCGGATCCCCCCTCCCCTCCCCGACCGGCTCCAGCGAGCGCGACGGTGGTTCGGACGGCAGAGTACTCCCTCCCGCGGCGGCGCTGGCGACTGCGGCCTCGGCCTCCCGGCTGCTGGCACCGGCCATAGCTGGAGGGATGGCGGACGGAGATGCCGCGGGGAGAGATCGGGCACATGGCCGCATATGGAGGGGGAGGGGGGGCGGTGGCCAACTCTCATTTACTTCTTCCACCCACCCCAAGCTGACGGTCTCCCTGCCCAGCCTTCTTTTTTTTTTAAATTATCACATTTTTACCAAACATCGAATGACTCTTTTTATTAATTTTAAAAATTAAGTAGAAAATTGATACATCATAATTTTTAAGATAGAAAGAGTTTTTTATTTAAAAGTGTTCCCAAACACCCTATAAGTTCTCATGTCAACGGTGCGGTGCCCCAGGGGTCCGCTTGTCGTCACCCCCCACGACCAACCCAACTCAGACTGGGTCCAGCCGTCGACCAGGACCGATCCAACCGAGTCACACCCTCCGCCCGTTACTTTTCTAAAGACTTTTCTTGTGAAATATTTCCCTTAATCTTTTATATTTATACGTACATTCTTGACTTTTATAGGTTGTCAAATAATAGTTATATTTATATCTTCACCGTAACCTAAATGTAGTATATATGTTAATATAACGAGCCTACCGATAGGTTATGTTTATAAAGACGTGATAACTTCATATGTATTAGGGACATTTTCAGTTTGTTAACATTCTTTTAATATATTTAGCATGGCTGCAAGTTGTAACCACTTGGAAGTATTTAGCGGTATTTTTAGTAATTCATAAAAGGCAAAGGAGTAATGTAAATATGACAGATCGGAGGGCTATGTTACAAAGATTACATTTATAAACGGCCGGATCCAGTCCCTCTTCACTTCTCCATCAAGCACCTCACTTCCCCGTCGCGAGTCTCCCACCGTGACCACCCTAAACCCTAACACCTCCGCCGCGGGGCTCCCCCGCCCCCTCCGCCATGGAAGAGGTCTTGGAGGGGAAGGAATTCTCCTTCCCGCGGCAGGAGGAGGATGTCCTGAACCTGTGGGAGAAGATCGACGCCTTCCACACCCAGCTCCGCCTCACCGAGGACAAGCCGGAGTACATCTTCTACGACGGCCCCCCCTTCGCCACCGGCCTCCCCCACTACGGCCACATCCTCGCGGGCACCATCAAGGACATCGTCACGCGGTACCAGACCATGAACGGGCGGCACGTCACCCGGCGCTTTGGCTGGGACTGCCACGGCGTGCCCGTAGAGCATGAGATCGACAAGAAGCTCGGCATCAAGACCCGGGACCAGGTGCTGAAGATGGGGATCGACCGGTACAACGAGGAGTGCCGGAGCATCGTCACCATGTACGTGGCCGAGTGGGAGAAGGTGGTCACCAGGGTCGGCCGCTGGATCGATTTCAAGAACGATTACAAGACCATGGACCCGCAATACATGGAGAGCCTGTGGTGGGTGTTCTCGCAGTTGTGGGAGAAGGGTTTGGTGTACAGGGGGTTTAAGGTGATACCTTTAGTCAAACCTTTGCTTCGCATGAGGTAGATTCAACAGAGGAACGCTGTTAACCGTAATTCCATGGTCGTGCCTTGGTTTGGCTTTCACTGTGTTGTAGGTCACACCTTACAGCACTGGTCTCAAGACAGCATTGTCAAATTTTGAAGCTGGACAAGACTATCAGGTGATCCCATAAGCACATTGCGGAGTAAATTTTTTTTTTGGCAAATTTTTCGAGGTGTCGGTTCTTTTTTGCCTCTTTCAACCTTTTACGAAACGTGTTAATGTTCGTAGGATGTTTCTGACCCTGCGATCATGGTAGCTTTTCCAATAGTCGGTGACCCGGATAATGCGGCTCTTGTGGCATGGACAACAACGCCGTGGACTCTCCCCAGCAATCTTGCTCTCTGTGTCAATTCAAATCTTATTTATGTGAAGGTCAGTAAGTCCTGATTTGCAAGTTACTGCTATCAGCACCAATTTAATTCTGTTTAGGGTTCTGCTTCATGGCAAAATTTAGATAGTACCATTTCATTATCCTCATTGGTATAACAAGGAGTGCTCGTTTGCAAGTTACTGCTATCAGCACCAATTTAATTCTGTTCAGGGTTCTGCTTCGTGGCAAAATTTCATTCGCCTCATCAGTATAACAAGGAGTGCTCGTTTGCAAGTTACTGCTATGATATCAGCACCAATTTAATTCTGTTCAGGGTTCTGCTTCATGGCAAAATTTCATTCGCCTCATCAGTATAACAAGGAATGCTCGTTCACAGATGTCCATGATTTATCATAGAAGCACTGAAAACCCCATAAACATGTCTAATCAGAGTTTTGTCGTGCTTTTAAAAAATGGTGGTTCAGGAGGATCCTTAATTTCTTAATTTGACTGCAGTTTTGGTATTTTAGAATGCTCTATAGTTGCGTAACTTGCCACAACCAATCCAGTAGGAGAGAGGAAGGCGATCAAGCTCCTCCTGGCTCACGACTCCAAGCTCGGGCTCCAGGATTCACGATCTGTAGGAAACTCAAGAGATCGAAGAATCACAATTGCTGAAGAAAACAGAGTACCGGAAGGAAGGGAAAGCTCAAGAACTAGTTCTAGATCTGAGAGAGCTAACAATTAAGTGGACAGATATGTTGGGGATTCCAATCTGCCTCTTCCCTTGGCCATTCCCTCTATTTATACTATTATGGAATGCCAATTGTTTGCTGGGGAGACTGGTGAATTTCCCGTTTCTATAGGTTTGCATCAAGGTTCTGCACTAAGTCCGTATCTCTTTGCCTTAGTTATGGATGAAGTAACTAAACAATTGCATGAGAATATCCCTTGGTGTATGCTTTTTGCAGACGATATTGTTTTAATTGATGAGAGTATTGATGCTCTAAATGCTAAGTTAGAGCTCGGGGAAGGCCTAAAATGAGATGGTGCGATGTTATTAGGAAGGACATTAGTTTCTTGTGTTTAAATACGAATATTGCACTTGATAGAAATCTTTGGCGGAACAGGATTCATATAGCCGACCCCAATTAATTGGGATAAGGCTCTGATGATGATGATGATGATGATGGAATGCCAATTGTAAGTGGCTACATTTTGATCTTACCAAGTAACCTCTAACTAAGCAAGGATTAGAGCTACGCCCATATAATTATCGGCGAGTCTATAGCTTCCTATTCAACTAATTTCCCAGAAGCAAACTAATTACAACAGTTTAAACGATTCGAACAAACCTCCCCAATGGTCATAACTAATCTTGCCCAGCCATTAGCTGCCCTTGAGCCCGGTTTAACCAACCCGAGCCAAGCCTCCGTTACAAATTCCCTCCCCCTTCTAGATTAGAGAGACCTTGTCCTCAAGGTCAAAAGAAGGGAAGCGCTCCTTAAAACCATAATAATCTGGGATGGTAGATACACCTGAGAGGGGGGTCTATCCTTCCAGAACAAGCAACACTGTACATCACCTAAGCTCACTTGAACTGACACCTGATTAAGATCTACAGCTTGAAGAATGCCTTTCCACACATGGGATGGTAGATACACCTGAGAGGGGGGAATATCCCATGTCTGGTCCCTGAAATAATATTACTTCTTGACCAGTTGCACCCACAGACCTGACTCTTCAGTGCCTAGCTTTCATAGCCACCTAGCAAGAAGGGTGAGATTGAAGGCTTGAAGATCTTTGATCCCCATCCCCCATTCTCTTTGCTCTGGCAGACCCTACCTCTGTTGATGTCATGCCATCCTCTAGCCTTCTCCCCACTGCCATGCCAATAAAAATGTTCTCTAGAATTGGATACTCTGAATCTTGGTAGCCACCGACAAAGCATGGCTGTCAAGATGTCCAAGGCGACCAAGGTGGTGGCCCACCGGCTTACTGCTTAGGTGACAAGGTGAGGCGCCTAGATGAAGCCTAGTTTATATAACTAAGTATTTTTCAAGAGAACTATTACTATACATTTTCTACATATAACTTCTATCTTTAGTTAATAGAAAATTTGATATTCACAAATCTTCAACATATACCTATATTTTTAAAAAGCAAAAACAGAATAAAAGGCAAATAATAACAAATTAATCACAAAGCTTATGAAGTTAGAATCTCATTCTAACTCGGGTTATGACCTTTTTCAGGAAAGGACAAGCATCATCTCATGATGTCCCTGCACACTTTTCACAGAAAAACACCCATGTTGGAGAGTGGAGCCTGAACTTTCTAATGTCCGTCGTCGCACCTCCGCAGATCGACCTCAAAACAATGAGTGGAACCTTGCCAAGGCTGACTGGGCGGGCCCAAGGTGGCCTATGTGCACCAAGGCAGCCATGTGAGTGCTTTAATGAGCTGCTCTCCTAGGCGTCTGGTCGCCTTGGCCATTGTGAACCGCCTTGTCGCCTAGGCAACGCCTAGGTGTCAAAACAATGCGACAAAGAGATCCTGAACAAGGAAATAAAGTAAACAGGCAGGTTGTCTAGGACAGATTTGGACAGGATTGTCCCACCCCCATACAAAAGCAGTCTTCCTTTCCATCCCGCTAACCTGTCTTCAAATTTCTGGATGACCGGCTGCCACTCCTTGCAATGGATAGCTCCCCCTGACAGAGATAGGCTTAAATAGGTAATAGGGAATGCTTCTATCTAACATCCGAGTATTAAAGCAGCCCTTTTCATAGCATGATCATGCATGTGAATTCCTAACAAGTGGCTAAAGTTGACCTTCAACCCAGATATGACCTCTAGCAATTCCAAGATCAATCTACTCATAGGATGCACCTACTCACAGGAGGTTAGGGGTGAGCTTGCCAGAAGGACACAAGGGGCGATCGAGTGGATCGACCGACATAGGAGTGTGCACCTTCTCATTCGGAAATGGGGCAGAAGATGGAGCCTAAGAGGGATAGAATCACTTGGTGAATGATTCTGCATGCTACACTGTGGGCTATTTTGGGGGGAAAGGAACAACAAAATTCTCAAAGTGGAGGCTAGAGCGGTGGAAAGATTGGTTTCTCATATTGGTGAGAGAGTGAGGGAGTGGACGAAGCTCGTGTAATGTGAAATCTCACTCTTCCATTTTTGTTTTGTTGGGGAGCTAGTGTGGGTCACACCGTCTTGGTGTGGATTGTTTTTGATGTATAGGGATTTTTTGGGAACACAATGACTGTACTTGTACATTCTTTTTTTTTTACCTTTAATACAATAGTGGTGCCAACCACTTTTAGAAAAAAGAAAATTCCAAGATCAACCTAGCAATATACATATGCTCCTCACTCTCCAAGAGGAAGAGAATGATGGCATCAGCATATTGGAGATGAGATATATGAGTTCCCCGGACCTGACTTGAAATCCTTTGGTGAGCGCCATGACTTTCTACTCTAGCCCACATTGTACTCAAAGAGTGAACAACCAAAACAAATAGGAGAGGGAAGAGATGGTCTTCCTGCCTCAAACCTCCACTATGAAAGGATGATGTCAGAGTCCCGTTGATAATGACCACATAGGAGGCCGACGTGATGCAAGCCTGATCCATCGAGTCCAGTCATCACCAAAACCCATCTTGATCAGCATCAAAAAGTGCCAGTTAACCCTATCATAAATGTTCTTACAATCCAGCTTTAGCACCCAACCCTTCTTCTGAACCTTGACGGAGTGGATTACTTTGTGGGCCAGCAGGAAGTTCTCCTGGATGTGCCTACTTTTAATGAAGGCACTTTGGTTGTCACTGATCACCCTGCTTAACACTGTTTCCAGTCTAGAAGCCAACACTTCGACAATTATCTTGTAAACACTATTCAACAGATGGGTGGGCCGAAGGTCCTTGAAAGAATCCTACCCCGCTTTCGTAGGGACAAGGACCAGAAAGGGTTTATTAGTACCATGGAGGTAAGCCTTCCTTGTTGGAATTCTGGCATCGCCTGAAAGAGATCAGTCTTATTGATATCCCAACATTTTTGTAAGAAAAACATGGGAAAGCCATCTAGGCCTATAGCCTTGTCCCTCGCTAAGGCAAAAACAGCCCTCTTAATCTCCTCCTTTGTAAAGGGTGCAGATGGCACAACCCTTTCCTTAGAGGAAGTGACGGGCATGGCATGCTCTGCAAAGTGGGGCTGCCAACAATGCCCTTGTGACAAAAGAGAAGAGTAAACAAAGACTCCATCACTGTTGCATATGCTTATGATACAATTCATTCTCCTTCTGCCTGAAGCAATTTTCTGAAAATAAGATGTATTTTTATCCCCTTCCTTCAGCCACCTGTCTCCTGACCTTGGCTTACGATAGATCTCCTTTGTAAGGAGGATTTCTTTTAACTCTTTCTTGTTGGCCTCCCTGTCCGACCTCTCTCCCTCGTCTAGGAGGCCTGCTTCGTCCAAGGCATCTCTGGCCCGTACATGTTGTCGCAATCTATCTTTAACCGCCTTTCCTGGGAGAGTCTTGG
The DNA here is from genome assembly GCA_022559845.1 of Amorphophallus konjac. Lineage (NCBI taxonomy): Eukaryota > Viridiplantae > Streptophyta > Magnoliopsida > Alismatales > Araceae > Amorphophallus > Amorphophallus konjac. The sequence continues at coordinate 18,770,897 of CM040128.1, forward strand.
AAGCACACTAAGGGGAGAGGTACTAGCCTACCGCTGGTCACACCATCCCCTAGACAGTGTTCTCCCTCCTAACTCCCTCAGAAGCCCATCCGCCTCCCCTTCCATCTTAGTTTCTTGAATGCAAAGGGTATCAATTTTGCATCTACATACTATCTCCTTCACCGCCTAACTTTTTTTTCGGCCCCCGATCCCTCTCACATTCCACGAGATAATTCTCATTGGACATTCTCTAGAGTAGCTCCCACCCTCCCCACATCCCCCTAGGGTTGTCAATGGGCCCGGCCCGGGCCCGGGTCCGGATCTCGACTATGTCGGACCCGACTAAGTGTAAGGTCCGACCTCGGTCCGATCTAGCTCGACAAATTAAATGAAAAAATCAATGAAAAATAATACATGTAATAATAGAAAACTTATAATCTCATCAAACTAATTAGTGTTTTAGATGTTCATTTGTTTGGAAAGAAGTTTTTAATTTTATAATTAAGTAAATTAAGAAGTTTCAAATTTTCTAATTAAGAAAAACAAGAAGTTTTAAGGGAGAAAAAAAAAGAGGAAACGGGCCTGGCCGGCATGCGGGTTGAACTAAAAGCCCGAACCCGGCCAGTAGGTCGTCATGAGCTGGGCTTTTAGGTTCGACCAAGCACTACGGGCTGAACAAAGGGCGGCTGCCCGACATAATATCGGGCCAGTCCTGCGGGCCCATCGGGTTGGCTCGTCTACATCTCCCTCTTCTAGGTCTCCTTCACCTACATCCCTTTTCCCATCCCCCCTTTTAGCAGTTCTCTCTGCATTAACATCCCTAGCAGGCTACTTTCGTAGCCTGCTCTGTAGCTTGCTCTCCCACCACTTTCTCTACTCTAGCAATGATATCTTTCACTTCTTCCTTACCCAGGCTTCCTTCCTCTCTTCCCTTCACATCTTCCTCCTCCATCAAAGACGACTCCACCCTCTCCACCACTTTAGGTACCCAAGGATCCGCTCCTGTCAGCCTGATTGGTCCCTTTTGCAAGGCCAACATATAGGGGGCAAAAGGACACGGTGTGTTGGTTGGGAATTTCTCTTCACTCCACTGAGTACAGGTAGCAAGTCCCTATGGGTTATAGCCCCCCGGCCACCCTCCGAGATGCGGGGGAGTCTGCTGGTCACGTCAAGCTCTTTGGAGCCCATCGAGACAATGGGCATATGATGAGGGCCCTGAGAGAGGAGCTCCGGACGCTCCGCCATGCTTGAATGTCCCCTAGCTGGGAGGGTTGGACTGGTCGGGACCAATCGGCGTCCTGTCCTCTAACCTTGCAGGCCGTCTGAAGGAGAAGCCTCGACGTCGGGTGCCAGGCGACAAGTTGGGGATACGAGTCCTAGATCCTCCTCGTCATGGGCCGTCTGCCTGATGAGGTCTGATCCCCCTCCGGGGGGTTGCTTGCATCACTGGCAATAGGTCGCTGCCGTATTGGGCGGAGAAGAAACCCTTGTGCGGGTGCAGACGCAGGAGACCAGGTCTTACTTGTATCGGGTAAGTCACGGCTCATCGCCTGATTGCCCAGGTTGGCCCGCCCGTCAAGCTGTGTGAAGGAGGCCCCTTAAAATTATAAACGAACCACCCCATGCCCATGGGCCATGGGCCGGTTTGAATTTTGAACTCCCACACATCATGTGGGACCGGAGCTCTCTAAGCAACCCCTACACCCCCTTTGTCTTCAACCTTTAGCCGATTGCCAAGAAACTCTAACTTGGCCGTGACCTGAACCAGGAAGAGATCTCTAGCAAGATCGACCTCTATTACCGCCGGAATTGCCGCTGGTGATGTCACTTGGACAGTTGCCTCCATTGCAACCATTGCACACGAGTAGAGGGACCCTCTATGGGACAATAGGGATCCTCATCGATCGGGGGTCCGGATAAGTTTTCCTGTGCTTCTCCCATCTGGAGATCCTCTTGAAGCAGTTCCACCCCTTGATGAGCCCCCTTTCTAGCAGGTCTCTCGCTTGGGCTCCTGAATCCCCAATAGCCAAGAAGCCGTTGTTCCCTACCCTGTGGATTTACCAGCTTCCTCCCCCTCCCCCTTTGTCCAAGATGCCCTTCACCTCCTCTTGAGGTGTTCCCACAAGGAGCGTGATCCAGAGGCATCTGTCCAGCCAGTGGTTGCGAGCCTTCACCCAGATTGTAGGAAATGAGACCGAGGAGATAGCTGTTGGTGGACGCTTCGCTGGAACCCTCGAGACTACCTCGACATAGGAGTGCTAGCCAGCCCCTCCCAACTCAGGGGTTACTTTCTTATGGCATGAACCTTGGGTGTGACCTTCCCTTCCACAGGTTCTGCATCGGATCTTCTACCGGCATTGTAACGACCCGAGAATCCGATTACCGGGAGAGATCCGATAACCCGAGACTCGAACCGCCTCCCACGAGCCGGGAGGGCTCGGAAGGGCTAAAAGGAGTGTGGAGGTATAAAGAAATAGGAAATAAAGCAGGATAATTCAACAATTAACAGAAATAAATAAACAACTACAGCTACAACAGAGTCCAGTCCAACAGAAAGTACAGTCTAAAGCAGTAAAAACGTACCACATGCCTAGTGAACACTCGGCCCGGCGAGCTGGCAACTGAGAACCTCCGCACCGCGCCCTCGAATCTCGAGGAAGAAGATCCGCCACACCTGAAAAGCAGGGAACGAGTCTCCAAAACAGAGACTCAACAGAGATCCCACGGAACCCCAACCGGAAACAACGGCGGTAGCCGAAAAGAGAGCTACAAGTACAGCAGGAACAGCGAACCGGTGGCCGGTCAAAACTCGGCACTACAGCTACTTCTACTGTACCAGAAACACACCCACGGTCGGGGGCTACCGAACAACACTAATACCGCTTACCGAAGTAAAAATCCACGGCAACCATGCCGTAGAGGTCTGTCTCCCAGGACACGGCCAACATGGACACGTTGTCCAAAGTGCAACCCTGACACTTGGTCACGGGTACCGCACGACAAGACGCAACCTCGGTAAAGCCATTAGCACTAGTCTCACGGCGCGAAAATCAACACACGCGTCACGGCGAAACAACCGAAAACTCAACGGTCGACACGACCGAAAACCCGAAGGTCAAAGTCACGGAAACTGACAGTCTGACACTCTCTAACAGGAGTACCTCTCACTAGAAGAACGACCGGAAGCGTCCCCTGACGTCTTACGCCGCGTCACAAGTGTCTAGCTACAACGTCCCGGGCGTGAGACTCAGACACGCAACAAGTACCACAACAAGGACTAGCTGGGGTCACGCTCGTCAGCGCGTGTCCTAAGCCCTCAACTACGTGTGCACACACAGACCATCTGCTCTAGGTCGGGTCCTCTAGCTAGTTTCCCCCCCCCCCCCCCCCCACCGGACTCTGGTGGCAAAGGCAAGGGGCCCTACGGTAACCAGCCTAAAAATCGCCTCTCACCGGGTCTCGCTCTCCACCACTCCCAGGTGGGTCGGCACCCGCGTGCGTAGGAAGCTACGACTAGTGGACAGGTCACTGAGAGAGTGGACTCTCAAGACAACGGAAAACAACGTCCGAACCCGACGAAGTACGGGGACCGTCCCCCACGTACCAGCACCGTCGCACGGCGACCACGGTCGGAGAAGAAACGGGACTCACTGTCCACGGGCCGCACGCCCGGCCATACAGAAACGCGGAAACACGGTTCCCAAGGCAGCTCACAGGCCGCCAAACCAAATCCCACTCTCAGGGAAAGGCGGGAACTCTCTAGCCCCTGGCTGGGCAACTGGACTCGCAGTCCAAGGCCATACGCGTGGCCTACGCGGAAAGCACAGAAGCATGATTTCCAGGGCAACGCACAAGCTGTCACGTCGATAACTGGACTCACAGTCCAAGGCCAAACACGTGGCCCACTCAGGGAATCATCTTCCAGGAAAATTCACAGCATGCGGGGGAGACCCCACCGCACCCCCACTGACACACGGTGACTCGGTCTAGCGTAACACGAAAGTCCGACATGCGAGAAGCCACCCGGACTCAAAAACCCATGGGCACGCTAAATGAGGTAGCACGGTCCTCCCGACACCCTCAAAACACGGACACAGAATCCCACGGGTGTCTGGGGCACTCACAAGGCCGCAAGTCGACCACTGGGTCACGACCGGGTCGACTAGGGACCGACACAACGCGAAACGATCGCGGAGAACACGAAAACTCACCTCGGCGCAACACAGCGCCTGACGGTCTAACCTTGGGCCGTCACAGTCTGTAACGGTCAATGCTGGACCGTCACAGCACTCTGGTGGTCCAACGCAGGAGCGCCACACGAGAGGGGAAACAACGGTTGTGACGCACCCACCCTGGGGCGTCACAGTCTCTAACGGACCAAGTCTGGTGCGTTAGAAGACAGAACAACACAGGCTGTGACGCTTACCCCTCGGCGCGTCACAGCGTCTGACGATCCAACCTGGGCGCGTCAGAAGAATGGGCTGCGTCAGCTCTGACGCTCCCATTCGGGCGCGTCACAGTCTCTGACGGTCCTACCTAGGCGCGTCAAAAGACTCGTGACCCCAACGGTCTGAAAACACGAGAAGGCACGTAGCGGTCGAACCCAGGCGCGTCACACCCTCTGGCGGTTTATCGTAAGACCACCAGAGCCACCGACACCCTGCCGACAAAATAGGACCCTGTGACGCGCCCACCCTGGCGCGTCACAGGACGTAACGCATCCACCTTGGTGCGTCACAGACTGTGACGGTCACTGGAAGGACCGTCACACCGTCCCGAGAACGTTACGGCGGGAAACGACCCAAAGGGGGAAGCCCCCAAATAACCTTTAGCCCCCAAATAACCCCTAGCATGCATCTACGGCCTCGGATCGGCCAAAAACGCAATGAAACGGTAGATCGGCTCACAACCCCAAAACATGGAGTTTTTTTCCCAAATCGCCCCGATTAGCCCGCTCGGCTCACCACGGCCTACGAAACTCACAGGAAAGGAAGAGCACGAGTTGGGGGTCCATCTCCCTACCTCCACCGAAGATTTCGCGCCCCGAGCTCGTCGATCTACGAAGAAAACGCCGTGAAACCCTCGCCGCTCCACGAACCCGCGGCCGAGCTTCCACGCGCCACCGGCCCTCGATCCTCGACCTGTTCTCCGTTCCTCGCCTCCCGCCATCGCCGCCTCGCCCTCCTCCGCCACCGTCGGCCGCCCGGGGAGAGAGAGATGAGAGAGAGTGAGAAAGAGAGAATGAGAGGGGGAGAGAGAAAAGGGTTAATATATATAGAAAAATCCAAAAATTCTAGAAATTCAGAATACGAAAAATTACCTTCGCGATCCTCGGGAGGAGCACAACGCAGTGGTACAGTCCCGGAGTTGGAGAACGTCACGGTTCGTCTTGCACAGAGTTCCGAAGGCACATCAGGGAAAAACACGTGTAAAGCACAAAATACACTCCGAGGCCCACTAAAATAATCCGAAAAAAAATCCGGGGCATTACAGGCACTCTCCCTGGAAATGACCTTGTCCTAAACACCGGATGCATGACCGCCCAACCCCTCGAAACCCAAGGAGGTCCCCCGGGCTTGCAGGTCGTCTGAAGGTCTCCCTGTCCGGCTGGTAGGCTGACCAGGGCCTCCGCCCAAGGGAACTCTGTTGGCACCTGAGTCTACCGCCAGTGGCGTTCCCCTGGTGGCTCGCGCCACTCTCCCACTCACTCTATCTCCCCGATGTTCTAAAATTATAGATGTAGCAGTATACTATATCCAGAACGAGTTAGGTTTTGTTAAATATAATTAAAATATTCCAGACACAAATATAATTATAGTTTCACTTTTCAGACAGGCATATCTTTACCATAACAAAGGGGCCGACAGAACAGAAGTATAGCACTTAGGGTAACACTGAGAACCTTGGCTGTTATGCGGATCTAGGGACTTTGTCCTATCAGACTAAAGAGCTGAAACTTATGTTTAGGATTTACAAAAAATTACTTGTCACCCTTGGAGCTAGACTTCACCCAATATGAATGCTTGTACTGGTTGAGGCCCAAAAATCCCTTAAGGTGGTATCTTTCATGTCCATTTTACATATTTCACTTCAAAAAAATGAAGAAAGTGGAACTTGGCAGAGACCACTGGGGCCAAGGAGATGGCACGGGAGCGACCAAAGTGGTGGAGTAGATGAGGAAAATCATAAGAGAACAAGGGACTTGCTGTATGGGGGAAAGAGCTACAGTTTTTCTTGCAGAAGTTAGAGAAAAGAGGAAAGAGAATGAGAGGATAGAGGGGAAAGTGGATGGGATGGCCAGCCTCATAATCTCCCTTCCCCAAAACCTGATTCATGGGGTTATGATTTATGAATGACCCCTTAATTTTCCAATTGATGCCATGATGTCTCCACACTTTTGTCCAATTTGGATTTGCAAAATTTCTAGCAACTTTGCAAACAGAAGGTGAAAAGTCTCTTTTGGTCATTTTGCAATTGCACCCTTCCTTAAACCCATAATATCATTATATAAATTGGATGAGGAGCTGATTAAATTAGTTAAAGAAATCCTTTAAAATGTGTAGATAATTTATTTACAACTCTTTATTCATGATTTTTTAATTAGACCTTATTGTTCGTTGAAAAACCCTCAGAATCTGTAACCTGCGTACTTAACTCGCATCTGATTTTGTCGAACCTGGTAATAAACAGGTTAGGGACAAGTTGACTGGGTCAACCTACATTGTTGCAGAATCACGACTATCCCAGTTGCCTAGCAAGAAACCAAAAGTTGATGCAGGGAATCGTACTGAAGATTCAAGGCTGTCCAACTCTAAGACAAAGGGTTCAGCAAATGAAAAAGTTAAAAGTGGAGTAGATGGTGGATCATATGAGTTGTTAGAGAAGATTCAAGGTTCTTCCCTTGCTGGCATAAAGTAAGCACTCACTGTATTGTATTGTTACTATATATTTGTGATTATCAATAAAGAAAAAAGTGTTCTATCAGCCTTTTCCAATAATACTGTTTTGATAGGCTAATATTATATATTGTGGGATGATTTCTTTCACTGGTGAGGAGACTTTTTCTGATTGATTGAAGAAAAAAAAGCGACGATTATCCTCCAGATGTTGCCAGAAGTTATTCTGCACTATTAGCAGAAATTAGCTATTACTCTGAAATACATATGAAGTGCCATTGGGTTACGGAAGGAAGAGGATGTTTCTGAGTTTACATGCATCTCTTATGCTGCCCTCTTAAATGGTGTTCTTGTTAATATTTTGATTTTCTGTAGCTTTTTGTTTCCCGCTTTTTGTATAGGGATGTTTTTAGAGCACACTTGTCACACTTGTATATCCCTTCTTTTTTTTACATTCAATAAATTCATTGTTACTACCCACTTTCAAAAAATATTTGGTTTTTCTGTCTAGTAATCAACTAATCATGAACTTGGTTAATGCAGATATGTGCCTCTTTTCGATTATTTCTTAGAGTACTCAGAGGCTGCATTCAAGGTTGTTGCGGACAATTATGTCACTGATGACAGTGGAACTGGCATTGTTCACTGTGCTCCAGCATTTGGTGAAGATGATTATCGTGTGTGCCTTGCGTCGAATATTATTCAGAAGGTTGTTAACCTGCAATTTCTAAAATAGAGATTTCTTCTAAGTTTCTGCCTAGGTCATCAATATCCAAGTTTGTTCTTGCTAAAGAAATGCAATCAGATATGAATGTCAGTCAAGTTTTGAAAATTTTCTGGCAAGGTGTTCCCTCTTCTTTGTGGAAATCAGGTACATATGGAACCATTTCCTGTGGAGGCTGATATTTCTTGCTGCTTGTTGCAAGGATACATGCCACATGGTTTCTGAAAACCGCCTCAAGGGGAGCAGTTTTCCAAATCCAGTGGGAGCACCTTCATGGAAAAAAGTTGCAAGTTTGGGGGTTGCTGATTTTAGATATATATATATATATATATTTGTGCATTTGGAGATCGCTTTTTTTTTGCACAGATTCCCCACCCTCTTATTTTCTTTTGACAAGGAACCAATATTATGCATATGGTGGGATCATAGAAAGGGTAGGTTTCTATGCTAGAGTTGTGCAGAGCGAGATACTACAAGAAAACTATTATTCATGTGAAACTGACAGTGTTCACTAGCTAAGATTAACTAGTTTCTTGTTCCTGTTCTAGATCATTAGATTTCTTCTGAAAGAAATGTAGGTCTTCAAATGTAAGCTAGCCATGATATTTGAAGGTTGTTTCATTTGTTGATTTTTCCCCTGGTTATGCTGTGAAGAGCGAGGACCTCATAGTAGCGGTTGATTCTGATGGATGCTTCACTGAAAAGATCTCTGGCTTGGTGGGGCGCTATGTGAAGGATGCTGACAAAGACATCATAAGAGATGTAAAGGCAAGTCTTATACAAATAGATGTTGCATTATTTTTCTAACAGCAATTTATCCAAAGTTCTCATTATTTATTTATGTGATAGAAAGACCCCCTGTTTGACATTGCTGGTTTTCTATTTGAGAATTTACAGTCATTTCCTTGGTGAATGAGCCATAAATCAAATTTTCTCCGATGTACCCCAATTTTACCTCGTCAAGAAACATGTAAGCTATCACTGGTCCCCTTCATGAAGAGGCCATGACAATGAGGCTCAGTTGTGAACTTTAAAAACCTTTGGTGGATTGATGCCGGGTTTATATGAAGTCGTTGAAAGTTCAGGGCATTCTCTCAAGTCATGTGAACCCCTGATATGATGCATGCGTGTTCCAACATATGGCCCAGAGTGGTATCCACATGCTGACCATGCTGCTTGCACGGTCTGTTTTTTTTTTTGGTATCAGAAGAAAGACATGAATGCAACTGGGATAAAATTTTGGCACTACTCTTATGCGTCATTACTGATCTTTGGATGTTTAGCATCTTTTGTTCCTCCAAAAATATAGAACCATAGGAATACTGTAGGTACAGGATGGGCAAATGTCCATGTAATGCATGGTAATGTGGATAAGGATAACTTCAAAATGGGCACCTTTTGAATTAAAGAACCAATCCAAAGGAAGAACAATATGTGATAAAGTTCCAAAAGATGGGTGAATTTGCTTTCCCAAGTATACAAGGTATTATATTTAGGAACTTGTGCAGTTTTCTGGCTGCTGCTATAGCTAATTCAGAGTAGAGGCACTGGTATGTAATGCCATTCACAGTAGAGCAGTCTACAAATGTCAATTGTTAAAGGCTAGTGCTATGTATAATACTTTCCTCCATAATCATCCTGTTCTACCACTGCCATTTTCTCCTTTAGAAGAGAATGTGTGCAATAATTTTTTTCCCTATCAAAGTGTCAGGTGTTATTGCTGATACCTGGTGTCTATGGATAGTGCTCTTATCTTTATAATGTCAATTGTCAAATCTTCTCACTGGTGCCATTCATTGTTTTAAAAGCAGCTAGTTTGATGCTTAGGCAGCCACCTAGGTGCCTTGGATGGGTTGGCTGCCTTGAAGGTTTCCATCTGGGCTTTTATTTGATGGTTTTGTCTCCTCAGGTTTTTCCCCTCTTGTAAATATGTGATTATCTAAATGTCTTTGAAAATGCATTAGATGAAGCGTACTCTATATCTAGATGTTGAGTGGGACTAACAACACGGTAAAAGTATCAAGATTCTTCCATAGATGCATCCTTTGTTGTTTTATGTTTGTCAGTGGTTAGACCTGTGATAAAGAAAAGAGGTCACATTAGTTATACATCAGTAAATATAGGAAATCGTTGAATTGTGTGGGATCCTCACCCCTCTTTCTAGCATCATGTGCTTTTTCTGTACGCATATTCTAAATCGTGTAATTTTGCCTTTTGCAATCAAATTCTGTTAATTAACTTTTCCTTTTCATATATATAGGCCCAAATCTACACAGATCTAGTATACAATATTTTTTGTTCTTAATCCTGGCAATATGGTTCTACAATTTCTTATGTTGCATTATATGTAAGCCATCAAGATGCACAATATTTGCTAATAGCCTCATTCCTTGACAAATATGGTGCTTGATCTTCGTAAATAGTTGTCTAGTATTTTGTATTCTTTTAGGAACTTTGCATATAACAACCATAAAATATTGCATATTTGTGAAAAACTCCCTGAACAATGTAATAGGTTTACTATGCACAAATAACCCCCTGTTTTGGTGAACCTTCAGGGGATCCATTTTTGTGTTCATTAATTACACAGGTTCATTTTTTTTCTTTCTTAAACGTACACCCATTACACACCTTCAGAAAAGAATATACTTATTATGTATAGATGTTTTTTCACAAGTACACCCTACTTTAATGGTTTACTTGCAAAAGACCCCTTTGTTTATACTTTATCGAGAAAGTGAAAATATGTCACAATTGTCCTTCTTGATGAATAATATATAGCCAAAAATTTCAATTGTCACTAGCAATAAAAAATACATCTAGTCAGACCAAAAACAACATGAACATAATCTAACATCTTAAAAAGTGATGACCAGTAACTGTCTTATGAGTGATGTTCTCCCCTTGCTGATTAGGCAGTCCACCTAGGTGGTAGGGTTGTTACCACCTTTGCCTACCTAGGCCTTTTCAAGACATTTTTTTGAAAGACATTGGCATTATTTATTCACCATGTTTTTTATTGTTGTGGCTATTTGTGTGTTTGATTCCCCTGAAACACCTTGTTGGATCCTTTGATCAGGAAAAAGGAAGGCTTGTTAGCTTGGGAAGCATAGTTCATTCATATCCATTTTGCTGGAGATCGCACACTCCTCTTCTCTACAAGGCTGTTCCAAGTTGGTATGCCTAATTACTTTGAACCCCTCTCATTTGTTTACATGCTCTACCACGGCTGGTCCTTTTTACCTTAGCCATGAGTAGGTACCATTTTTTTCCTTTATTTTTCTGTTGCATAGTCTTAAGTGCCTATTTGGATGCATAATAAGCTTTAAAAAAGATGCAATTTTCTTTTGTTAGTGATGGGTCTATGAGCAGGATGTTATCTCTTGTAATCTGGATATGAGCAGCTCTTCTCTTTTGGCTTTCCCTTGGTGTGCTCTTTTGTATAGGCATTTTTGTTTTTGAGCTGTCACTCTTACACTAGTATATCTCTTTCCTTACTTTTTAATACAATGTGGTATCATTCACTTTATAACAAAATGCAGTTCTGTGCTTCATAGTTTTGAAATCAAATTGAAGTTTTGATAAGATTGTTAGTGTTTGAAACTGCATACTTCTGCGGATAGCAGTGGGAATATCCTGCAGTTAATAGGAAAGGTAGTCTAGCTTCTTTTCTTTTTGTTGGGTCTCACTTAGGGGTTAAAGTGGATGGTACCTTATGGATGTTGGATCATATACTGACCTTGTAGTATCAGAGTAGGATCTTCATAGTATGACATGGGCTGGTTTGCAGATGAATTAGGCTGAAGCTGGCTCTACCAGAGACTCTGTCACGAGTCAGGCGGTAGGAGAGGGCTACCCATATATGTAAGGATGAAAACGTGATGGTGTAGAGCCATCACAGCATAGAGCTGCCCCTGCATCCGTAAAGTATGCACTTCTAACGTTTTATTCAGCGGAACCAGCTGTTTATGCCTGAAGCCATGAACCAGTCAATTGTGCATAGTAAACTCAAGCAGAGCTTTGTGGCCCTTCAGAATACCAAGAAGCTGTGGTATGTGCTCTTGAGTCAACTCCAAAATGACTTGCCCAAAGCAGAAAAATTGGTGCTCACACTTGAAATTGGTTAATTGGGTCCCACCACTAAACCTCAATGGTCGTACGCAAGCATGTCCTGTGGGGTCAGATGGTAATCACTAGATAAGTACCTAGAGTTGAGCTTCCGGGCAAGACTATGGGAATGGATGCACATCTGACAGCACACACTATGAAGTTGCTGAATAGGGTTTCCACTATCTCCACCATCAAATTTCGAATAAGATAGGTGTTGAGCTCCCTGTGGATGAGGACATGATACGAGCGGAGGAAGGAGACCTGTACATGTGTATTTCGGGTATCTTGTGATAGTGTTTGCAGAGTCCAGGTGGTAGCTTGGTAATGTAGATGAACAGTCATGTTCAGTCTATTTCTTTTTGGGGAAAATTACCTGTATACCCCTGAAAAATATCTGAATTACCGCTATACCCCCACCTTTATAGAATTTACCCGTAAACCCCTAAAAACCCTTAACCTGAGTCGACATGCCTCTGGGGTTATATTCCGTCAGTTTGCAACCCGACGATGGTAACACCCGTGTAAAAAGTCATTTTAACCCCTTCACCCTTCTCCCCCCTATCTCTCTCTATGCACGGTGAGTTGGGATGCCGCAGAACACCACCATATGCCACCAGACGTCGCTCTGGACACTGCCATGGTTCGGCGCCACACTCAACACCAGCGAGGACTGCACAGAATGGCGGCAGCGTCAAAAACTCTTTCCGTCACTACCTTTTCTCCCCGCTCTCTCTCTCTTTCTCACCGGCGTCGGAGAGGACCACAGCGTCCTCTCTCCTCCCCCTTCGGTCTCTGTGCACACTCTCTCTCTCGCTCTCTCGCTCTCTTGTTGCTCCCTCCTGGAGGTCTCTTCGGCTGCCGAGATGATGGAGTTCCGGTTCTTTTACAGGTCGGCGTTGGGATGTCGTGTGCTCACAGCCGGCGTTGGGGTGTCAGGTTCTCCACTCTCTCTCTGCGTGTGCACAGTGGAATGCCACGCCCTCTCTCACTTTCTCCTCCTCCCTCCCTCTCTCTGTGTGTGTGCACAGTGGGATGCTGCACCCCCTCTCTCACTCTGTCCTGCCTGTGCCAGAGAGGGCTCTGCCCCCCTCTCTCTCTCTTCTGGATACCGGAGAGGAGTGCTTGCCCCCCTCTCTCTCTTTCTGGTCGGCGCCAGAGAAGGCTGCTACGCCCACACACACACTCTCTTCCTACTCTCTCTCTCTATCACCAGTGCTGGAGAAGACCACCTGCCTCTCTCGCTCTCCCCCCTCTCTCTCTCTCACTGTCCTTCCGGCACCGGATAGGGCTTTGGTTTGCTCTGCTCTCTCTCTCTTTCTCTCTCGCTCTGTCCGACTGGCGCTAGAGAAGGCCGCTGTGCCTCCCTCTCTCTTCTCTCTCTCTCTCTCTCTCACACACACACACACACCGGTGCCAAAGAGAGAATGGCGAGCATCACCCCTGGATGCCCCTTGTGGCCAGGGACAAAGACCTAGAGAGAGAGAGCAGAGTGGGAGAGAGATGAGGAGAGAGAGTAGAGAATGTATTTTTGACCAAGGATAGGTTGAGAGAGAGAGAGAGAGTTAACTAGCGGTAGGTTAGTCATTTGACCCCTGTTAACTCTTTTGGGGTTAATCACCGTGAGTAGTCGTTGACGGTAGGTGCACAACAAGGGGTTGTTTGAGTTTTTGGGGGTTTACGGGTAAATTCCATAAAGGTGAGGGTATAGCGGTAGTTCGGATATTTTTCAGGGGTATATAGGTAATTTTTCTTTTTCTTCACCTTTTTTGGCAACCAGGTCTTCTGATTTCTGTGGGACTTGAAATTATGTTAACCCCCAGAAAAATGTGTTTCCAATGTTAGTTAAAGGACATTTATCTTGAACCTCACCATAGATAATTGTTAAATGACATTTTGTGATGGTGCTGTCAGTGGTGTTGGGGTCACATCTTCAGAGGGTATGAGTGATTGCGTGCTGAGGGATTGCAGATGTAGACAAAGTGGTTCTTATGTTTGCATACGTTCTCTATTCGCTCAAGGAGCTTTGAATCATGATCATAAGCTAACAGAATCAATACCTAATTAGGGTTCATAAGTCATACTTCTTATCATGTTCTTATGATCTTATCAAGTCTACACAAATGGAACATAGTAACAGCCTGGTATCCTGTTTGTTCATGATATGTACGTTCAATTGTACCCCTGATTTTCTACCCCAATGATGAATAGAACTGTTCTAGCTTATTTATTACTTATTCCCCAAACAAATTACTTTGGAAGCCCTTCTTCAATTTGTGCCCATCCTTAGTTTCCAATCAAAACTGGAAAGTCTGTTATCGAACAGGTTGGCATGTTTTGGTGACTTTAGGCCTCATATTTGTATCCCAAATAAACATGTTCTGGTGGTGCCTCCTCCAATGCCCTCTATAACGCCATTTTTAGAATCCAGAAACTGACCGCCCTCTTATAATGTAGTAAGTAGCAGAATCCCTACTGAAAATGTCATATAGGATCTTTTAACTCATGTAGTTTTCCACCTACTTTATTTGTTTTTCTCTGTGCTTTATGACTATGCAAGTTTGGTGTGATATTTCCTTTTCTTGACACAGTTTTCTGCATGCTCTTTCTATGGACCTGGCATTTGTGTATTTTCACTTCAACCTACCATTTCAAGAACTCTTTTTGTATTTTAAAAAAAGAAGAGAAGTCTGTTATAGGGTTTCTCATAGAGAAAGAGACACAAAAGAAAAAATGGCCTCTTGCATCCTAATTTTTAGTATGTTCCATATTAATGTTTGTTTCTCCTTATACTTGTCTATGCTACTATGCTTCCTAAAATGGTTCATGCAATTAAGAACCTATACTCATGTTGCAACATTGTAAACCAACCTTCCAGGTTCATTGCTGTTGAGAAGATAAAAGAGCAATTGTTGGAATGTAACAAACAGACTTACTGGGTGCCGGATTATGTGAAGGTTAGGGGTTCTGTTTTTAATCGAATTTGCAAAATCACAATTTGCCTTAGCGAAAACTACACTTTACGTTTATTTTAATAGCATGACAGTCTACTTTGTGGTTCATTTGAAATTTCTTGCTCTCTAAAGAGTGTTGATGATTGCTTACTTTCAGGAAAAGCGTTTTCATAATTGGCTAGAAAATGCCAGAGATTGGGCTGTTAGCCGCAGTAGATTTTGGGGCACTCCTCTACCTATATGGATCAGTGAAGACTCCAGGAAACAATAGTTGTTGACTCCATTGCTAAACTTGAGAAGCTTTCTGGTGTTCAGGTCTGACAACTTTTCAGCTTTTTTCAGTTATTTTCTCTTTTTGAGTTGCTTATTAGGTACTACCTCTTGCAATAAAATTGGTGGTGCAAAACCACATTTTTTTTGTCAAAAAAGAGTTGCTCATTAGGTTTTGATTTTTAAAGACCACAATAATTGTGGTTCATCTCCTTATTATGCTTGCCAAAATTATCAAAGTGCCGCTTGTAGTTTTACTCTTTAATCTGTACTTCTCACTTTTCAATGTGCTAGAGCATATACTTACAAGCTGTGTTCCTTATTAGTTTTAATCTTAAGTTGTTAGGATGCATATAACTGAACTATACTATTATCATTTATCCTGTTTCATTTTTGCAGGTTACTGATTTACATCGTCACAAGATTGATCACATTACTATTCCATCATGTCGTGGTCCTGAATTTGGCAATCTTAGACGTGTTGAAGATGTGAGTTTAATTAAAACTGGTGCCTGTTGGTCTATTTATCTCATCTTTTCATGTGATTTAGCTGTGTCATTGTCTCCTTCATAAAAGGAGTCCAAATTAACGGCTCATACTTTTGGAGGGAAAATTACAGTGACCTACATTTTTAGTGAAGCATTTTTTTTATTTCCTGTAAGCTATGGTTAAAGGCATCATAATTTGTTTTTTTGTGAATAAAATAGATATTCTATTTCATATTCACATGATAACTCGTGACTTGAAGTTCTTGCTCACCAAACAATGATTCAAAACACATTACATGTGGCAGTGGAATTCCAGTGCAAGTGACTCTATATGTCATTTGCTATCTTGATTGTCCATACTAAGTTGAAGCTTCTAGCCTCAAATTCATAATTCCTCGCCAATCAAGTAGCCTTGAGGAAGAATATATGGAATGAGCTGAAAACTCATCATATTCTATTATCTTTGAGTAGAATAATCAATAAAGCTACTTGTGAGATATCTGGGACTGCCATGCCCAAAAAATGAGATGGGAGGAAAGAGGAAGGATGGAGAGAAGATGGGAAGAAGTCAAAGGGAGGGATTCCTGAGGGAAGAGGAAAGAACCTTCCAGGTAGGATCTGATATTTACCTCTAATGCTGTGGGATGGCCAGTAAGAGCCCAAGGTTTTGCTGGGCGTGCAAGGTGAAGGAGCATATATCGTGGAAATGCTTTTTAGATGGATAGCTGGGTGGGCCTTGATCTCGTAATTAATGTTCGGACTCACCATTGGGGACGTTGGTCAAAACAACCAGCAAAAACTATGTCTACTATTTCGGAAGAGGTAGAAGACCAAGAGAGATAGGTGTCCGACTGCTCTTAGCTGACCTCCCTTGCCAATGGTGCTGTAGGCATTGGAAGTTCAACAGCAGAGGTTGGTCAGTTGGTGCTTAGACAGATTGGCATTTAGGGCCAAGTTGTTTCCTGGTTTGCTGTCTGACAATGGAGTTGGGCATGAAGCTTTGTGGTAGGGTCAGAATACTGTGCGTTCAATCTTTTTAAAGAATCAAAGGGATTTGAACATGTCGATCTGTTTCATTCTTTATGCAATGTTGTAATATATAGAATATCATTGTAGCTACCTTACATTGCCACCATAACTTGAAGTGCATGTGAGCAGGTCAACAAATTTTGATGCCATAAAACTGTGGGCCTTTAATTTATGTGTTTCTAAGTGGTAGACATAAGAAACCAAGTGAGTTAAAAAATGTTGCATTTGCATCCTTTCTTGATGCCAAGTTGCATTTTCTTGTCGTAGCCACACTGCTGTTTCCTTGAGCTGTTCAGTTACACGTTGAATTTTGTGCCAACTGGAGACAACTGTGTGTACATTATTTGGTTTTTCATGAAACATGCCAATGCCTATCTAGTGGAGCCATTATGAATTTTGATGTCTTTAAACTGCACTTGTCATAAAATTTCTCTATTTCATATATGTTTCTGATATTCTATTTGTGCATCACCTTTGGGTTGATTTTGACTGATATTTCTTTGTATGCAGGTATTTGACTGCTGGTTTGAGAGTGGTTCCATGCCATATGCTTATATTCACTATCCATTCGAAAATGTAGAGCTTTTTGAGAATAATTTCCCTGGGCACTTCGTTGCAGAGGGACTTGATCAGACACGCGGATGGTTGGTTTTCTACTTGCCCTATTTTGTTGTCATACTTTGCAAACATCTAAGGGAACATATCAAAAAGTACATTTTCCGAAAGTGGTCTGCTATATATCTTTACTTGTTTTTAATATCACTTTTTATTTATTATGATATTGTAATATTACTAAGCTGCTTTATGTGGACCATCAAAACCTTCAGAAAAGGGGAGCTTTGTACTTGACCACTATTGTCAAAATGCTACACCGCCCGGATGACAGCTTTGCATAATTGTCTGTAAACCTTCTGCCAATATGAAACCATTGTGCCATTGGGCTAATGAGCTACTTCCTTGAAGTTGTCTTTCTCCCCAAAGACCACACTCTGGCATCCCTTTATTCCAGATCCGCCCTGATATAGGATGCAGCAACCCTTTTGTTTGCAGAAAATGATTAGTGATATTCTGGCCTGACTAAGTGTGCTAAACATGGGTTTAGTCTTAGCTTTTGTATGAATTATTAACTTATTCTGATACTAGACAACCTGATAGGATGCACTAAGCACTTGCCCTCTTCATCACTTTGATGTACATCTGGTGTATCAACAAATAGTAACTTTTTCTCCAAACGTTGGTATACCGATGCTTTCTTATGCTTTTGATCTGAAATAACCTTCAAAGTCCACATACATACATGCTAGATGTACCTCTATTTAATCATATAAGATTTTTTTTGCAAATAAACCATTGTTACATGCGAAATTGTAGATATATCACTCCTGGAAACATATTAACATATATATAACCAATATTTTTTAAAACTTGCAAATATGTCATCGCCGCAACCCCCCGTTATCACCTGTCAACTTAACCAGACGTGAGAAAAGACGAAAACGCCCATGCTTATCTCCCTTAGAGTATGATTTATTTGCAAAAAAAAACCCTAAATCGAATCTTAAAGTAAAAATAACACATCTAATAGGGACATATAAATAAATAACAAGATTTTAGGGTTAAGCAAGGAGAGGCATCTTCTTCCTCCCATCTCCTCCATGGGTTTCCCAAACCCTAATGCATGGTAGCGGTGCTCTCTTCTCCTCGCCGGCAGGATGCTGGTGGCAGTGCAACTGCTGCGGCTATGCAGTGGCGGGGAGGGAGAGGAAGAAGGAAAGGGGCGACGGGCTCTTGGTGGTGCCGGCAGCCTGCTTCCCCCCTTCCCCTGCCGCCCCCTTCCCCCTTCGCAGATGGCCTCCCCTCCCCGGCCCCTTCTCCCTGGCTCTGCTCTGGCAGGGGAGACGGGGTCCGGCCTGAGCACGCGGTGGTGGTGGCCCTTCATCCGGCTTGGGAGGCGTGGCAGCATCCCCTCCTTCCTGGGCGAGCAGCAGCGGCACCTCCCCTTGCGTGGGAGCGTGGTGGCGGCCCCTCCGGCTGGGGCATGTGGCCACGGCCGCCCCCTCCAGCCTCCTGACGGCAGCTCCTCCTCCAGCTGGAGGTGCAGCATCGGCCCCTCCTCCAGCCTAGGCATGCGGCGACGACGGCACCCGCTGGCCTGAACACGCGGCGACAGTGGCTCCTCCTCCGGCCTTGGTGCACAGTGCCGGCAACTCCCCTCCTGGGTGGGTGCCCAGCAGCCACCCTAGGTGCACCCCCCAACCCCTTCGCAGACGTCCCCCCTGCCGCCCCCTTTGCCCTCCCCGCTCCACCGGCCTGAACCCCCCCTCCCCCCTACTACCACCGCTGGTTTCTCTCTCTCTCACTCACACACACGCACAGTGGTGTAAAGGAGGGGTATTTTGGTCATTTGACCTCTAATTAACGGGAATGAAGGAATCTTTGAGGAATATTCGAGGTTCGATCGACAGAAGTTAACCTGAGTGGCATTTTTGCAAGTTTTTTAAAATAGTGGTGATATGTTTGCTAATACGTTTTCAAGAGTAATATATCTGCAATTTCACCTGTAATAATGGTTTATTTGCAAAAACACAATCATATATGTATATATACTTTTAGGTAACTAGACAATAATGTATTTGTGTAGAAGGTGCATATATGTGTTTCCCATGCCACGTATATCAAGTTCATCTCATAATGAACACGCCAATAAGTCTGATCATTTATTGACGTGTTGGGGAATTTTTTGTATAGGGAGCTCTTGGGAACACTGAATATACTTGTATCTAGGGGTGAGCACGGTTCGGTTTGGTTTGGTTTGAAGAGAATTTTTGTCAAACCAAACCGAACCGAATCAGGGCTTCAACTCGAACCAAACCAAATTACTTTGAAACCAAACCGAATTAATTCGGTTTGGTTCGGTTTGGTTCGATTTGAACCATATTTATCTCCCCTTTTAAAAATTAAATTGGATTCAAACAAGAGTAGAGAAAGATGGGGTAGAAAAATTTCTACCAAATAAAGTAAATAATAAAAATATAATATTAAAAGTTGTAACTTGTAAGAACAACCTCCATAATATTTTCACATAAAAAACTAATAACTTCAGTTATAGTAAAATGGAGGGTGATTTGAAACTTATTTCATAGAGTCGGAAACCATCAGGACGGCGAGGATTGGACTTTTATAGTTACATATACACTTATATTAACTTGACAAAAATATCTTTAAATTTGGGTTATTTGATTCGGTTCGGTTTCCTAAATTTCAAAACCAAACTAAATCAAATTTTTTAATACGGTTCGGTTTGAACCCAAACCGAAAATTTTTAAATTTCAACCCAAACCAAACCGAACCAAATCTATCGGTT
Organism: Amorphophallus konjac; assembly: GCA_022559845.1. Taxonomy (NCBI): domain Eukaryota; kingdom Viridiplantae; phylum Streptophyta; class Magnoliopsida; order Alismatales; family Araceae; genus Amorphophallus; species Amorphophallus konjac. The sequence continues at coordinate 18,790,708 of CM040128.1, forward strand.
TGGTTTTGTTTTCGGGTTGAACCCGAATAATGATCACCCCTACTTGTATCTCCCTCATATTTTTATTTTAGTACAATATTGTAGTGCCAATCACTTCCCCCCTCAAAAAAGAAATCATTTATTGACTTGTTCATTCATTATAATTTTGAGGGGTCATTGGCATTGCCATTTAGCCATTGTTCAATATATGAGTATACAGTCTTAATAGATAAAATACACTGGCCATCCTGAACTTTGTGGATGCATTACGAACTTTGTGAATGCAAGTAATGCATAGTATAATAAATAATTGACTTTTGTGTGCATAATGCATATATTGCAATAAACAATGGAATGGTTTAGGGAAAGGGATGCAAGGTTGCGGATGGTACATACTACATACTGGTGTAGAAAGGCATCCAGAGGCTGTTTAATGGATTCTAGGTAGGAAGTTGCTTGTCTAATGGTACAGTTACAGGCATAAAAAGGAATTTGCCCAAGGAACAACGACAAGAATAAGAACTATTCGTGGGTTGACCAATGTGTCTTGGGTCCTGTTCGGCTTGATCTATGTTTTGCATTTTTCATATTTATTCGCACTGGTGATGGCTTCAACAATAGATGTAAAAGAGGATGCTCCTTGACACATGCAATTTATCTATCATCAGTGGCATGATAGGTTGATTAACTATGCATGATGCGGGAGGAAAGCAGAAACTAAGGAATATATTGATTTAGCAATCATGTTTCCGATAAGTTTGTAATGGCAAAGTGGTTTTGGAGGTTAGGCTGGGAGGAAGAAGCCTTGTGGATCCATATAGGAAAGAGAAATATTTTTGAAAAATAAGAGCAAGCTCCTTTGATGCCTTTCCACATGGTTTTCAGTCTGGCCCCTGTTGCCATCCTTCCCCAAGCCAACTTACATGAAAAACCCTAAGTTAATAGCAAGTTTCTTGTTCCGCACTTGCTTCCAAGGCACTCTTCTTCTTCTGCCTAGGTGGATCTTACTGAAAATGCTCCGTTTGACTTCCATTTCCAACTTTTCATATCCTTCTTTCCTGATACTTTCTGAACTTTTCAAGGATGGCTGTGAGTTCCAAATATTTGCGAGTTTCAATATCAGCCAATCTTCTGTGAAAATTCAAGGTTCATTGATACACTTGACCTGCTTTTGCTATCAAACTACTAATCTTCCAATTGGCCAAGATGGTCATATAATAGATATTAGGAGACCTTTCTGCTAGAGCTCTGAGTTTTGTTTTTTGGCCAAGGATATTCAGGTTGGTCGAGATGCTTCTTGACTTTCGAAAAGAGTTTATAGCATTGCCTTTTGAAAACTGAGTCCAGATTATTCGCATACAATTCGCAGTATAGTCGTTGTTCATTCCAAAGTTTTTTTTCGGCAATACTTAATCTATCATCTTGTTCTTAGTTTTATTTTGGCATCTTGTATGCAGGTTTTATACACTAATGGTGTTATCAACTGCGCTTTTTGGCAAACCAGCATTTAGGAATCTTGTTTGCAATGGACTTGTGCTTGCGGAGGATGGAAAGAAAATGAGTAAAAGTTTACGAAACTACCCTCCACCAATGGAAGTTATTAATGAATATGGGGCTGTAAGTTTTTTTTATTAATGTCTTTCCTTCACTTTCAAATGCTTTAATTCATTTTTCCTTCAGCTCCTGATGTGTTATTCAACATTTTTTAGTTTTTTTGGTAATCCTTTGAGACATTGTTCATAACTTCTGCTTGCTCATTCTCTCTCTTTCTGATATTGCCCCCCCCCCCCCCCCCCCCCCCCAACCTACCCAAAAAATACCCAGGATGCACTGCGTCTATATATTATCAACTCGCCTGTTGTCCGTGCTGAACCACTGAGGTTCAAGAAGGATGGCGTACAGGGTGTCGTGAGTTACTTTTAACTTTATGCTTCCCATTTCATCAATTACAGTGAAGCCATAGTATGGTTCTGTGATTTCTACATATTTTTTCAATCATCTCTTGTCTAACTTTATGCTTGTAGGTGAAAGATGTATTCCTTCCATGGTATAATGCTTACAGGTTCCTGGTTCAAAATACGAAAAGACTTGAGGTTGAGGGGCTTGCACCTTTTGCACCTGTTGATTTTGCAACTCTGCAGATTTCAACCAATGTACTTGATCAGTGGATCAACTCTGCTACTGAAAGTCTTGTTCAATTTGTTCGGCAGGAAATGGATGCATATCGGTTGTACACGGTTTGCTACCTTTTGCTTTCAGTTTATGCATGATAAGCTTTTAATGATTTCCCAAGCATGTGCTAATAGTTTCTACTTAATTCATAATTGTAGGTGGTGCCTTATCTTCTGAAGTTTATCGACAATCTAACCAACATATATGTCCGATTTAACCGTAAGAGACTTAAAGGTCGCACAGGAGAGGAAGACTGTCGAATTTCACTGTCAACACTTTACCATGTACAAGGCCTTGATTTATTTTCATGCTGCTTTTCATTGATTACATATTGTTTTATAAAATCATGCAATGTTTCATTGCATTACATTTAGCTGGTAACTGTTTGATGCAGTTTGTTGTGGTATTCAATTGCTTCTGTGTGAGGATAATTTATTCCCTTCTGCTCTTCTTTTTCCTTTTTTGGTAAGTTACATGAATTTGATCAACATTATCCTCTTTTGACAGCCTCAGAACATGGTGTATCATGATCATCTTCATGAACCATTATTTGATCAGTTTTGTGTTAGTCTATGTATTTAGTTTGTATACAGTGAGACTTGGTCAATTCTCACTGCTGGGAGTTGACATCGTATCAAAGCCATCAAGCCTTGTGCTAGTACATGCTGAAATACCAATCTCTTGAGTCTGGGACCTTCCATGACATGACACTTGCTTTGGTAGAAAATGCGCTGTGATGGATCCCTTTGCAATGGGTGGTAAAAAATAGACTATTTTAGTTCTATGCCCCTACTAACGGAACTGTGATTAATTCCATGGTACTCAAAAAATTGGGAATAAATTCTTCTAAATTACATTGCTCGTCTTTTTAGGCGTCTAGTTTACTGCTACCCTGGCAAAAAGGAATATTCAGAGAAATAGTCATGCTGCGTCGTGGTTAACAGATCCATTGTACATCTTTGTTAAGGTTAAGCTGTGATTATCTTCACATGAATGGACTGTGGGGGCTAAGAAATAGCTTTGAGATCATTTATTTCTATTTTCAGAAAGTGCATGGACTTTTACATTATGCCATTTGTTAAAATGACTGGATGTTTAAGAAGTAACTCAAGATTGTGATGATCTATTTCTATTTTGTGAAAACAAGGAACTTTTTCTAATTCTTTTTTTTCATAGGGAGATAGAACCAGAGAATCTAAGAATGATTATCCATATATTTTGATTTTGTAGCTTAAACTTCCATGTACGTCCAGCATGCCTGTTTGGGTTTTGCATTACATGTACAAAAGCTGGTGAACCATACCATTTGTGTTAGTATTATGAGTTTTATGAAGAATGAGCCATAGTATGATTAGTATCTTAGTGTTTGCCTTTTGTAGATGGATTTATTGTTTTCTCAAAAAATAGAATGTTTAACTGTTGTAAACATCCTGCTGGGATGTCCAAGTCAGATAGAGCTATCTTCTAAAATTACTCAGTTCATATGCAACCTAAACCTACAAAATGGTTGCATAATGAAGGTAACATCAAGAGTTGCTGAGGTTTGCCAACTCAGCAGGTCGGACTGACCCGGGTTCCACCTGGTACGGTTTGACTTGGGCCGTCTTGGGCCGAATCGCCCATTTTGAGGCTTCACACCAAGCCGGGCAACTGGACCGACTTGAGAGCGTATCCGGGATATGGGATCCCGAGATACGATACGAGTCAGCCAACCATGAGAGTTGCATATCTTTATAGGTCATGTTTAATTTGCATGGAAGAATGCAACGGCTAGCATGTAACAGTCTGCTGACTTGTGAAAGAATTAGTATTATATTCCTTCTGGATTACTTGTTGAACTAATGTTACCATGCATTTCCCTTTATATCTATACATGTCCTTCACAGTAGTAGAAAATGCTGATTTATGTTATACATTTCATTTAGAAATCATTGCAGAGGTCTGCTTGTTGCTTTTGGATTTTATCCAAAATGGCATCTTTCAAAATTTCAGTCTCTCCTTTGTCAAGTGTTTTAAACAACTGATTGTCATGATCAGGTGCTTCTGACAACATGTACGGTAATGGCTCCATTCACACCTTTCTTCACTGAGATTCTCTTCCAAAACCTGCGCAAGGTTTTGAATGGATCAGAAGAAAGCATTCACTATTGCAGTTATCCATCTGTGTCGGGGAAGGTATCATTTTCTTCATAGCCTAAAGCTATCCTTTGCATGAGACGCCCCCCCCCCCCCCCCCTCTAACCACCACCACCACCACCATCCATGCAATATTTCCCACCATGCACACGAATAGTTGTTTGCACCCTGATCTACGTGGAATAAATGTTATTGTTAAATGTCAGCGAGAGGAGCGCATTGAACAAAGTGTTGCAAGGATGATGACTGTCATTGATCTTGCACGCAACATCCGAGAGCGTCATAATAAGCCTATCAAGTCACCACTTAGGTATTTGTGCTTTTTTTGTCTGGCATATTTAACTGTGTTTGTACTATTTCATTTCATATCATTTCTTATGTGCTGATGTTTGGTTCAGGGAAATGGTTGTTGTACATCCCAATACAGATTTTCTCGAAGACATTGCTGGGAAACTAAAAGAGGTCTGTTAATATTTTCTAGAAAGTTTGTCATGTTTAAATGGATTTTAGATGATCCAGAAAAAGTGTATGATCCCAAGAGTTTTCATGTTGTTCTTTGATCAGTTCTGATTTATGTGAGAATACAGCTAACCTATTATAATAAATCATACAGTGTTCTGCATATTTTTCTATAAGATGATGAGGTCTGGAGTTAGTGATTTTTGATTCCTTATTTTTTTTTCTAAGCAGCAATGCTCAAAATTTTATCTCTTATTTAACTGCTAGATGCATTTTTATTGTTAATCTTTGCATTGCCTTTGGCATTTTTAATATTGTTGGTATATGCATGCTTTTGATTTTTTTTCCCATTTCGCTTGACTTGTGTCCATTTACACTCTAGTATGTGACAGAGGAGCTCAATATTAGATCAGTGGTTCCATGCAGTGATCCTCTCAGATATGCTGCTTTACGTGCAGAGCCAAACTTCAGGTGATTCTCTTCTGTAACTTCTGTTAACTGTGCCCTCTAGTCTTCTTTTGGTATCTTATGGCTTCTTTTTCTGTATCAGTGTGTTGGGTAAGCGCCTAGGAAAAGCAATGGGAACTGTTGCTAAGGAGGTCAAGGCAATGACACAGGCTGACATCTTAGCATTCGAGAACTCTGGAGAAGTCACCCTCTCAGGACACTGTTTGAAAATTTCAGACATAAAGGTTAGTGATTGTGGAAAGATTTGCATAATTCTCTTAAACTATGAAATTTTTTGACTCTACTGCTTGCTCATGATTCCCTGTTTCAAATTGTGTTGGAAATTGATGTGATCTAATCTGTGTAGCATACCCATCAAAATCTACTAATCCTTGTTGCAGCATATTTTATAAACAATTGATCCTTTTGTTTCCAGAGCTCTATAAATAGAGTATCCTCTCTTTTAAGTATATTTTGCAGTTAGTGTTAGGAGTCATAGGTTCTCCTTGCCTTCATTTGGTGGCCTGATTGACCACCAATCATCACCTTTTGAACTAGTCCATGTCTAATCGAGGACCCCGAGTCGGTCGACTGGTAAGGACCTCGCCTCATGGTAGGGAGGTCCCGGGTTCGAGTCCTGGCCGCGGGGGTTGGGATTGGAGGCGTTACTTGGCTCACATTTAATCCTTGAGGGATGTGAGCCCGGGATTTGCTACTCTTGGAAAAAGGGATGCGTGTGAGTTAGGCATCGCTAGCCCAGGTCTCTCACTCTGTGTAGACGTGAGTACCACTGTGCCAGGATCCCCATCATCAAAAAAACAGTCCGTGTCTAACCATTCTGATGCCAAATCTGTGAGCAGTGGGTCATGGGTTTCTTGTCCTCCCAGGGGTTTACCTGAACAACAACAGGGTTGTTCTGGGCATCTCAAAGTTGTAAGTTTTTTGTCATCATTTGTTATACAAAACGGGCCATTTGTTACCTACATATGCTTGTGTACCTTGAATGGCAATTAGCATTCTTCCCCTTTGACATATGATGCCTTATTTCTGCTAAGGTTCAAAAGTAGCACGATCAGCCAATTTGTTTAGGATTCTGGCAAGCTGAACCTGTTGTTCTGCCTTACTCAACCATTTTGCTAGGATCAGCTGGATCAGGCTGATCTGAGCTCCAATGGCTAGTTGACTAGCCAATACACCCCTTCTGGATTGAAGGGCACCATAGGTGCCTCTATCCTTCTCTCTCATTCTTTTGCATTGTTCAGATGGATTCACTGGTACCTTATGGAATAATATCAAATATTATACCAATTGCATGTGATGGATGGATCATGTACCATACGTGCGTAGCACATATAATGTAAGTCTGAAATAAAAGTTGATTTGCAACTTATGTTTACTTTAAATTATGCTTTTCATTCTCAGTTTGTAAACTTTCACTTTCACTAGATATTTTTTTTTTATTTTTGGTCATATAGGAAGCCCATCTATTTGTTTCTTACATATGTCTGTCCCAACATGTCATGAACACATTTCTCTATTTTCAGGTACTGCGGGAGTTCAAACGTCCCAATGATGTGAAAGAAAATGAAATAGATGCGGCTGGAGATGGTATTGTTTCCTTCTGATTTCTCTAAGTTAAGGCTGTGGTGATGGTTGGGCTTGATTAGTAGGAGGTGTTCTCTTCAGGTGATGTCTTGGTGGTCTTGGATTTGCGGCCTGATGATTCACTATTTGAGTCAGGACTTGCACGGGAGGTATATTCCAAATTCTCTTGATGATCTTCATTGGAGCATATGCTTAGAACATGTCATGATCTAATTTTCACATGTTCCCATGGTAGTGCTTGCTAGCTATGCTGTTCTGGTGAAGATGTTTATTGGATATCTGCATGATGCAACAGTTGCTTTTGCATCTCTTCCACTGACAGTGTGCGGGCTTATTATATTCTGATGCACAATTGATTGTGCTAGCATTGACTTTCAAATCTTTGTTGTGATTTGGCCTCTATTTTTGGGGCTATGCTTGGGCTTTGAGACACGAGTTCGGTGATGTCTTCCCATGTCTCTCAGATCCATCAAAATAACACCCATCTATTGAAAATTCAGCTCCAAATGTCAATGATGGGATATTAAACCGGCGGAATCTAGGAAATTTGTCTGTAGGATATGAAGATAGTTGTCTTGTGCATGCACACTCATGTCATTGTGTCCACATATTTGTTGCCGACGAGTCTGTAAGTCATAAATGGAAACAGTCCCCTAGGGGATTTGGTCTCTCTTGGATTTCTTTAATCGACCTATAACACTGGTGCTGTTGCTGTCATGCTGTGATGTAGCAAGAACAAGTTGAGTGACATGGTTGGCTTGTGCCTGGATTTGCTTCCTGAGTTGTGCGACACTGCCAGTGACACCTGTTTCCATTCTTGAATTTGCCCTGTGTAACCTTGTGGATATTTGCCCAGGCTTGGTTCTTGTGGTCCTGGTAGGGTATAAGCGTCGCGTTATGCAGAGTGGCTTGGCTGTTCAAGTTTGTTATTCCACATGCATGTTGGTATGGTTAAACTTCTCCAACTGCTGACTGCTATTTTGAAATTATTCTGTTTTAGGTTGTCAACAGAATCCAAAAGTCACGGAAAAAGGCTGGTTTGGAGCCAACTGACACGGTGGAGGTCTACATTGAACCGTTGGATGGAGACAATCATGTTTTAGAGCGTATTTTGAAATCTCATGTGAGGATATTTGTGTGCACATTTCAACATTTCTCTATGGCTAAGAGTCATTTTTGTTCTTTCTCACTTTAGGTTTCATGTGCAGGAACAATATGTAAGGGAAGCTCTGGGTTCTCCTTTGCTTCGTCATACTGCGATGCCCTCAAATGCTGTAAGGATTAGTTTCACTTCACTTTCTTGATTCCTTTTTTTTTGAAAGTGGATGGTACCACCGAACATATTAAAATAGAAAAGAGAGATTTACAAGTATGATCAGTCTGCTTACAAAATATCCCTGTACATAAGGCCACATCAAGGAGATGTGTCACAATAGCCCCCCCCCAACAAAACCCAAAAAAAGACGAAGTGTGTATCTACATTTTTTTGTTGAAAGTGGGTGGTACCACTTTTGTATAAAATGAGAAGAGTATGTACAAGTAAAAGGCTGTCGCACCCCAAAAAATCCTATAAAAGAGAGCCACACAAAGGCAGTGTGGAACAACCTAGCCCCCCAGACAGCCCAAAAGAGAAGGAAATTCACATTACACAGAGTGTGTATCTCCGTTACAAAGCAATTTTACCCATTCTTTGACCCTGCTCCCAACAAATTCCGGACCCTTTCAGGAGCTGATACTTCTCTTATGAAGATTCTGTTATTTCTCCCCAAATGGCCCATAATGTGGCATGCAGGATCAGCCACCAAATGTGCCTATCACCCTTGAGGGCCCCTTGCCTGTGCCACTCCCTCAGCACTTGGCAACTGAGTATGTATGCTGCAAGGGACACCGGACTTTGTTCGGTACATGTTGCCACAGCCATCTGCCCATGTAGAGAGAAATGTCTGATGCTTGTATCTAGATGGTACAAGGCTTTTGATGAACGTACCTAGAAGCTAGGTTGATATTCAAAATCACTGAAAATTTCAATACCTAAAGTAAACATGGTATCTGCGTCTCTGTTTTGCATATTACCTGCCAATGGAGAGAACATCAAGATAAAAATTGTATTTTTCCTTCTCATTATGCATTCAGATGTAGTGCCTGTTCTTCTTTGTTGAATGTGGGTTACTGTTGCTGTTACAATATTCTCACATATTATAAATTTTCAGGTCATTATTTTTGAGGAGACATTCCACGGAGTGTCTGGGTCGTCATTTTCCATCAGCTTGGCAAGACCCTGTCTAATGTTCAATTTTGATGCCGTTTTGAAATTGTACTCGGGTATTCTTCGAGGTCAAGCTTTTTTTGGTGTTATGAAACTTGATGTTTCTGTGCCCCATGTGCTCTTCTAATTCTCTTTTCCTCAGGAGACGAGAAGTATGCTGAAAGTTTGCGCACGTATTTGTCATCACGAGATCATTCCAATTTGAAATCAGAATTTCATGTTGGGAAGGGCAAGGTCATTTGCTCAGCGACATTATGCTCCGATTATGTTTCATTGGATTGGCTAGATTATTAGGTAGACTGACCATCTTGTTTAGCATTTTTTTAATATCTTTCGCACTTGTTTGGGCTTTTTCGCAGATTAGCGTGGGTTGTGTAGAGGATCAGCCCGCTGTTGACGTGATCCTGGGCGATCATCTCTTTCTAACGGCTGGGGATTACTACTTGAACAGTAGTTGAAGTCCTCCACGTGAGGTTAATTTTATTCGGATGGTTTGTTCCCATTCATATTAATTTTTCCCAAATGGCTTTGCCCCCGTTTGTATTGTTTCTGTTATTTATACAAGGACACTGTAGAGCATCATATGCTTCCTATGTAAGGTCCCCGCAGGAATGCTGCTAATCAATTTTGAAATTCATATGAAGGGAACTTCGGACATTCATGTGGAGGGAAATTTCTTGGCTGATGTAAGTCGGGGGCATTTTTCACCATTCCGTGTAATCTTCTTGTCAGGATTGCTACCAGATATTTATTTTCTGAAATATACGTGTGCGCCCCGCCATTTTTCCTGTATTCGTTCTGTAGATGTTACCATGCCGGTTCGGTCGGTCAATGTTACATGTTCTCTCATATTGCCTGGAATTCCGTTGTTTTATTTGAATGCTCTTGAAAAAACTAGCAGAAAACACAAGCAGTTTTCTTGTGCCAGCAGAAAACACATGCAAAGAAGGTAACACCAGCCTTTTCTTCCGTTGTACCATGTAATTTTTATTTCCGGTCCAAAATTTGACGACTCGATGAATTATCGGTCCATTGGACAGAAACTGGAAGTTCTAGTCTGTAGGCTCGTATACTGTCAGAACATTAAAGACATTTCCACATGGATCAATTAAAACAAGTTGTGTAATGTTCGCTACGCACAAAGGTGTGCAGCGAGCATTTATTTAAAATTTTTAATCCATTTCATCCCTTCCCCTATAAAGAAATCTGATAATCCAAAAATGCCCTTCCCCAAAGAGGACAATCTATTTGTCCACATTTCTAAGGAGTTCGCAGTGTAGCAACGAGAGATTCAGGTTATCTTAAGAGAGAACCTCCGTATACACCAGGTAAGGCTCAAACCCCACCAGGGGTCAAGTTAGTAGTAGTGAGAGTTACGATGAGAAAAGGATTATCTTTAGGTAAGGTTTTATAAATCGGTCTGGTACGAGATGAATTGTCTGTATTGGATCATATTAGCTGAACATTAGTATGATTGATGTGTGATACGTAATTGATAGATAAGGTTTTATAAATCGGTCTGATACGAGATGGATCGTATGTATTGGATCCTACTAGTTGAACATTAGTACGATTGATGTGTGATACGTAATTGATATGATATTTATCTTTTTAAATATTATATATATTATTTTATGTTAAAGTTGTCTTCAAAGGTAATTGGGTTCGGAGTCTTTCTTTAGACCGTTGTGACATGGGTAGTAGTATCATTTTCTCATTTTTTTCACTGTTTTTAGAGAAAATAAATAAAAAAATTCATAACAATGGTAAGATTCTAACCCTATATCTCAAACATAATTAATAAACCCACTAACCATTAAGTCGGACATAATTTTTTGTCATATTTTATAATAATATATATTTATTAAATAACTCTTCATTATCGATAAAAAATGAGTAAGATCGGTACGATCAGACAACAAATCTTGATATTAAGGGAGAACAAGAGAATTTTGGGGTTTATAGTACTTCAGAGTTAATGGTATTATAAGTCCGCTGACGGAATGGATTAACCATTATTTTTTCTAACTGGTTTGCACTGGTTAATGCCATTAATGAGACAATGGACGTCAAATTAGTTGAGGGCCCCAAAATGGACTATCCTACAATTTTCTGAAAAATAAATAACAATAAGAAAACTTTAAGCACTGATCATGTTTGCACGTTATGCAAGGATTCGAAGAAAAAGACATTGAGCTTGGCTTGATAAACACCAAAGTTATTTACAGCAATTTTTTTTTGAAAATACGGTGACATGAGAGCCCACCTCATCTATTCATCGGTACAATCTAACCCTCATTCGAATATAATAAGAATATAAACAGTGGGTTAAAACGATTATATAGACTTAAAAAATTGTTTATTATTTATTATTTTAATTTTTTTGACTCGTCTAATGAGATGTTCGATTGTACTGACGGATAGGTGAGGTATTCTTGAAAATAAAAAATTACTGGACACGCAAGGTGTGTAGATTGACTTCTTTGTGTAACAAGTCTTCTCCCAAGATATTTGATTTCTATCTGTAGAAAAACCTAAAGCGAGAGTTAATTGGTCATCTACCCTGATCAGTGCACACGCTGCTATTCTTAGTAGAGGGCCTCTTAAATGAAGGAAAATAAAGTTATTGTCTATAATTAATAATTTTTGTTTTATTTTTATTAATAAAATTTATTTGAACAAAAAATTAATATAATAAATAAGATACATGTTTCTAAGATATTTCTGCCTTGGTTGACCTGAATATATATCCAGTGTGGCATGGTTTTCATACGCAAAGTTCTGGTAACACGTCCTTACGATTTAACATACAGATAGGCACTAATATATGTAATACGTGCTCCATCGAAGAGGGGGGAAAAATGGGAATAGATGACATATTTCTCTGGTGAAATAGTTGTTCGTATACTAATATGGTAACCTGCATTATCTCCTTTAGAAGTGACTTCTTCCGTGGGAGACAGACTAAGAGAAAGCAAGGGTGGGATGTTAGTGGAGAAAATTTAAGGTATGGAATCCTAGAATTTGAACTCAAATTATCTTTCCAATTAAGTCAATTAAATAGAAATTGTCGATTATTGCGTGTGCCCAACCTGTAATAATGGCATCCAATTAACATATTAGAGACCTTTGGAGAGCCCAAGAACTTTTAAATACCGGTGAATTCTCTTTAATTGTTTGAATGGCATATGCAAAATAACTTGTGAAATAGATTTGTATGGCCCAAAAGTCAATTTACGACTTATTTGTATTTGAATTCTCGTTTAATTGAAATGACAAATTACTCGTTACGACTTGTTATTTCATGTGAAGATAAAATTTCAATGAAATCCTCGAATTGTTGTGATAGAATGTTAATCATAGTGAGATTATGATAGTGAGATAGCACTTATTTTAATAACAGTTCTAAAAGTTCTTGGTCATAAGATAATTGAGACAAGACATCAACTATCCAGACGAATTGGTATGCACGTCACATACTTATATGATAAGGATGGTTGATCTCACAATCACTCGTGTGAAGACACTAATGTGCGTGCATAGATCCTCATTGGAGAATAAGTTCACTGAACTGATACGTTCTGAACTCCTGAATGGTTAACAATATCTAACTATCAGACAGGAGGTTCAGTGTCACAGTGGTGCAATTGGTCATGGGATTTGAGACATTAAAGACATCTTACGTAAAGAGCACTGTACTTTTATTTCTAGTTTATGGATCCTCTTAAAGAGCCAGTACAGTCAGATAATCGAGTGTTGTGTGATTTACATGAGGGTGATTGTGTGGTCAACAGGGGATCACTCAATCTCGATATTTTGGAGAGAGAATATCCTATATAATCATATATGGGAAAAATCCATGGTCATAGTTCGTTGACAAACCGGAAAGGAATTTTAGTTTGGCCGTTTAAGATATGAACTATTGGATAAGATAGTTATAGAGCATTGACATTATGACCATGCTTCGTTTCTGATTTGAGACATTGTGTGAGTGAAGGATTATAATTACACGATAATTGATGATAAAAAAGTCCTAAGTAGATTTGGAATATCCTTTATTGTGTGGGGGTCATGGCCTGTTGCTAAGCGTTAGTCATGATTGGTGAGTATAATTAATTTAATCAAAAGAAGAATAATTAAAGAGTTTAATTTTTCACACGAATAATTTTAAAGGAGTTTAATAATTTAATTGCTCACTGTCGGTACAATAATAGGACTTAGAGGGTCACATACAAATAGCTCTAAGTGGACCTGACTTTCAAGTATTTTTTCAAGAGTTGGATTTCTCCAAGTAATTAGATAATTATCTAATTAGTTGTATAATAATCTAATAAGATTAGATGGCTACAATATAAGGGGTGAGTTGAGAGATTAGACTCTCAACGGTCTCAACCACTCCCTAGCCACCTCCCTCTCTCCCTCCAAGCTATCCCTTTCTAAGACACGGATCTAAAGATCACACCCCACCTTGATGCCTCTCTCTCTCTCCCTCTTTCTCTATTGCGAAGAATAAGAATGACTTGGAGATCGTGAAGAAACATTCTTCGTGGTGAAGGAGTGACTCGATTTGCGAGGAGTTCATGTGGATAAGTCTAGAGAGCGAACACGCATGCGTCTCAGATCTATGGACAATCCTCATTTTTTAGTTGATCGTGAGATCCGAATGTCACCTAAGTTATAACGCATGAAATCTTAGTTTATTTTTGTGTGCCGTAAATGATCCATCAATATGAGAAACGATCCTTAGTCGATCTCCCGAGTGGAGCAAAAAAATTTTCTCGCTATGTTTTCTTATTGCTCCATCTCTGCATAGTCTTACACCTTGTTAGTGTTTTCTTGTCTATAAAGCAAAATTGTATCGAGATATAGACACAAAATGGAAACAAAGTAACTAATGAAACATAAAAATTAAAATAAACATTATATCAATCATAGCGACAAATCAAGATACAAGATCACAAAAATATTAATTAATTATATTATATTTGTTTGCATGCCACAATTATAATATATAAAAAGTTAAAAATATAAAGTTACTAATAGAAAATAAAATATGAATTGGATCAAAAAAATGAAAATGCGTTCATTCTATCAAGGAACTCATATGAGACAAAAGAAATATAAATTACAAAAAATATTAAAGATGAATTACATTAATGTAGAGCTTACATTCATGTAGGGTTTAAATATTAAATTTATGTGAACATTCTCTCGTTCTACGTGCTTCTTCAGCTGGATGAGAAGTGTGAGGAAGACATTGAGAAATAATCAACTATTTCCTCTATTTTCAATAGAATATAAAATAAAAATATCAGTTATAATAACTTAATTACATAAAAGGATCCATTTACATTTCAACTTTACAAAAATGTGCAAAATGCAAAGTTGGCTTAGATTGTTGTAGTGGCGGAGCCAGAAATATTTGAAAGGGGAGGTAAAATATAATTAATATAATAAAAATTATTTATTTTCGTTCAAGATATTTTATAAGTGAGTTATCGACGACGGATCTTCATATTCTAAAAGCGTTATATTATTGTCTCATTGTCAATACTCTCGAATGCCTCCTTAATATATGTCACAAAATTATCATTCATTCATTGATCACCTCAAAAATTACTTCAACTTCAAAATCAGGTGCAGTGTTTCCGACGAGTGGGAGCTGACTTTGTATTATATACTCGAGATAATGAATCACAAATAGGAATAACTGAGAGGGAGAACCATGTTAAGCTACCGAGACATGCAAAATCCCCGTGATTGAAAATATATGAAACAAGAATTAAAAAGAAAGACAAAATCATAATCCTGAATGAAACATCTTCCCCAGGTAAAACCCCATGGTAAAGCCCTACGATTTCAGCAAAAGTCACCAAATAGATAACATGAGAACTGAGTAAGGGAGAAAATTCACCGTATTGACATAGAAACTCGTTAGAGTTGAGTGGGGTGTGGGGGGGGGGGGGGGCAGACGTACGGATCGAAGAGACCTTCTATAAGCCTGCAAATCAACCTTATGCACAGCCCGATAGTCTTTTTTTATTTATACTCAACCATCAAAAAATAACCCTACATAGCTACAGACAAAGTTTCTCAGCCGACAGCCGCAATACCTTTTTACGGTTATATTGTGCTACTTTTATCATCTTTGCCTCTTTTAGGTTTCTATCTTACAAAAGAAAATTCTCATCGTCGATTTACGGTTAAATAACCAACCAATGAATGTGGGTGATAAATATCCACCATCAGTAGATATTTTAACTTAATCATAAAACCTAGATATCCACCATCTATAGATATCTAATCGGTCCAAAAACCCTACAGAGGTGAGGGGCAAATGCAAAGAGAGAGAGAGAGAGAGAAGAATTTACCAAGTCAAGGGAGGGCAAATTGCCCCCCCTGGATGGTTGTCTTTATATGTGACAAACAGTTTCTCATAAATCTTACTAGGTGTGATACATTTTGAACATTGTATCAATGTTCATAGCTCCATCTTTGATGTCAATTCTTGTCCTTTGGCTCCACAATCATTTTTTTTAAAGATGACCTTAAATATGTAATCACCATATATGTATCATAATGGGAAAGAGAAAAACATAAATATTGTAGACATAAAAATTTAATAAAAAATCTTAATTATATTAAATATTACTTAGAATCATCCTATTGCTATTTAGGTAAATTTTAATTATCTTAAATATTACAATAAATATTGATGATGTCTATCTTTAATTCATTACAAGTCCCAAGTTTCATAAAATAGAACATATTTACTAAATATATATATATTAAAACATCAATTGCATATGGTCATGTCTAAGAATAAAAATTTCATAGATGAGTTAATCGAATGACAACATATACATCACAGATGAGACGATCAAATGACAGATTATGGTTGATTTTAATATAAAATGGTGAAATCTAAAACGCGCTTCTTAATTTTGCAGCATACACAAGATGAACCTTAAATTGAATTGTGGTTGTCTTTTTGATGTTCATGGTTATGCAAGCTCTAGTTACAGAACACTTGTAAATGTACAGTTAAAACTATGTAATTTGAAATAAAATTAACTATTATGATTTTTACGAAAATAATATACTTATTGAATTTTACCCAATATGCTGTATGCAAAGTCACAAATGCCATATAAATGGAGAACCGGAGGCATGCCTCGTTGGGTCACCACCCACCCACGTGATGAGAAGATAGTGGGTTAGATTCCACTCCCCATCATGCGGAGCAGGATTACTCACCTCCGTATTATTTGAATTATTAGTTAGAGGTATCACCTGCCCTTGGTTTATGAAAAATTATAGAGTGTCAATTTAGAACTCAGACTCTTCTATTATCCTTCTCTTATCTCTCCCGGTACGAGACCACTGAGCCAAGCAACCAAAAAATATAAATGGAATTGTCAACAAATATACAAATATTTTAAAAAAGTTGTTTATGAGTTATAAAATAGTTCATGTATCTTAAAAATTAAAATATATAAAAAACTAATGTTTGGTATTATTTATTTAATTAAATAGTGACGACGATGTTATTATTTCTATTAAAAGCAAACATATATTTCATAAGTATGATTATATGATAAATCATATGTATTTAAATTATTTGATAAATGATATCCTAAAGAACATGGCTTCTTGAATCAAAACATTATACCAAGGTAAAATGGTCTCCATCCAATGACATAGTGGACACCCTCCCCCTTTGCAAGGGAGAGGTACGAGGTTCAATACCTGGTTTTCCCTCCCAATTTTTTTTAAAAACTCACCAATTGGAAAAAAAAAGGCAAAATGCACTTACAAATGGTGTATTTTATATCATTTGTTGCATAATTCATTTTTTAGTAATACATAATTAAGTAATGTACCCAAGAAAATACATTATTGTTTAAAAATATTTTTATATCCCTTTTCCGTTTTGCTTCCAATTAAATGAATTCGAAAAAGAAATATTCTAATTTTGTTCCTCATTAAAAAATGTTCTTAAGTTTTTTTTTGTTAGGACAATTAATAACTAAATCAATTAGAAGTAAAAGTTTTTCATGCCTCCGAACCCGAGACATGTCTTGATAGTTCACCACTTCCTCCCAAGATGGGAAGGTCGTGAGTTCGTTTCTTACATGAACTAGTGGTTTGGGACCGGGGGGACACGGTGAGGGGAATTTTGGAATCGAGGTTAACAATCTAAGGTTCTTACATGGACTAGTGGTTTGGGACCGGGGGGACACGGTGAGGGGAATGGAGGAATCGAGGTTCGAAACTAGTACTCTACAATTTTTCATAAATCGGGGGTGGGTGATCCCACTAACTAACAACCTGATGAATAATCTAAGGGTGGGTGATCATGCTCCACATGCTGGGGAGTAGAATTGAACCCACCATGCACCTCCCAATCGTGTGGAGAGGTGGTGAATCACCGGGGCACACCTTAGGTTCCTCTCTAAAGTTACCTAGAATGAATAGATCTAATAAATGATGGATCTATTT
Source organism: Amorphophallus konjac (assembly GCA_022559845.1). NCBI lineage: Eukaryota > Viridiplantae > Streptophyta > Magnoliopsida > Alismatales > Araceae > Amorphophallus > Amorphophallus konjac. The sequence continues at coordinate 18,808,274 of CM040128.1, forward strand.
GCACTCTCTCTAGCTTATAGAAATAGGATAGAATAGGTGTTCTATTTATAGATAAAGACAAGGTGCATAGTAAATAATGATGTGACATTATAAGTTTTGTAGAGGTTAATAAGTGTCCCCTTCGTCTCGTATTACACCTTTAAGATTTATTTGACGGAAAAGAACGATCGTACATCCCGAGGAAACCTACAAGTACTAGAGAGAAGGTCAAAAGGAACCTTAGAGTGATCCCAGGGAACAACCATCCGATACTTAAATTAGAGACGAATGAAGGAATAAAGAGAGGGTGAGGAGAAGGGGGCAAGTCAAAGGCCTACTACATTGAGGCGATACAACGTGTCGTGGAGGATGCCCGTAGATATGGAGAATGCTTGGAGAGTAGGAGGATGCTCAGTGGTAGGACTAGAGTGGGGAGAATAGGGAGGAGATCACTCGATCTTACCTTTATGTGTCGCTTACCTTCGAGGTCATTGAAGTCTCTGTCTATATGTGTCTCTCTTTTTGTGTGTCTCTATCTCTCACCCTTGTTGGTCCTGTCTGAGGGCCTATTTTTATCTTGACCTAACGGTGGTGTGGTTAGTGGAGTGGTGTCTTGCTCGATCAAGAGGATCTTCTGCTACCCACTCGCTTGCTCTCTAGGGAAAGGTGTCGTGGTGAGTATCTCGGTAGCATAGGCGCGACCCGGTGCTCGTCAAGGTAAGTCCCATGATGGCAGGGCTAACGTTCGTTCGTTAGCGAGTCTTACGGTGTCTGACATGCACGACCGTGGAGATCTTGCCTGCGGGTCGGCCAGATCTTGATGGGCCTCAACTAGGTCGCTTTTCAAGACCACTGGACGGCTGGAGACGGCCGCTACGGGTTGGGCTACTTTAGACCGCAACGGGCTTGACGTGCTTTTCCCTCCTCAAGTTTAACATAAAGAGTTTTATCTTATCAACGAGTGAAAATGATTGACATGATAAGAGAATGAATGCATTAAATTCTTTAAAGACATATAAATTTACTTTATAGATTAACATTTTAAAGGTAATAGCTAAAAAAATTGACTTGGATGAAAAAGTTTTTGGAATGTTAAAAGGATAAAAGAAAAGCTTAACATGGATTAGACTTATCCATGTGTTTCTTACTAGGTCTTAAACACAAGGATTGAATCTTGGCTTGTGCTGTAAAAAATAATGGTAAAAATCGTTGGCAGATTAATAGGATGGATAGAAAATCAAATATGAAGACTTATTTTTCTCCCCATGGAGATTTTTATTCACACACAATTTTTATCTTCAGCCTTTATCGTTACTTGACACAAATACACATGTATAGAGTTTTAGATATGCCATCAATTGAATTTTGGATTCGTTTAGCCCACTTAAATGTGTTTCACTGGGAAATGTTCGGATCCAAATGCTAGATTTCTAGTGTTGGGTTGCTTCGTATATATGGACTTACTATTATTGGACTTACAATGTTGGACTTTGTTTATGAGTTGATTGGTGTTGGTTCATCTAATAAATCCATCTAATTAAGGTCATGTGGCCACAACCTGCGTTTTGGTTATCAAAATAGAAACACATGCTATATATTTATAGCCATTTAATTTGTGCAGTGGCATGGAGACGCATCATGTTCTTGTAGGGACCGAGTTTAGAGCAAAGATGATGTTGTCGGTATGCTTGATAGGTACTCATCCCGTAAACGATGTCACATTTCCAAGAACAATGGTTTATCAGTCAATTTTAATAATGGGTTATAAAGTCTAGGATTATAAAATCCTAAATCACCTAAAATTATGTTAACTGTGTAATCATCCTAGATAGATAATTGCAAAAAAAAAAAAGAAATTGATCACCGTGGAGGTGGAATGTAAATTAAAAAGAGAGTATATACTTTAGGTTTGAACTAGATAATGCTTAGAATCATCACATTGCTATTTATACAAAATCCAAAGTGCACTAAATATTGGCAACACCGATTTGTAGATGATCTCTCCCACATTAACCTGCCATAGTCGTCTTGACAACCATGCATGTGGGCTGTTTCATCATCGGGGATCCACCACCTACACTGATCTGGTCTCTCAACGCTGTTAGATGATGAAGATGGTCATGTCCCCCACCTCCATCGGGCCTCTCTCTCTCTCTCTCCAGATGCTGTTAAACACTTTGTCTTCTCTCTTTCCCCTTCTGTTGCAGTAGAATAACCTTTTTTTAATCCCCTTAAATAATCCCCTTCTTTTAACACGGAACTGGAGACTCATCGGTCACAGAAACAAGATTTCAGCAGTAGAGGAGTGGTCGTTGGGTCAGATCTCAGTTCACGGTCCACTCCGCCGGGCGAGTCGGGCCGAAGTCGTCGGCCCAACTTCGGACCGGGAGTTTTGGACTCGACGCTAGGCCGAGCAAGTTTAGTGGGCTTGTACAATTGGAAGAAGTGGGCTATTGTCTTGTAGTAGTTTTTCGTACATTCAAATTTAACGCTGGTAACATATTTGATTATGAAAACTTTGTCTTTTCTTCTGTTTCTTCCCCTTTTTCTTTCTATTGGATACACCTCTGCGTCTCGTTAATATGATACGAAAGGGACCCAGCAAGCAGACGATCCAAATACAGCTTCCATCCAACTGATCCTGTGTGAGCCGAGTCCCGACAGGAACGTGGAAATCGGAAGACAACAATTCTTGTCATCTTGTGCTCGTCCACCAACAGAGACACCAATCTAAATGGAAAATCTTAACACATTTATCACCCCTTCTGTCATTTTCATCTTGACGTCTAGTTTTGAGAGTAGATATCAACTCACTTCAAAGTTAAAACTCAATGATCCTCATATTATATATATATATATATATTCGAAAAAATAGTGGACCAGGAGCAGCTCCCGAGTGAGAACTCAGCAAGCCGGGGTGAGTAGCCGCTGGCGAGTTTAAACACCAAACCAGGAGCTGTAGAAGAGGGAGATGTGCGCTTGAAACAGAGCTCAAGTTGTTAAAAGGTTTTTGTTTACGATGTTCCGATCTTCTCCAGGCTATCGGCGACCGTCTTCATCCTGGGCCGCAGCTCGGGGTCCGATTCGGTGCAGGCGAGCGCCACCCGGAAGGCGGCCACCACCTCCCCCATCGCCCGCGCCTGCCGCCACAGCAGCGCCGGGTCCACCAGCTCCGTCAGCGGCCGCTCCTCCTCGAACGCCTTCCTCACCCACCTCACCAGCTCCGCCGCGTCGGGCGGCGGAGGCGGCCGCGACGACGACGACGACGTCGAGGGGGCGGCCGCCGTGCAGGGGGACGAGAACTCCGGGGACTTGCCGGTGAGCAGCTCCAGCAGCACCAGGCCGAAGGAGTAGACGTCCCACTTCTGGGCGGGGCGGCCGCCGGGTGCCCGCGCCTCGGGGGCGCGGTAGTTGTTGGGTAGCGCGGCGGGGGCCGGGTGGTTGGCGTAGGGGAAGGTGATGCCACCCGTTGAGCCCGGGACGGCGTCGGGGGCGGCGGTGCCGGCGATGTGGAAGAGGCGGACGAGGCCGAAGTCGGAGATGGAGGGGTTGAAGTCGGGGTCGAGGAGGATGTTGGAGGGCCTGACGTCGCCGTGGACGAACTTGCGGGGGCTGGACTCGTGGATGTGGGCGAGGCCACGCGCGGTTCCCCTCGCTATCCTCAGCCGGACCGCCCAGGAGAGCCCCCCCGGCTGACCCGACCGGCCTGCAAATAAACAGTCATTAGAGGACTTTTCAAGAAATTTACTTCTTTTTTAAAAAACTATCAAATAAACGATCTTTAGTTTCAAATGTTCTTAGCATGATCTCAATTTAAAACTATTCTAAAGTATATGTCCATCACTCTGTCTACCTCGACAAATGATATGAAAGGTGGGAGGTGACATTGCACACGAAAAGGCGTCATCCTCACTCTCTAGGTGAGGAGGGAATAATTCATTTACGCTAATAATGGTTGGCTCAAGATCTAATCACGTGTTTTACACGTATAATTATTTCACGAATCATGTGTCTCATGATCAAAAAATTATTATTAAAATAATAAAAATTAATAAATATCAAGAGATAACTCACACTCTCTCATCTCTTACAAGATAGAATGTTAAGTGACCCATAACTCCACGCCTCCTACGAGATAAAAGATAGAGCGACCCACCATCTCATTATCCTAGACAATCGTTACTTCGGTAAGTCAAAAGACACATGATATAATGTGCTCCAAGAGCAAAATTCTATAAACATGTTTGATTTAAGAATAAGATAACATTAGAATAATTAACTGATAAGAGAGAAAAATGAGAATCACACTTTTCTCCTCACACGTAACAAAATTTAACTAGGGTGAGATGACTTATTTACGATTTTAGACGCGAATAAGCCATCCACTCCGTTATTGAAGGAGCTCTACAAAGAAATACCTTAACCGGATGACTAGGGGATAAGCACTCCAAACTCACGACACTATTCTCTCCATTTCTCTTTTCGAACATTCTCATCTCTTTTCGAGCAATCCTCTTCCTGTCTAAGGACTCGTCTAATTTAAACATCGAAGAATTATCTTCGAGATCACATCCAAAACCATTTATGACGTGCATACTTCTCTCTCGAGAAGTTTCTTCTTATTCTCAAACAACAAATCTCATAGAAGTAGTGGACGGTCAGAGGAACCAACTTTAGACCAATACATTAGGATATATTACAATTTTAAAATAGAGTTTAGTTGAGCTTTTTTTTTTTACGAATCTGACTAACTTAGTGCTAATTACCTTAAGAAATGACCGATCCTCTTGGTAAGACAACCTCACCCCCAAAGATTAGAATGAACATAAGTTGTGAAACTTCGGGCAATGGGTGCAATTCCTGTATATAACTTTTCACAAGCATATAAGTTGACGTGAATGGTACAAAGTCTACCAAATTATGTAACCCTGTAAAGACATATTATTTTATATTAAAAACAATGTGTGATCGAGTAAAGCTACCTGATTTTAATGTAAAACATGTGAATCCGTATGACATTAATATAAAACAAATCAAATAATTGAATCCGAGAGGAAAACATGCAACATGACAGAATTATGTACGTTAAAGCCAACGTGTGAGAATTGATCAGCAGTATGTTGGAATCATTTGTACCATGTAAACATTTTATAAAAAGAGAAACTATTTTAACAGTGCTAACTTATGATTTGACAAGGTTCCTAACAGCAACATTAGTAATAACTTCCAAAAAGGTGGGTGGGCGTGTGGGGGGGGGTTAGTGACACTGCTCACCACAACGCAGGGCGTCGGCGAGGCTGCCGTTGGGGACGAAGTCGCTGACGAGGAGTTTCTCCTCCGGCGACCAGTAGTACGCCCTCAGCCGTACCACGTTCGGGTGGCGCACCCTCCCGATGGCCTGCGCCTCCGCCGCGAACTCGCGCCGCCGCTGCGCCCCGCCCTCCCCCAGCCGCCGCACCGCCACGGGTACCCCGCTCCCGAGCACCACCTTGTACACGATTCCCAGCCGGCTCTTCCCCAGCACGTACGCCGACGCTCTCAGCAGCTCGTCCAGCTCCAACGCGAATCCCTTGTCCATGGTCACCAGCCGCCCCTCCACGGCTGCGCCCCCCGGCGCCCCGTCCGAGTCCTCCTCCCCCTCCTCATCCTCCTCCTCGGAGGGGCTGCTCGGCGAGCTGACGCGGGCGCCTTTCCAGCAGCAGGAGCAGGGCCCTCCTCCTTTGCTTGCTCCCCTTCCCAGCTTGGTCTTCCCGGTGCAGCTGCAGCCCTGGTTGCCGCCGTCCTTCAGCTTCCAGTAGGCGTACACCACGACCAGGCCGACCGCCGCCACTCCCGCGGCGTCGGCGACCGCGATGAGGATGATCACCTCCGGCCTGAGCCCCCTCTTCGGGGCCGCCTCTCCGCCTCCGGGGCGAGTCGCCGAGACCTGGACGCCCGGAGGGGCAGGGGGGAGCTCCTGGCAGGGGTTCGGGAGGGGGAAGCCACAGAGCTTGGGATTCCCGAGGAAGGCGGTGGCCGCCTGGTTCGACAAAGCACCCACCTGGGGGATCTCGCCGGAGAGGTTGTTGCCCCGGAGGTCGAGCCGCACCGTCGCCGGCAAATTCCCGAGATCACTCGGGATCTCGCCGGAGAAACGATTGTGGGAAAGGTTCAGGGTCCTCGACAGCGACTTGAGATCGCTGAGATCCGGAGGGATCGGACCGGTGAAGCCATTGGAGGACAGGTCGAGCTGCATGAGGCTCCACATCCGCGGCCAGATTCCGGCGGGCAACACACCGGAGAACCGATTACCGGAGAGGACGAGCCTCTGCAACTGGCGGCAGCTGCCCAGTTCGGTGGGGATCGCGCCGGACAAGGCATTCCCGGAGAGGTCAAGGTTCTGCAGGCCCGGGAGGTTACAGAGCGACGTCGGGAACCGGCCGGAGAGGTTGTTGGAGTGGAGGTAGAGCGAGTGGAGAGAGGTAGCACCGGACAGCTGCGGCGGAATGGGGCCGGAGAGGAGGTTGCTGTGGAGATTGAGGCGGCGGAGGAAGACGAGGGACCCAAGCTCGGAGGGGATGTAGCCGGAGAGGCGGTTCCCGGGTACAGAGAGCGCGATGACGCGCGGGTAGGAGAAGCCGGAGATGTTGGCGCAGGAGACGCCGGGCCAGAGGCAGGGGTCGGCGTCGGCCTCGTCCCAGCCAGCGAGGGCGGACGAGGGGTCGGCCGAGACGGCGGACTTGAAGGCCAAGAGGGTGAGCCCGTCCGCCGAAAGTGCGGAACAGAGGTGGAGCTGCAGCACAATTACAATTGTGGAAGAGAAGAAGAGACGAAGGTAGAAGAAGCGAGAGCGGAGGTCCATGATGTGTGCAGTGGAGAGAGAGAGAGAGAGAGAGGGAGAGGGAGAAAGCGGTGGGGATGGCAAGGGAGGGAGGGAGACGTAGTTATCACTTATCAGTGGGACGGGGGGGGGAAGGGTAGAGTAGGTGGACAATTTACGCCGCCATAATCTCTGTCTTTCACCCTCTCTCGAAAGCTGCGAGAGTCGGCAAGAGGGGTGGCTGGCAGAGTTCAGTGGCGGGCGCTTCTGCTTCGTCGGGGTTTTCACGTCATGGCAGCGGCGCGGAGGAACTGGTTCTCTACTTGGAAGCCACGGCGGAGGTTACAGTTGGAATGGCAAGGCCACCGCTAGAACCCAGAAGAGGAAGAGAGAGGGAGGGGAAGTGATGGGTGGGGGAGGGCGTGGGGAAGAAGAGAGTAGGAAGAAAGCAAAGGTTGATTTACAAATGGGGAGTAGAAAAATCCTTACTTTGATCAGATTCTGATGTTTTTCCACAGTTTGTCTCTTATGATTTCTCTCACTGGGTACGCCTTCCTCCTGGACCATAGACAGACGATAATAAAAAGGGGACAAAGCCACCCGCACCTTTTATTAGATTACATTGCTTGCGCAGACCCTTGTTGCAGCTGATAAGTCAAATAATAAGGAGTTGCGAGGGGGCCCCGGTCCGTCCGACACAGCGTCGCGGTTGTTTCTGGGGACCCGGGGTGGGTGGCGATCCGCCTGTCTTGGCGTGCCGTTAAATGCAGGCGCTAGAGCAGTCCGTCTCTCTCTCTCTCTCTCCCTCTCCATCTGCACCGGCCTCCGCCGCCCGGTGCGGTGCCGTACTTTGTTTGTGCAGACACTGAGAGAGGTTCAATCTTCTCTCTCTCTCTCTCTCTCTCTCTGCAGACTGTGTGCGACGTTCTATCTCTCTCTCCCCCGATTTGGCGGCGCACGTGGTGGGTCGTGTCTGTGACTATTCACTTGTCATTTCGCACCCCTGTATATTACATTTTGTGAAATTTTAAAAATAGTTTTATCTTAATCTTTACTTATCCGAATGTATATATTTTTTAAAAAATAATTTTATTAAAAAAAATAAAAACTAAACGTAAGGTTGAAAGTCACGTATAAAGACAGAGGTATATACCAAATGAAGGGTAATATCCTATTGACAATGTGAAGGTCAGGCCAAATAAAAAAGAAAATCTAAGTTAAGAGACTATGTGCCAATTACAAGTAATATATGTAAGATGAGGATAATAAACTTTAAAATTTATAAAGACGAACGATCTTAAAAAAAGATAAGACGAAAAAGAAAGCGAGGACAAAGATCCGGACGACGGAGGTAGCAATCTTCTTCATCACCTTCTACTTCTTGATTGCACTCCTTCGACAGCTAGATAATCTCCAACCTAAGTCTTGTGTGCTACAAGTAAAGCTTCACTATCCAGAGGATTTTGATTTTGAGCCTCTTGAGTGATAAACGGGATATTATTAACATTTAGAGAAGCAATGAAAATGTCATTTGGACCCCTTAACATTTGACTATATGAATTTTATAAATAAGATGTTGAAGTCGATTCCCCTATTGGGCAATTAGTAGTAACAGTGTGAGAGAGACTAGTACGCTCATGAGAATGAGTTTGAGGTTTAGGTATACGAATTTTGACTGCACCTTTGCGACTAGGGTGCGAGATGTATTTATGATGGCCTGAAGATGTTGAAGAACTAACAATCGGAGGATCCTGAACATCTTCAGAAGGAGAAGCGCCATCAATCGGAGTATGCACAACGGCAACTCACAAAAAATGGCTTGGGTTGGGCAATCCATATGTCTATCTTCGTGACCAACCATAATGACCTCAACAAAAGTATACAGATCGACAACTTTCATAGCCTCGTTATGGGGAGGGGTATCATCCTTGTCGGGTGTAGGCTGCACAAGTACATCATGAGAAAAAGGTCTGGAAGGAGTGTGCTCAGGTGACCCATGCATAGAAGGATTAGAAGAAATGTTCGCAGGGGTAGTATCTTGTAACATGGCCGGCGTTGCATTATCACCAGCCTCATCGGTGACCGTCAGGGAATCCTTATGAGGTTTAGTAGAACCCTGATGGCCCTGCTCCGGAACAGCCGTAATATCAAGGTGAGAATGAACCACCGATGTGACTCGAGAAATTAGACGGCAACACAAATGCACCGGATGCTTCTATTGATTGACCTGGCGGGCAGTACATGCATCAGCTTGCTTTTGGGCCACAATAGAGGGGTGTGTTTCTTTGACGCTGAGAATGACATCTACTGTAGAAGCGCCAGTGCACGATGCCTTTTTGAAGGAGGAGACATCACGTCCAAGGCGGTGACAAGAGGAGCAGAAAGGACGATAACTCAAGATATGAGATTGGTTGCCAACCGACACCCCTAGGATACCCAATCCACACCCGACTTGGGTGAGATTTGGAGAGGTCAAGTTTCACACATACCCTCGCCATTGTAGTATTTGATAAGTTCTTGGTGAAGGGATCAATCTTCAAAGCCCGCCCAACATGTTTAGCAATAGATTGGAGGAGAAGTTCTTGATAGACATTTACCAGTAGCCCCAAAAACTCAATCCACACTGGGAGGATAGGAGAGCCAACAAAGGGGGAGAATTCTATTGTCCATTTGAAAAATCTGAAAAGTTTTCCTTGAACACAGAGAGACTCCGCAAGAGGACTTGAAGATAATCATTATAGGATTCAATCGAAACAAAAGATGTCTACGGTCTAGGGCACTAATGAGGAAGTCTTGCTAAAAGGCAAATCTATTATTAAAGTGTGAGCGGATCTCTTGGAAAGTAGGCTTTCCCTGCGGGATTTTGGCAATTACATCATAATAAAAGGGAACAAAAGAAAGATGGATCTCCAAATAGGAGTAGAAGACTACATGCTCTCCCCCCATCAGTGTAGGCTACGGGATGAACATGTAGATTCAAAGTTGGTGGTGTAAGGGAGGAACAAAGAACCTAGGCGAATGAATGGAGGACACCAATGTCTCTCTCACCCGGGTTAAGGCAGGGAGTCGGGCCTGGCCAAAAAGTGGAGGTGACGGGGCAGATCCAGCCTCTCCTTGCAACGGCGGCAGGAGGCAAGTCCTAGCGACAAAGGGCAGTTGGGCAGCAGTAGATGTTGCCGCACCAGCAAGCGATGATGGTGGAGGTGGGAGGCGAGGCAGAGGGCCTCTCCCCCGAGCAGCCATGGGCGGCAGTGCCCTCAAACTCCTGGTGGCAAGAGGGCACGACCGCAGATGGGGCCGCATCAGCATGTGACAGCTGTGGAGGACCTTAGGAGGGTCTGGCGAAAGTTGGAGGAGAGGTGGAGAGCCTCTCCCCAGAGAATCCATGGGTTGCGGCACTCTCAAACCCCCGACGGCAGAGGGTAGTGGGGTGGCAGTAGACGGGGCTACAACCGCGAGCGACGGTGGTAGATGATCATTCCCGAGCGATGAAGGTTGGAGGGGAGGGGGAGCGCCTCCCCCGGAACATCCATGATGACAACGCCCACAAACCCTAGCATTCAAACTGATCATGTAAATTATGGGAATATAAAAGTATGGCATTGTATGTTTGACTTTTAGACTATTGTGTTTTACCTAAATATATTCAATCTCGATTTATTTACAAAAATATCACCTAAATAATTCTGCCATCCCATTCATGCCACATAAGTTTTTTTGTCACATGCCGGTGCACACACAATCTCTCTCTCTCTCTCTCTCATACACGCACACACACGTATGCCATGCCAATTTCTCTCTCTCTCTCTCTCTCATGCACACATGCCATGTCAGTCTTTTTTACCACCGGTCGACACCCTCTCTCTGTCGTCTTTGAAAGTATGGCTGCATAAGATTGGCACATATGTCATGTTAATATTTCTCTCTCTCTCTCTCTCTCTCTCTCACACACACACACACACACACACATGCCATGCCTGTCTTTTTTGCCACCAGTCGGCACCCTCTCTCTTTCTCTCATGTCTTTGAAAGTATGGCTACATAAGATTGAGACTTTTTAAAGTCATGTGTTTCATACTCTGATCTCTATTGAGGATTGGAAAAATAATTTATCTCGTAGTAAGAAAGTTTTAAATTTGACTCTCATAGTGTAATGCCCCGTACTCTATATCATCGAAGTATTGTCCGTTTTGGCCGATAAAAGGTGGTTCGGTGATATAGAGTACAACTTAGTTATATTTGAGTGTGTTATAATCTATCTCTCTTATATAGACGACGTCCTCGTCACTGGGCATATATAGCACACAATCAAACTCGCAAGCAGGTAAGATTCTAGAGGTTACCCCTTCATATTCAAGAGGAAACTCCCACTATGTAGCATTTTGTCATATTATGGATTCAAAAGGTGACTCTCATAACGTAACACTTTGTCCTATATGGCACTTAGTTCCCACACTTTCGACTGGAGCATGGCTCTGATATCATTTTGTAACGTCATGTACTCTATACCGTCGAGATAGTATCCACTTTGGTCTACTGACCTCATAGTTTTGTTCCTTTCTAAGGGTGATCGACTCCAAAATGAGAGACTTTCCGGGAGGTCACACGTCCCAGTACTACTCCCCATTAAACAAGTTTAACTATAGAGTTCTTTACAAGAACTGAGCTGATATTTCAAAAGACGTCTCGATGATATAGATTATAACTTAGCTATATTTGGGGATGTTACACGTGGAGGGGTGGAGTGGTTTATTTGATTCACGTTTAATCCAATTATAAGTTTACTAGTCTTGTTAGATTTTCCGTCCTCAAAAAAACATATTTTGATCTCTCACATTATAAGTTACATGATATGATGTTAACAATAGTCTTTTTGGGTCTATGATTAAAATAATGATAATAATAATAATAATCTTTTTGGGTGGACTTCAATATCCAGAAAATGTGCCAAGGAGGGGTTTGGCTTTTGATGGAGCAAAATTTGTTATGAAACTTTTAAGGCCACTTTGAAAATCTGGCGGGAGGGGGGGGGGTCGAATATCTCACCCGAGGTCGATTAAGCGGTTATGTGTGTGAGCTGAGAAGTGGACTCCACATTTTCTTTTTCACGGGGTGACAAATCCTATTCTAATATCAAACCGGGCCTTAATGATTAAACCCTAGTACCTTCATGAATAATTACGCGTTAAATACCTATCTTATTTGTTGTCATATTTCTAAAGTTTTACTAAGTCTGACATCTATACTTGTGTTGATATTTGACATCTGTATTTGTATTGATAAATTTTATAATAAAATATCAGGATTTAAATTTATGACATTTTTAATAAACAAACTTTGGAAGATGATGTTGAACTCCAATGTCCGTATACCTTATGGCTTAGTTGGGCCGGATTATGTTTAGTTTAATCGGATAACTCTAGTTTAAATGGATTTCTCTATTTTGTTTTATGATGACTAGGGATCTCACGGTGATACTCGGGTTTATATGGAAACGTGAGAGATTTGAATTCAAATTCAACAATGCCTAACTTATGCCTAACATAATCACATCCCTTTTTTTTTCCAAAGCTAACAAATTCTGGACATATATGACTCGAGGATTCATAGTTTGAATGAATCTCAATCTCAGGCCCTAACTCACTGATATAATTTCCTCTACGGTCTCTCTATTTCCAATGTGGGGGTGATGTCTCCTCTTTGAAGTAATTTCCGAATCCGGTTGATGTTTCAATTATCCCTAGGTTGGTCATTGTTGTTGTCTCGGAGGCAGACACGCATACAATGACAACGGATGATGCTACTGATGGATGTGTATCTTCTTCTCCGGTTGTGATCATCGCTGCTCTAAAAGTTGCTCCGGTTTAGATAGAGGGGTCTGTCCCAACTTGAGAGGGGACCGCCGCTATTACTAAGGCACGAGCAAGGGTGCCCCAGGAGCTCGTCTCCTAACATTCCAACGACAGAAGGAACCTCCTCCCCATGCTCTAATGTTGAGGTCAGCGAGCAAGTTTTGGTTGATGATATGGCTAATGATGAACTGCATCTGGATTCCCTGCAACCTTCTCGTGCCCCTACCCCATTGATTCTGCGATCCTCCCGTATGCTTATCGTGACAGTTCTGATGGTTTCTCTAGACTCCAAATCTGCAACGGTTACACCGGTCTGCCCTCCATCTTCTCAAAGCATTGAGTCTCTTCACTTGGGCTCGACCCATTTGACAGATATCACGGCTGCGCCTAGTGATGGGCAAATTGTTACGAGCCCTGAGATTTTTTCTGACAGCCTGGATGTGCAATGTGCGGTCAGCCCGTCTCTAGATCTTTTTCCTATTCCTTCTATAGATGGTGAGGACCACGCTTTGAGTCCACTGCACTTCTCATCGACGGTTAACTCTTCCTTAACATCTTCGAGTCGTCAAAAGTATATCTTCCACCTGAGTCACAAAGGTGATATTAGAATCTAATTGCATGTATTCTGGGCTCATTCTCCAAGCCCTCCTCGCACTAGTCCTCCAACATATTTGGCTTCTACTACTTTTTTACATAATTCTTGGAATCGAATGCTACAGGATCCAACGGACACATAATCCCCCGTTAGTGCTCTCAATGTCAAGTCGTTTATTAGGAATATTAATATGTCGGTCTTTGCTTGTCTTTTTTGGCATGTGTATTGAAATCATCCCATCATTTGATGGGAAGACTCAAAACTTAACCCTGAAGCTATTTCTTTGACAGTGCTAAGTGGGCGGCGAGTGCACTGACCCGCGAGGTTATTTGATTTCACGATTGAAGAGGTAGACATATCGTTGTCTGCAAGGTGAGCCATGGCACTCGGCATTCCCTCTCAGGCTTAGTGGCACAACAGACCTGTTGGCTTCTTGTTGGGTACAGAAAGTGGCCAAAGGTCAGTAGTTTAGTGGTCCAGCAGCATGATTAAAGCCAACCATTCCAGAGACTGACCTGCAAAAAGTTACTCCTCCAAACTGTCTTGGAGTAGGGACCAACCCACATTACTTCATGATTTATATCAGATCAGGCCATCACCAACCAGCCATTCCAAAATGATAACAGCTGCAGACATCCATGCATGCCATGACTTCCCAAACAAATGCTAGCAAAGTATGGACAAAGTCCTGTAAAGTAGATCTAGAACAGGAGTAACCAACACTCTAAGCGACCTTCTCCTCTGAGATTTCCAGGTTATTTGTTGGCAGGCAACAGAAATGGAGATATATTATACTGCGTAAGACTCTGAGAAAGTGCACCAGAATTACCTCCTGATGCTCGCAGTTGCCGCACGAGACTTCGCCACGTTCACAGACGGTTCCTCATGCTCACATCCACCTTCATCTCCATCACCTCTGGTCCTCTGGTGTCTTCTCATGCTGCCAGTCACAGAGGGCCTTCTCTGTTAATCGTTGTGCTCGCCAGAGCGTATGTGCGGATGTGAATGTCCAGTGGAGAGTCAGGCACAGGGAATAGAAGCGCTGAGTCAAAGTATCCGTTAGGTTGGGAACCGTAGCACTTCTGGAGCCATCAGTGGCAGTATCTTCTTCGTTCCAGCAGCTGGGCATGGCCGTCTAACCCCCTGTACTGGTGCATTTAGAAGTTGTGGAACCTTGTCCAGCTGAAGTAAGAGGAGGCCTGTGAGGAAATTCTTAGGGCCTCCATCGCAGACAGACAGAGCTGATCTTGGAATCATCAAGAGATTTGTTTTATGCCCACTTCGAGAAATAATTCCAGCTGGAAGTGATTCATCAGAAAATGGCATCCCGTAATGCATCTGATTCAGCTTTCAACAACTTGGAAGACAATTTATTCAGGTTGTTTATGTAATGAGCAGAAATTAGCATAATATGCTTCAGGCTTGCAGATAGCCTTCCCAAGTACATGTTTTCTAAAATTTGCCAGCGAACCTGGAAGGGAAACTAATATTGCTACTGAATCAGACCCATAAGAAATGGAAAACAATCTAGTTACAGCCTTAACAGGGGCCACATGCTCTGACCAGGAATTGCAAGGAATTTAGCTTCTGCTGCCCTGAGACGCCGCCACACATCTAGTATGCTACAACATTGATCTGAATAAAATAATGCATTGTATCAGATAGAAATGGAGCTGTACTTTCGTTAGGTTAAAAGCAACAAGGGCAGAATGACCAAATCTCTTCGTCGACTGGGAAAAGAATGCCAAAGATATCAGGACAATTTTTCAAGGAGGAGCCCCACTGACAAGACATGACCCATCCCTAGTGCTGCAAATGGGACCAATGGCCTTCATCGGGTAGCTTCTACTAAATGCTTCTGGCTGCGAAACAAATGAAAGAGACCCATTAAGCTGAGCAGTTGAGTCAGTAGACCCAACCCCTCAATCAGGCACGTCGCCACGTTACATTCATGATTTATTTTAATCTTAGGCCATTATTAACATGCTCCCTCATGTGTACCATGTGTATGCTGACTTAGGCTCTATTGGATAGACCGTGACAAATGCATAGTGCATTCCCTAGATCGAAATTTGAGTTTACTGTAAACTCACATTAATCCTAGTCTAACATACGAAGGCCTTCTCTAGTGTACTACCAAGGCTCGTTATATGGAGGTTTTAGTTAGTGATAAATTTGAATGGATTTATGATAAATTTATTGTTGCTCATTCAAACTCAAGTTTCACTTTTATCAATTCAAAGTAAAATACCTTAAATGGCACGGTCATTTAAATTTATGTACGACTTAAATCCAAACAATATCCAACCAGAGAAACAGTTGGATCATATTTCTTTTTTTTACAGTTGGATCATAATAAATTAGTAGCAACTTATGATGATTTAAAATAAGTAAATTCACATATGGTGGAGCTTAAGAGGAAGGACGTAACATCCTTATTCTATCGAAGGTGACGGAATCCTTCACCACAGGACATGCCCACATGATTTTTCACAGTTAAATATTTTAATTTTTTTAAATAAGGTAGATGAACTTGGCCACTTTGTTATCGGAACTGTGGCGATTTACAAACCAACGAGAGAGAATTGAGGGGGGGGGGGGGGGCACACTCTCCCCTCACATACATCGCGGCGGCTAACCGACCTCGAGCACCGTGGTCGACCCTCCGGGGTCGAACACGGTATCTCACCCGAAAAACAAAGAGGACTCTAGAGAATTGAGTATTCTTCTGTTACGTAATGTCATATGTTGACAAAAGTCATGTAATTCCACATCATGTATTCACGAGCTATTTCGCATTTATCTAGGCCTCTCCACCTAAATCAAGTAACATAATATCATAGTTGTGTCCCCTCTTCTATTTAGCATTGTAGTTTCAGAAAAACTTTGTACATTTGTATCAAGAATGACTTGCAAATATTATTGGAGCATATTTGGCAAAACTTTTATGCAAAGTCATTTTCACCATGTATTCATAAGTCATGTCATGCCTATATCAATTCCAAGTCATAAAATGCCTATGACATTGCAGATTTGTATCTAGAATGACTTGCACATATTATTGGAACATATTTAGCATTCATTTAGAAATCATTTTGAGTCGTTATTTTTAGAAAACATTAAGTCTGATAGTGGTTATAACTGATCTTAAGTTAATTTTTCCTACCAACTCTAGTAAAACTTTTAATTAGAAGTTAAAAGTAAGAAAATTACATAAAGGACTCCAAAAGTTAGTGCTTGTCTTCTAAAATACCAGGATTGCTATTTATAAAATCTAAGAATACTTCCAATTGAAGGGTAACGCAAAACACAAGTTTAATCATAATTGTCTGCAGCTGATCGACTTATCCAAGTCCCGAGATAAGGGGAAGCGCTCTATTTGTTGCACCTATGCTTAACCAGATTTTTAAGAGACAAGGGGAGATATGGAGGGCGTGTTCTAGATAGGCTAATGATTGATTACATGAGGTTGTATTGGAAATTTCTGATGTCTGTGCGGAAAAAATGAACAGTCGTCACCTTATTCAATGTGACAATATCGAATGCGATGATCTTATCTTATGGCTGATATTACTTAACAGTAATGAGTGTTGCCATATGTCTTTTGAATCCAAGGTTTGGATCAACTTTAAAGCAATACCAACAAAAAAATAATGAATGTTACCGTAGTTATCCATCACTTTGAAGAAGGACGAAACGAGGTGGTACATTGTTCGATGAAAGTATGAAAAAAATTTATCGAGTATACTTCAAAAAAAGAACAAAACTTGAGTGGAAGGCCTAAGCACCTACTGTTGTTGGTCAAGAAATATTCTGAATCTCTGCAAATTGGCCAATTTAGATCGCATTAGGCTGTACCCACCTCACAATATCTCCGATTTGCTGATCGTTTCTTAAGAGGAATAAAAAAATACCAATCTACGTATATCGCACAATGTTGGATAAGATTAACATAATCTGTCACGAATATTACCAAATCCAAGGTCGATGCACGTCGTACAATTCCAACATAACGATTGCTGTGGTATCGACAAACTTATTTCTCATCTGCAGTTGAAGTAGCATAAAGACTTTAGCAGTACCAATCTGGCGAACATAACTATGAGATAAATTAGTTGGTCAATGTACACGCGGTTTCGTAAAGGCACTGAGAAGAAAGCAGAAGGCTAGATGGAATCCTGAAAGATACATCAAACAGTTGGCCATCACAAGGCCACGGATATCGTCCCATCACCTTTCTATAAAATTATCATACACTTATTGGGCAAATAAAGTCACCACATATTTACTGGAAACTAACAACAGACAGACGCTTATTGACATAGCCCTTTATTGGCGTCTTTGTTGAGTATAATTGGCCCGTTGAGCAGTCTTCAACTGAAACTGATGGTTCATCTTCTCTTAAGCCTGCAAAGCCCCAGTACGACCCCAAAGTGATACGCAAAAATTCACTACTAGTTTTAAAGCTACCTACCATGGTTAAGAAGAAGAACATGTGCAAATCTACGCTATTGCATGTTCGCAAGTACAGGTGCATCTAGACCAATGTTGTCAGCTAATATATGAGCACACTATTCGTGTGCGACAGCCAATGGGTAAACAAACAGACAAAGCGACGCATGTAACAAACTTGATCAGCTTCGATAGATAGAAGGCCACATCATTAAGCAATAAAAAAGCCAAAATGGCAATCAATTCCACATAACAGATATAACCGCCCAGATTTGACATGCAAAGATCAACATATCTTACAGTTTTGATGGTTTTCTGTTCAAGGGGATTTGCAACGCATCATAGTGCCCATATCCATAATACAATACACGAACTGGATCTGTGTTTCCATACTCCTGACCATACTCCGCAATAACATTGAGGCCATCAGAATTCTTGTTATGCATATACACAGTGATAGGCATCCTGCAAAAGCAATGCCGCCCATGCACATAATGCATCATCAGAAGAACTCAAAAGTCTCAAAGTCAACAAAAAGGAAATGGACGGAATATGCATCCAAACATGCTAGGTGAAAGAGACTCCCAACGTGAATGACTCACCGAAGAACATGAGAACACATGAGCAACTCAGGCTCTCCGCCCCAAATATGAGGCTGTCTTATCCGTGTGACATAAGTGTCAAAATCACCCTCAAGAAACCTGCAAATAGATAAAATTTGCTGGATGTAACTCACGTAACAAATGATCTCAAGCCAATGTACAATGAATTTATCATGTTATCCATGTTTTAAAAAGATAATAGTCTAGGAATAGTCTGGAAAGCTTGTGCAAAAAAATTGATTTTCTTTTAGATAGAACCAGTTCTTTAATACAGGAAGATGGATAAATTAATCTTACACTTCGAGAATTAAATAAAAAACATCCTATGGAGATTTTCTAAGACCATACAATCTGTCTTCTAACCATGCATGACAACAGACATTGGTTCAAAAGGAACCCCAGAAAAAAACCGAGCTAGTCATGGTAACCACAAACAGAACTCTGGCATTGAGGCCATTGACCCAGTCTACTCAAGTATAACTTGGGAGCTTTTGTTGTCCACATATTCCATAACGCATACCAAGATTGGGGTATATACATGACACAACCACAGATATTTGGATACTAAGAGAAAACAATGAGGACCAGAAAGAAACATCTAGCCTACAAGGCAGTGGTAACAGTCCAGCCACCTATAAATT
This sequence comes from Amorphophallus konjac, assembly GCA_022559845.1. NCBI lineage: Eukaryota > Viridiplantae > Streptophyta > Magnoliopsida > Alismatales > Araceae > Amorphophallus > Amorphophallus konjac. Next base: position 18,827,194 of record CM040128.1, read on the forward strand.
CAACATTCCTTAACAACAATGCTGCCTCCTGGCACTGTAACATGTGAGACAAGCATGCTTCCTCTCAGTTCATGTGTCATTCATGTCCCGACAGAAAAGTCTAGTGACATGAGGGGCACTATTTGCAAAGGAAAGAATCCCTTACCACTCAGTGTCTGCACGCCTCTTGATGAATTCATCTGCAACCTGTCAAGGACAATGCAATTTGTTATCACAGGTAAACAAGTGTTGGTTCTTATAGAAACTAAAATAATTGATCTAATACATCCAGCAAATCAAATGTGATAACCAGTAACCTAGAGGTAAAGCATTGTGCAATGCAAGCATGAAAGTTGGCGCTAATGATTGTATAATGCTAGAATAGTTTATGCATCTAGCAAGAAAATAACAAAAAGAAAGGCAAAAGAATTGTATAGTCTTAAAAATTTTAAAATTCATCCGTCTTCTGGCACAATTTAAAGCAGAAACATTGAACCAAAGAGCATTTATCACATACAACATACTACATACTATTGAATGAAGGGAAAAGCTTAATAGCTTACTTTTGATCTCAACTCATCTGCTAGTTCCTTTTGGTAGCTTTCACTGGGTGATGGTTTTCCTGCTTTCAGACAGGCACCATGAACCACAGACCTAAACAAACACCTTCCATCTCCAGGGATGCCTACAGTACAGAAACCATTAACGGTACATCAGAAAATTAGCTGATTCAGTACAGAAACCGGAACGGAATCCACAGAAGCCACAGATGAGCTCCCACAATATCAATTTGGAACGTCAGGCAATGCATTCCACAAATTACATGGAAGTAATGCACTATGTATGTCATTTTCAAGCCCATCACTAGTTCCATAATGCTTTGCAAAAGCCATAAATGAGAAAATCATAGATAAATTAAGCAAATTAAGCAAAAAAAAATACAACGGCCAGTCAAAAGTCAAAGAAACTGCATACAAAATTCTACCCAGGAAAAGATTACCCAAAGCACCACCAGAGAGAAGCAAAACCACCGCCACCCAATGATCGAAAAGAACAACAAAAAGAGGGGGGGGGGGGAAACAAAAAAAAATCAAGTACAGGGTAAAAGAAGATGCTGGAGCGTGAAAGAGAGTACAAACCTAAGTTGAGATCCATACTTATGAACAGGAAATCAAAAGGCGGAAAGCGCAACAGCCCAAAACAGAGGCTTAAAACAAAAAAACACGTCTCCCTACGGGAAAGCAGACGAACAGTCCCGCTTCCTTCACCTCCTCGATACAAGGAACCCTAGGGGGAAAATAGCGGAAGCAAGCAAGCATCTCCTCACGTGCACTCAAAGAAAACATCAAGACCTCCCACAAGGCCAAAAAGAACCGATTGCTCAGTCCAAACAACAAACAAGTACATCGCGAACAGAGCAAGATCGTTACCGAAATGGCTGTCCGAGCTCGACATGGGAAGACGAGATCGTACTCTTCCCCCTCTCGATGGATTCAGAGTGTTTGTTTGCTTGTGTGCGTGGGTTTAGCTGGTTGCGGAGCGATTTGGCAGGAATAAAGGGAATCCATGGAATCGATCTCTTCTTTGAAGAGACGGAGGGGGGTTGGGGAGAAAGGTGGAGGAGAAAAACCATCTCTGTTTTGGGAGAAAGGGGGAATCCGATTCTGTCCTTCTGCTGTGTCTTTTCTCTCTGCCGGGTGTTCTTGGCGTTCCTTTTAGGAGACGAGATGGGCGGGGCCCAGGGAGTAAAGGAGGGGGCCATGCGGCAGGGACCATTTATAAAATAAGTTTTTTCGCTAATACTCATGTTGAAAAAAATATTTTTATTTGATTCGTATCCTTTATGGCCACTTTGATATCAGAACTGTCCGGAGATTATCTCAACCGATAATAGAGAAAAATGGTGGGGCACATATCTCTCTCTCACACATAACCCGTTAATCAAGGTAGGTTAGCGTATGCGCTAACCAGGAGCGGTTAACAAAGATGCCCTACAGGATTGCAAAATTATTTTTTTAAAAAAATTATCTCTATATCTTTAAAAATTTTCAAAATTATCTTTATACTCTCATCTTTATGATATTTCATAATATCTCTCAAATCTTTCCTAGAGTTAAATCCCTGGTAAATGATGATAACTCGCTGATGTAAGTTTACTATTTTGTCTCCATTTTTATTGAAAGGATATAAAGAGAGAAATAATGGGTTTATGCCGACGAGGGAGAGGGTGCCAAGGGGATCTCCCCCTTCGACATCGGCACCCCCCGCGGGTGGAGAGAGAGAGAGAGAGAGAGAGAGAGAGAGAGAAAGCTGGAGAGGGGGAGGGTGCCGGAGGGGGAGCCCCCCTCTGGTGTCGGCACCCCCTTCGGGTGCATAGAGAGAGAGAGACAGAAGGAGTCGAGCTGTTGTTCTCGAAAACCCTCCGATTGTACCCCGCCACACCCCTCCTCGTCCCCCATGAGTAGTCGGAGAACTGCAATGTGGCAGCGTTCCATGTGCCCCTAGGGACGACCTGACCTTGTGAGAGGATCCTAAGCAATTCAGCCCAAAGGGGTTCCTACAGCTAGGAGGAGGAGAGCAGGGAAGGGCCAACTGGTAGGTTCTTCCCCTATGGTTCACCATCTCAAGCCCTTCTTCCTAGACCATGGCTTTCCCTTCCAGTGTTACAACAAGCGTTGTGGTGGTGATCTCCTCATTGCTCTCCATCATTTTCTCTTTGGTCTCCTTCAACATCACTTGGGGTGATGGCAAAAGCCAAGATCCTCAACAATGGCCAGCTACTCAGCCTATCCCTTGACAAGACCTCCAGTTCCGACTTCTAATCCAAGAATGAATACCTCTTGGGAAGATTGATATTCTAGTTTTTGATCAGCTCATTTGGGTGTATGTCGTAGGCTTGCAGCTCTGTTCCCGAGGGCCCACCCACGATGAGATCAACTTTGAGTTTCTAGGCAACCTCAACGGAGACCCCTGCACTCTCCACACCAATGTGTTCTCATAGGGGAAGAGCAACAAGGAGCAGCAGTTCAAGCTCTGGTTCGATCCCACCAAGGACTTCCACACATACTCCATCCTTTGGAGCCCTCAACGCATCATGTAAGCAAAACCAGATCAACTCCTTTCAAATCTCTCTAGTCCGTTGATGGGGTTTTTCTAAGGATTTGAGTCAGGATCAAGAAGAACGCGATAGAAATAGGAAATTAAAATTTTATCTTGACACGTGTTGATCGCTCTTGTGTGATTCTCGATAACTATCTAGAATGAGAGATCTGATTTTACTTCTGTGATACGAGGATTGTAGCGAAACGGAATGTGATCCCTTGTGGGGGTAATGAACCACACAAGTGCTCAGTCTCTAGCAGTATCCACACAAGCAAGGATGACGGAGTTCTCTCTACGTAACGCTCCACGAATGATCTCCTCAACAGCATCTCGGCATAGTCTCTACACTAGAGACAAAAGGGAGAAGAGAGAGGAGAGAGAAGGGGGCACTCCTCCCAAGGAGGAGAGAGAGAAGAGGGTAGCCCCTGATTGGGGAAACCCTGGATGCTCAGTCTTTGATTCCCGTTATGCAATTATTTATAGACTTTTTGATTTTTCAAAAAAAAAAACTCTCATAAGTTCATAATTACAAAAATATTCTCGCCATCCATAACCCTAATGTCTATGACCATCCAGACCTAGTGTTAGTCTGATTTTAGACTCATTAAGCTTAAAAACTCCTTCTTAGCTTAATTTTTCATATTCACACTTAACATGAAATTAATTATTTAATCATCTCATGACTTAAATAATTAACTCATCATCTCATGATGGATAATCATCTCATGATTATTCTTTTATTAGACTTTTAGGTCACGGTAAGCACGAAGCAACACTTACTGATCCCAGAAGATAAAGGGGGTCTATAAAATCACTCTAGGACCTTTTCGTCCACAGCTGTAACGACCCGAGAATCCGATTACCGGGAAGGCCCGATAACCCGAGACTCGCACCGCCGCCCACGAGCTGGGAGGGCTCGGAAGGGCTAAAAGGAGTGTGGAGGCACAAAGAAATAGGAAATAAAGCAGGACAACCAACAACAACAAGCTGAAAGAAAGAACAACTACAGCTACAACAGAGTCCAGTCCAACAGAAAGTACAGTCTAAAGCAGTAAAACGTACCACATGCCAAGTGAACACTCGGCCCGGCAAGCTGGCAACTGAGAACCTCCGCTCCGCACCCTCGAACCTCGAGGGAGAACCGCCACACCTGAAAAGCAGGGAATGAGTCTCCAAACAGAGACTCAGCAGGGATCCCGGGGAACCCCAACCGGAAACAACGGCGGTAGCGGAAAGGAAGGCTACAAGAGCAACCGCAACAGAAGGAACAGTAAACTCGGTGGGCGGTCGAAACCCGGCACTACAACTACTCCTACTGTACCAGAAACACACCCCGATCTCACAGTCGAGGCTCCCGAACTACACTAGTACCGCTTACCGAAGTAAAAACACACGGCAACCATGCCGTAGAGGCCTGTCCCCCGGACACAGCCAACCTGGACAGGCTGTCCAAGGTGCAACCCCGACCATCCGATCGCGGGTACCGCACAACAAGACACAACCTCGGTACAGCCACTAGCACTAGTCCCACGGCGCGAAAACCAACACACGCGCCGCGGCGAAACAGCCAAAAACACAACGGTCGACACGACCGAAAACCCGAAGGTCGAAGTCACGGAAACTGACAGTCTGTCACTCCCAACTCGACATGAGTACCTCCCACTAGAAGCACAGCCGGTAGCGTCCCCTGACGTCTTACATCGCGACGTAGGTGAACTGCCTGACGTGGTAGCGCCTACCAAAGACACGAACACCGTACAAGTAACCACAAACAAGTGACTAGCTGGGGTCACGCCCGTCGACGTGGGTCCAACCGCCCCCAACCACGTGTGCACACACAGACCGCGCGTCCCTGGTCTGGCCCTCTGACCGGTTTTCCCCTCAGCCAGACTCTGGCTGCAAGACGTGGGGCCCGACGGCAACCGGTCCACAAACCGCCTCTAAGGGTAAGCCCGTACACCACTCCCTAGTGCGACCAGTACACGCGTACTGGTAGGCTACGACTAGTGGAGGGTCACTGAAGGAGTAGACTCTCGAGTCGAAGGAAAACAGCGTCCAAACCCGACAAAGTACGGGGACCATCCCACGTACTAGCACCGTCACACGGTGACCACAGTCGGAGAAGAAACGGGACTCACAGTCCACGGCCGCGCACACACCCTGTGCGAGAGTCGAGAAAACCCAAGTGACGCTAAGTCACTGGACTCTGGACAGTCCTCTAGACGCACTACACCCAACGGTCCTTGAGTCACAAGACTCGGGGTCAAGACCGTTGCACGTGACAGCACAAGGTCGTCAATCTAGTCCAATCTCCAGGTCTAAAACCACGGTAGCACGAATACCGAGACAACTCACGAGCCGCCGAGACCATTCTCTCGGAAAGGGAACTCAAGGGGCTAAGGCCACACACACGGCCCGCTCGGAAATCACTTTCCGGAGAAACCCACGGCGCGCGGGGAACCCTCGCTGCACTCACACCGACGTACGGTGACACAGGTCGAGAACACGGCAACCCGAGACCACACCATACCGTGATGTCTGGCCACGACGAACTGCACAGCATCCGTCAGGCCACGGGTCGGCAGGTGGATCGAGACCTACACGCCCGGGACTCAAACCGGTCAAAACGGAAACACCAGCTAGACCAGCCCCTTGGGCGGTCCACTCTGGGCTGCTCAGGGACGTACGGCCAGGAAGGGGCCGCACCAGGGGATATACGGCCAACAGCAGGCCGTTCTTCTCCTGGGTCAACGAGGCACAAGCGGCTGGTCCCCAGCCGCACCAAGGTCGAACGGCTGACCCTCAGCCGCAACTGGGGGATGAACGGTCCAACGCGGTCGTTCGTCCTCCAACGGGGAACACATGTGCGGCTAGCCCCTAGCCGCGCGAGGGAACGGGCGGCTAGGACCTCACCGCGCAAGGCTTGTGCGGTCAACCTCTAGCCGCACAACAGCCCACGGCACCAGGGGATGTACGGCCAGCTCATAGCCGTACAAAGGGTTATGCGGCCAGACCCTAGCCGCACAGCCCAGCAACGGTCAAAACCAGAGGGAAAGGACGGCTCGACTCTGGCCGCACCTGGGTTATGCGGTCGCACGATAGACCGCATAACCCTCACTGCGCGCCAAGCAGAACGCTGCGCGCCGAGCAGATGAACGGTCAAGACGGGGCCGCCCATGGGGATGGACGGCCCTAGTTCGACCGCCTAACCATCACGGCGAGCAAACCGGGGGGTTGGCCCAACGGTGGCCTTCCCACGCCCCGTCCGTGCAGAAATGAAGGGGATACAACCACAACCACCATGGCAATCACATGGACTTCGACCGGAGTCAAACTGACGCACGAATCGCGAGAAACGAGCGATTCTACCGAAGTTACCCAAAAAGGGTTACTGAGCTTCCCGGAGCTCTATCGGTCCAACAGGACCACCAATTGAGACGAAATCGGTGAATATAGAACGCCCTCGTCGCAGAGAGTCTATTGACAGTAACTGATCCGAAAATCGTCGCCATTTCCAGACGAACCCTACGAATTCCACAAAAACATGATTTCGCTAGAACGGACCCAAACACAGTCGTTTCCATACCGAACGACGTGCAATGGCAGGGGAAACGAGCAGAACGTAGCAGTGTTCCGTCACCCTACCTCCACCGAAGAAACCGTGCGCCGAAGCGACTAATCCACACCGAAAACCGCCCGGAACGCGAACGACGCCATCTCGAAATCCACCGAGGGATCGCGCCCGCTTCCGCCTCGATCCTCGCCCGCATCCTCGCCCGCGCCGCCTCCACCTCGCCCCCACCTCGCTCCGTCGGCCACCGGAGAAGAGAGGAGAGAAAGAGGGCATGAGAGAAGAGAGAGAGAGGGAAGAGAGAAATGAGAGGGGAGAGAGAAAGGGGTTAATATATATAGAAAAACTCAAAAATTCAAGAAATTCAGAAAATTACGAAAAATTACCTCCGCGATCCTCGGGAAGAGCACAACGCAGTGGTAACGTCCCAGAGTCGGAGAACGCCACGGTTTGCCCTGCAACGAGTTCCGAAGGCACATCAGGGAAAAACACGTGTAAAGCACAAAATACACTCCGAGACCCACTAAAATGATCCGAAAAATATCCGAAAAATCCAGGGCATTACAGTTACTACATAGTTATAGTCATTCATTCATACACAACACCACGGGTCATAATTAAGAATATATATGGTCATACTGTCAAACCCTTTCTATTTATGGCATGATGAATATACTCTAAGTCCCACAGTAAAACTCATTTTCCACTGAACTGTGTAACTCTGGCTAGGGATTTTTCCTAATATCGTTCATGGGACATTCTCTCTCATACTATATCTCAGAGTAAATAATTCATTGTTGTCACTTGATTACCTTCACATATATTCCACTGTATCTAAATACCTGAGCATCTGAAACTTATGACTAAAGTCCCTTTGTCAGGAATCAAAACACATAAGTCCTTATGCAAGATATTCTTGGTGACTCATGTCTAAGGACTAATTGTGGTGCTGTGACTAAAGAACCTTTTGGTTGACAGTTAGATATAATTACCATCCAGAGATTCATAATCTGATCAGTTCAGTGAACTCTATTCTTATAATGGGCACCTGCACATATATCTTAGTGTCTCCACACTAGTGACTATGAGATCAGTCACCCTCATCCTATGAGAGAATATCATGTGTACTGGTTTATCTATATTCTTTGATGTCCCGTCTCAAAAATCCTATGACCAAGAACGTTTAGAATATATATATGCATGTGGAAGGTTGGTCTCACTATTATAATCACATTATGATCTAATCTTCATAACATCCGTTGAAAGACTTTATCACATCAAGCGAAAATACGCAATATAACAAATGAGACGTAACAAAGAAAATATCATAAATATTATTAATATGAATAAGAATGTATAAGAAATGATGTCATCACTTCACATGGGATTGCCTTGCAGGGTAAACACTTATTTCAATTTTAAGAATTAATAAATTTCTATTCGATAGAGATTCAGACCTGGTCCGTGATGACTTTTAGAGAGAGAGAGTGTGTGTAAGACCCTGAATAAATAATCAAGAATGACTATATTCAAAAATGAAATAATCAAGTTATACACTATATGATTAAACCCATCACCCATATACACGTCAAAAAAACGAGCCAAATTAAAAAACGCCTCTATCCTAGGCGTCAGTTTCAGAAGTGACGCCACTATGTATGGGCGTCAAATTTCATATTGCAGTAACGCAAGAAAATGTAATAGTAAGTAACGCCCCCTTGACGGGCGCCATTTTATAAATTGAAGACCCTTTGACGGGCGTCATTTTTAATTAACGCCCCAACATTAGGCGTCATTTTCAAACTAAACTTGTTAGTGTTCGGTTCGAACTGAGATGTTATCCTGGGTAAGCTTGATTGAGGAAAGGATCAATACATAGAATGTCTAAGTTAAATAAGGACTCTAAGAAGGAAGTTTCAATTCCCATTGAACTCCAACCCTATAGAGTCTCCAGAATCCTATAAATACCCATCCCCTTTCCATCGAACTCACGTTGATACTAATTGCCAAAGACGTCTTGCTGCTGCTGCTGCTCTTCTGCCTTGAAGTTCCTCTTCGTTCTGCTGCTCCTATTGTGCTGCTGCATAGCAGTTCTTCATCAGCATCTTCCTCTTGCTGTCAATACCTTGAAGGGAGGAAGTTGTCTTCTGCTTTTTCTTCTGAAGGTTTTGGTTGTTCGTGGGAAGCTCCTGCTGTTCTAATCTGGACCAAAGGAGTTACTGCAATTGTTGCTCTTACCATCATCTTCCTACCGGGAACGTAGAAGAATCATCATCTTCTTCCTTGTTCCCACTGCGTTGCTGAAGCTATTATCACCCTCATCATCCTACCGCATCTTCCGAGGGGTGCTGCTATTTTTTTGGGCTAAAGAGTTGCTGCTATATCGACTTCCAGAAACTCTGTTTGAAACAGAGTATCGTTCACAGTTATTTTCTTCACCGTTCTTCAACGTCTGTCAACCAAACCACCCAACCAAGGTAGGTTTTCTCAAGTGTTAAGCAAAACCTATGGTTATTAGGCCATCTGCATGCATGTATGTTGTTAGTAGAGATATTGATATATCAGTTTTCATGATTTCGGTTATATATTAAAATGATGCCCTAACTGAAGGCGTTATTTTTATTTAAACGCCGGTGAAAACATGCGTCAATTGTCTAGTTAATTAATAATACCGAATGTTCAACATTTAATAACTTTGAACCCTGACATCTAATTTAATGCATGATTATATTATTAGATTCCTGTTATTTTTCTCTACCAGAACTTGTCCTTAGTTCCTTGAATGGACATACTCCAAAATCTGTGTCTAGGATTGTACCTGCTGGTGCAAATCATATGACAAATAAATAACGACCCCATTCAAGTCGTCAATTGAATGGACGCCCTCGCAAACCGGCGTCAATTACTGACCATTGGAATTAACGACATGCCCCAAGCCGTCAATTTATATATGACGCCCCTGATTAGGGCGCTAATTACAGAATTGAAGCCTTAATGAAATGCGTCATTTATATAATGTCTGAAATTTAGAATATTTTAAAGATTTTTATGATAATAGTATCTGGATATAACGACTTAAATTGCAGTCCTCATATTTGGAACTGACGACCTAGCCAAAGGCGTCAATTCTTGAAATGAAGACTTAATCACAGGCGTCATTTTCATAATAATCAAAATTGGAAATGTTTATAGATATTAATCTAAATATAACGACTGCGTGAACAGTCGTCATTTATTGAACTTACGACCCTGACAAGGGCGTCAATTCATAAAATGATGACTTAAGCCCAGACGCCAATCAACTGATTTCTTGATTTCGTGATTTTTTAGTAACCCTTGACAAGGGGTTATGTGTATAGGCACTATGTTCCATTCCGTGAATATAGTCCCATGTTTCACGTTGTTTAATCGATTACCCACTATTTCTCGGTGATAGACGAACTCTCCATGGGACATTCCGTTCCTTTAGACCAGTGACTTTATCATAGAGACCTCCGTAAGACTTCGCTAGCCTTGGATTCCCTCAAGGCAGCCGAGCTGGTTGTACCCTTAAAACCCATGACACTTCTTAACTGTCATGTCACTCTAAAGAAACATGGTATACCGGCCCTCACGACATGCTTTTTGTATTTCATGAGAATATTTGTGAAATAATGGGATGGGTAATTCATACCATTCATATCCTTTAAGAATAGTGTGCCGTACTTGTGTACACTGATTCTATCCACCTTATCATGTACAAGAACAAGCGACCATATTCATGTGGGCGCTTACTCTTATTGTCATGGCACCCAAGTTAGGGAGCCAATTCCACCTAGTTTTATCGTTGATCGTGATTATATCGTTACTATCGTCATTATACAACATGTTCAAATCCTTGAAATGCTATTCCACAAAGATCTACCTTAAAGTTATACAAGTTTATTCCTTGAAACTCCATATTGGCTATAACTTTGGTGGATGTCAAAAAATACACGATCAATGCCTGCGTATATAGGGCCCGATCTAGTCCTGGGAGGAGCACCCGAAAGTACTTGTGCCCATGGGAGTTGTAATGATCACGGTGTGGCATTGCACCGAAGTGCATGACTAGCTTGATTAGACATTCCACAATCTCATACTCGACTTGACATGACATGACTTGCGTGACCCGGAAAGGGTATTTATATACTTGCTTGAAACGTGATAGCCAATTCCCGACATGACATGATGGATATACTTGCTTGAATATCTTGACATTTATTGATATAAGCCCTTGAAAGACATGCTAGTTCACTCAATTACCTCTTGTTACACTCTCTCTCTTGTCGTTTTACGCAAACATGCATAGCTTTATTGCATTCATGTAACATGTAATTTACTTAAAGCAAGCTAGCTCTTGAGATATAATTCCTACTGAGCGTTCGCTCATCCAGTGTTTTCCCCTATTTTTTCAGGTAAGTCCGATGATGAGACTCAATCGGATGGGAAAGGTCAAGAGTCAAGATATTAGTGCTAACCGTCTACCCAAGCATCTACTAGTCTTATCTTTCTATATTTTTGAGTCAATCGTTGTACTTCTCCCTTTATTGAGTCTTAGCACTTTCATTAAGTGGATTGTAATAGAAGTACTTTTGAGGTTGTGATTGAATAAAGGATTGGGTTATCTTTACTTTTACGCACTCTGTCTTTGTGTTGAATACACTAACGCTCTGATTGACATGATCGATATAAACTCGTAACGCGTCTCTGAGTTCCTTCCGCGCTCGGGGCGTGATAGTTTTTGTGATATCAGAGCTTAGGATATTCAATTCCTAGGAAACCCAAGTCCAAGGATAGGTTTAAACCTTTAACCGGTGAGATTGGTTAGAACCAAGGGTTAAGTTAACTTAGAATCAAAACATTTGAACATCATCACATATTAATATAGTTATTGTAATTGTAGGACAATGGCTGCCGAACGTGCCCAGTGGCGCAACATGCAACGCACTCTGCAAGGCATGACCCAGGCACTTTAACAAGTGGCATAAGGAGGTGCACATCGTAGAGCAGGAAATCTCCACCAAAGCTTCAAGAACATGAACCCTCCCAAGTTCATGGGATCCACTGATCCGGATGACGCCGAGCACTGGATCCGGGAGACCGAACGTATCTTTCGGGTTATGCAATGCACAGACCAAGAGAAGGTCCTGTTAGCAACATTTCAATTGGAAAGGGACGCCCGTTGCTGGTGGGAGTCGGTAGAAGCCACATTAGATCAAGGACAAGTTACTTGGGAGGAGTTTGTTGAACATTTCAACAATAAATATTTTTTGGACCGAGTCCGAGAGAAGAAGGCCGCCGAGTTCGCCGCACTTAAACAACGATCTTTGTCGGTGGCCGAGTATGAGGTACAATTCTCGATGTTATCACGGTACGCTAAGCATTTAGTCAGTACCGAGAAAATGAAAGCTAGAAGGTTTCTAAATGGGCTCAGGCCCCAGTTTATCACACAGCTGGCCCCGATGGACATACAAGTCTATTCGGAAATGGTACGACGAGCCCAGCTACTGGAGGATGCCACGGAACTATCTGATAGGATCCGTGGGAGAGACAAGAAGGAGCATGTTACTAGCTCCGGCACTTTCAAACCCAATTTCAAGAAGAGGCCGAGTAATGAAGGTACTCCCTTCCAAGAGCAAAAGTTCAAGAAGACCAAACATTTCTCCATCACCACTACACCTTCTAAGGTGGTATGTAAGCATTGTGATAAGGTCGGACACAAGGTCGATGAATGCTGGAGAAAACTTGGAGCTTGTCTCCGTTGTGGGAGTCGTAATCATCGGATTCCCGATTGCCCGTTGCTCAATGATCAGACCGGTGACGTGAAGCGCCCGGTGACCAAGAATGCACGTCTCCAGGCTATAAAGGAGGCGGAACAAGATGAAGGCAGACTGGTAGAAGGTACACTGAAAGTTTGTTCCAAGTCTGCATATGCCTTATTTGATACTGGTGCATCACATTCTTTTATTTCCAAGAGGTTTACTGATCCATTACCTATGGAACCGGAATGGATAAAAATAGTTTTATCTACTCCTCTCGGAAATGAAACCGATATTACTCATCATTATCAAAACTGTAAAGTCTTGGTAAAGGGTAGAAATTTTCCTATCAACCTAATATGCCTAGATCTAAAAGACTATGATGTCATATTAGGAGCAGATTGGTTATCCAAGTATCAGGCAACTGTGGATTGCCGTAATAGCAAAGTTACTTTCAAGGAATTCCCAGAATTGGTCTATACTAGCCCCAAGAGTCGAAGCAAGTCACCTCTTATTTCAGCAATCCGAGCTAGCAAGCTAATAAGTAAAAAATGTATATCTTTCCTTGCGTTTGTCACCATTAAGGAAACTAAGGAGATTAAGCTAGAAGACATCCCTGTTGTGCAAGAATTTTCAGACGTGTTTCCGGAAGATTTGCCTGGATTACCTCCACAAAGAGAAGTGGCCTTCACCATCGATTTGGTCCCTGGTGCTGGTCCAGTTTCTAAGGCACCTTATAAAATGTCCCCTGCCGAACTAAAGGAACTAAAGGAGCAATTGATAGAACTTCTCAAGAAAGAATATATCAGACCAAGCACTTCCCCATGGGGAGCACATGTGCTATTTGTAAAGAAGAAAGATGGATCCATGAGGTTATGCATCGACTATCGACAGTTGAATCATCTCACTATCAAGAACAAGTATCCACTACCGAGAATCGATGAGTTATTTGATCAAATATCTGGATCCAAGTATTTTTCGAAGATTGATCTCAGGTCAGGATATCACCAACTAAGGATCAAAGATGAGGACATTTATAAGACCGCGTTCAGAAGCAGGTATGGGCACTATGAATTTGTTGTTATGCCTTTTGGACTAACAAATGCCCTTGCTGCCTTTATGCAGTTGATGAATAGTATTTTCAGGCCTCATCTAGACCAATTCGTAGTGGTTTTCATTGATGATATATTGATTTATTCCAAGACCAAGGAGGAACATAAGGAGCATTTGAGGATTGTATTGCAGATATTGAGGATGAATCAGTTATATGCAAAGCTCAGTAAATGCGAGTTTTGGCTAGAAGAAGTGTCTTTCCTAGGACATGTTATATCAACGGACGGTTTATCTGTAGATCCATCAAAGGTTGAAGCTGTAAGGAATTGGGAAAGGCCGACCAATGCTAGCGAGATCCGAAGTTTCTTAGGTCTTACTGGCTATTATAGGCGATTCATCAAGGATTTCTCTAAGATCGCCGTACTACTCACTAGACTAATGCGCAAGGAGATACGTTATGAATGGAGTGAGGAATGTGAAAGAAGCTTCCAAGCTCTCAAGGATCACCTAACTACAGCCCCGGTCTTAGCTCTACCAGTCGAAGGAGAGAAGTTCGAGGTATACACTGATGCATCTGGCATTGGCCTCGGATGTGTTTTAATGCAACAAGGGAAAGTTATAGCCTACTCCTCTCGCCAATTGAAGAAACACGAGGAGAACTATCCAATCCATGACTTAGAATTGGCTGAGGTAGTTGATGCGCAGAAACGCACGTCGTTAATACGCCCCACTATCAAATTATAATATCTGGCCCACAAATTAAATAAATGGAATAGTTAAGTGGTGAGACCGAGTCGAATCCACAGGGAGAAGTAGATTTGAAAGTTGAAAACCTTGAGTTGTTAAGATTTAAAGATCAAGAGAATTGACTTTAGACCGCCTTAGAAATTGAAAACAAAATAGAATTCTATTGAAACTAGGGGTTTGGAAGAAATAGAATAACTTAAAATCTAGAGGAAATTAGAAAAGGTGGAATACATGAACGTTGTAGATAATGAAAAGATGAAGAAGTTTTATGAAGAACACAGAAACAGAAAACGAGAGGAAGACAATGAAAAACTTGAAAAATCAAGATCTATCGCTACTGGTGAACAGTAACTGACAGAAAAATAGAACAGTAAAGAATTAATTCTAGAGCTCAAACAAAGAAGAGTTAGACGAAGTGGAAGAAGAACTAAACTTAGATCTACAAGAGGGGAACAACTTTCATGAAGAACTCAGAGTAAAATTATGATTGGAAAGGTTTCAAAATGATAAATTGGTGTAGACTATTACTTCGGATGAACAGTAAATGCACAGGACAACACTTAAGAAAACGGAAAATAACGTTTAATCTAGAAGGAATTGGACGAAATGATAAAAAGATAAGTTGAAGAACACTTACAGACAAACAACTTTTATGAAGACAATAAATTGAAATTGAGATCAAAACAATAAGTTATGAGACTAAGAAGAGGCTGAATGCTTAAACAAAACTTTTCATTAAAACAAATTGAACTTACAAAGCTTGCAGCAAAAGTCTTCAAACCAATACCTTCTAATCCTAAAATAAAAGGCCAAAAAGAATGAAACTTAAGAACACAAAGCACCCCTTACAAATTCTTCATAATCCCCTTGTTAGCTACTCCTTCCTTCTCCATTCCCCTTTTGCATTACATTGAAGCCCCTTTTATAGGGTGTTAAAACAACCCCATTGCATGTGAACACTTTGCCAATGTGAACAACCAATTGCTGCATTTGTTGACTCTAAATTGTGTGCTAGCATGTGCTTCACACTTCTCTATTTTTTCTGATTTTTAGGATTTTTTTCTATTTTTTATGGCCCCTTTCTCTCTCTCTTTCTCTCTCCTGGTCGGCGCGTTGCGTCGTCCGCCGCCCGCCGTCTTCTCTTCCGTCGCGTGGACCGCGGCTGCGCCGCGTTGCCCGGCGGCATGCCGCGTGTCGCACACGGGCGCGTGCGCCCGCGTCGACCGCCTCCGCCTTGCCTCCGCTGTCCCGCCGCGTGGCCCCCCGCCGGGGGCGTTGACGCCGCACCGCGTGGGCGGTTGACCCAAGCCCCCCCTCCTCGTCGCCCGTGCCGCGGCGAAGGCGGGGCGAAAGGGGGGGCGGGCGGGGCGCCTCTCTTTATATATATATATATATATATATATATATATATATATATATATATATATATATATATAGTTATATATATATATATATATATAGTTATATATATATATATATATATAACATATAATACTATATATTATGTATATATCTCATAAAAATGCAAAAAATGTCAAATAATTTTATTTTTTTTCTTTTCTTTTTGAATAACTCCTTGGCCTTTTGGCCCAGTTCAACATATAATTTTATTTTCTTTTTTTTTCTTTATAATTGTTTCATGTAGCTTCCCTCGTACCGAGTGCCTGCATAAATACGTAAAAATAGTTATTAAAATTATTTAATTTTAAAAAAATTAATTATGTGACTCTAAATTAAAAGTAAGTGTGATAAGTGCATATTTATTATTATTAAAGTCCATAAATATTGTAAATAACATGAATTAAGATGGGAAAATACACACTTATCACACCCCCCAACTTACTCATTGCTAGTCCCTTAGCAGTGCAAATAATCTCAAAATATAAGGACTAACAAGAGTTTACAAAGTTCATGCCTCATTTCCAGATCATCGTTCATAGAATCGACTTAAGATTAGGAATCTGGAATAATTACCACAAACTAGCCTTATGTAGGAAATTAAGGTACATGATTAAGAATTCTAATCAAAATTCAGTAGCACTTGTGCATGTGTAATGCTAAGTCTACAGTGAAGATAATTGGGTCCCCCATTTGCTATTACAAGCAAGTGTCTTTCAATTCTGCACTTCTTAATCAGAGCATTCAGCATACTAGCTTTTTGTCTGCCTTATTGCTATGACCCGGTTGGGATCTATATATTTTATCTTTTCTTTTCTTTTTCTTTACACACATGATGATGCACTACCCTTCACTGTTTTACGCGAATCTCAACACGTCTTAGGTGAAGTAGGCCCGGTTACACAGATCAAAGTTTCCTTTTCCTTGTGACGCGAACCTCAACACGTCTTAGGTGAAGTAGGCCCGATTACTCAGAATCGAAGCATTTTTCATGGTGTTTTTCTCATACTTTTGTCACTTGTGCATTTGCACTAATTTTTGATAAATAGCATAGCAAAAAGCTTATAAAAAAAATCTCTTCCTTAAGAAGTGCTGAATATCAGACAACATATTTAAAATAGCAGAAGGCTTGTCCTACTGATTTCATTAGCGTGCAATGTGATTTTCATTTTTCTCAAGTGCACATGAACTTTAAAGAGATTCTTAAATCAATTTTCCATGGCTAGATTAAATAAATTATCCATCATCCGATTCCCTATCAATTCTAGAATCACTTTCCATGAGACATGAATCAAGAAACTCCAACTGGGAATGTATTATAACAAGAGAAAGTAAAAAGGGTGTGAAAATTTTGGAAAATTTTTAAATTTGTACCCCTCACCCCCCAACTTAAATGGCATTGTCCTCAATGGCACAAGCAATAGAAAGAGCAGAGAACAAGTAACAGATAATATGGTTGGGATGGAAGGATACAACCTGATGGTCGGGGTAAAATGATGAGGGCTTTGTAAATCTGAGCAACAGAGGAAGCAATCATCTCTTCTCTCCCCCCCAACTTATCTTTTATTCAAACCTGCAAAACAAAAATACAAACCACAATAAAAACTTGGGTTGTCTTTCAAAAAGCCATTTATTCTCACACGAAACTATTAAAGGTTTGGGTTACCTCCCAAGAAGCGCTTAGTTTAACGTCTTCAGCCAGACGCAATGTAGCTCACTAACCAACGGGTGGCATTCAAAATGAGCCACCAAATGATCTTATCCTCTGATAAACTCCAGCCCTTGTACCATTGGAGGAAAAGATTATATGTATGTGCATGTGGGCTAGAATCATGCCAAGGTGGGTCTAGGAATTTGGACGGACCCCCTCGGTCAGAGAATGCCAGAGGAATTATCATATCTTCAATCACAAAATATTCCTCTGTACACTGAAGGTCTTTATAAGTGTTAAACACATCAATGCGGACCTTAATTTTTCTTTGTTTTTCTTCTGCATCCTCACTCTTAGGAGTTACTTGCGTATCGTTCAAGTGAGAGAGGATGGGAGTGTTATGAAATTTGGGAGAATCAACCACTTGGCCAGTGTCAAGGGGATAAGGAGGATTAGGAATGAAATCAGTGCGCTCCTTAACACACGGATTCTCATAAGAGTCTGATGGATCCGACCAGTTGGCGAGTGACAAAATATTTGGAATGATTGTGGATTCACCAAGGTCAGGGGTTGGTAAAAGATCCACATCCTTCTCTAAATCATGAGATGCCCAATCAGAGTGACTGTCCAGTGGAGTACCTGGTGTGAGCGACGTCACGCGGTTCGGGGAAGAGCGGAGGGGACGCGGAGCGCGCGCGGGCTCCTCTTTTCTTTTGTTTGGTGTTTGTTTGCTGCAACACAGAAATAAGAGAAGAGAGAAAAGGGGCCACCACGGGAGATTGCTCCGGCGGGGCGAGCGGGACAAGTGTGATATAGTAAAATATGGGGTTTAAACGGCCATAGCGGGAAGTGACTCGCCGCGGCCTCGGGGGGACGGGAATGGTGCAAAAATTAAATAACAAGAATTGAAACGGCCATTGGGGAAGTGACCCGCCGCGGCCTCGAGAATATGAGCAGATAATAAGATGACAGAATATAGAGAGAATACAAAGAGCGGGAATTTAAACGGCCATTGGGGAAGTGACTCGCCGCGGTTTCGAGAACACAAACAGATAAGAATATAACGTATAAGAACGTGAATTTAAACGGCCATTGGGGAAGTGACTCGCCGCGGCCTCGAGAACACGAATAAATAAGAATATAACATATAAAAAATGGGAATTTAAACGGCCATTGGGGAAGTGACTCGCCGCGGCCTCGAGAATATGAGCAGAATATAACAGAGTATAAAGAGAATATAAGAACGGAAATTTAAACGGGCATTGGGGAAGTGACTCGCCGCGGCCTCGAAAATAAGATGTGATCGCCAGGGGCCGAAAGACCCCAAAATAAGAAAGTGATCGCGCCTACCTCAAGAGCGGGAGATGGCGGGTTGCTTCTTCCTCTCCCTCCGGCCGGCCGACGGAGAGGGCTTTCCTCGGCTACCCTTGCAAAACAACGACAAATAAATGACAAGTGGATTAGAAAGATGGAGGTGTAATATTCAAATCCTTGCGATAAAAAATAACGAAATGATGGCAAGACACACACCTGGTTGGTGTTATCTTTTAAACCCCTCTCGGACTCGAGTAGGAGGAAAATGAGATGATGGATGCAAGAAGTATAAAAGAAGAGGCGCCCTTATGAAGGGGGATAGAGGATGCGAGATGATGAATGCAAAAGAACTACGAAGAAAAAAGGGGAAGAAAAGGCTTATTGGATGAGCCGAGGATGAAATCCGGCGGAGCTCCGGCAGCGTGGGGACGACGTGGAAGCGCGGTGGATGAAGACGACCTTCCTCTCGCGAGCGTGAGCACCCGAGAAGCCGGCAGAACCTCCACCTACAAAAGAACCCACGGGTTAGAAAATGACTCCGTAGCCTCTGGGCTCCGGCAGCCTATCGGATCACTTCTGAGCTCCTCCAGAACTGAGGGGGTGGGCCTCTATTTATAGGGCTCCGGAGGGTGGAGGCGTCCAGGACCCTGGACACCTCCATCAGGGCCGAAATAATATTTTATTCTACTTTTATTTATTTTTTTGGAATATTTTTGTGGAGGCGTCAAGGGTCCCGGATGCCTCAAACAGGTCCACCGAAAATCGACAACGGCCGCACGCGGTTTGGCACAACGCGTGGTTTTGTGAGCGGCGCCTCGTGATTCAGAAATGGGCGCGTCCAGCTGACCGGATGTCTCTATAATTTGGATTTTTTCACACACGACAAACAGTCGTTCGGTGGCCGGCGCCCGTGAGGGATTTGATGGAGGCGTCCAGGGGCCTGGACGCCTCCAAGATATATTTATTTTTTTTATTTTTCTTTTGTCTTTTTATGATAGGGCTTGGCATTTTATTTTTTTTTTATAATTGTTTTTATGGAGGCGTCCAGGGGCCTGGACGCCTTCATTAATATATATATATATATTTTTTATTTATTTTTTTATGCCAACTGGCATTTTATAAACATTTTTTTTATTATTGTTTTTATGGAGGCGTCCAGGGGCCTGGACGCCTCCATTAATATATATATATATATATATATATATATAAATTAGTTTTGGGCCCTGAGAAAATAAATAAATAAAAGTTAAAAATATGGGGGCATCCAGGGGCCTGGACGCCCCCATTAAGACCCACCCGGGTCCTAGTCAGCGGTCGCCCGGCAGACATCCTTCTTGGTTCCGGAACCTCTTGACGCGTCTGACTGGCGTTGATGCCGTCCGAATGCCGTGACGAGACGATTCCGGATGCCGAAAAAGGCAGAAGAAGACCCGAGAAAAGGAAGCACTCGAGTGATTCAAAATGGGTAAGCCGTTGCGGGACGTTGTATAGTAATATGAGACTTTCTCAGGAGACGTCAGGAATGGCGTGTCTACAGCTGCCCCGCCTTGGCGTCTGCTTTGCAAGGGAGCGACACGTAGTGAAATGGTATCGAAGTGGAGTGGAGTGAAGTGGGAGCGGACAGATAAGTTGATGCCAAGGTGTGATGAGGCACGCTTTTGACGTTACTGTTTGGAATTTTTCCTGGAGTTTCAATGAGGCGGCCTTGAAGAAGGTCTTTCAAATATTGACGATTGCTTGGACGGAGATCAAATAAGGGAGGGTGAGATGTGCGCTTAGGCACGAAACGAGAAGAGACCAACTTCTCGGTGTGGAAGTACCTGGGTCATAAACCGGAGGTTTCACCTTTGGGGAGCGGTTACCAGCCAATGTGGAAGTGCTGCGGCCAAGGTGGGTCAAAAAAGGTATAGGAATATCTGAGGGTCTGTCCAAACAAGGGTCTCCTTTGGAAGAGCAGCGTCGGGGCTGTCTCAAGGAAACTCAGTATTTCATTCGGAGTGGAATATCTCATATTTGTGGGAATTGGAGCACAACGGCTTTCACAATCGAATCACTTGAATGATCTTCCGCAATAAATCAAAGTCCTATATGAATGCATACTGGGTTCAAATAAAAATTTAAAACAAACTAAAATAGAAAATAGCCAAGGATAATATTGTCAACTTGTGAAGAACGGGTCAGGATACCGACCCGGTGAGCTGATACTGGGTTGGGGCCCGTTTATCCGCGCACCAACTCACTGAATGGAACCGTCGTCCCCATTCTATCACGAATTGACGGCCTATCCGTACAACCCAAATTCTTCCGGGATCATCACCGTTTTTATTGAAGGGGAACTCAGATCCCGGATTCGTTCAAGCCGCAAGGTCCTTGACATGTTCTAGTAGCGTAAGTATCATATACTACGATGCATGACAAGGTGGGACCAACCAATGAAAGGTGGGACAGGAGATAGGACAAAGACGTCTGTTAGTAAAACCTGCACAGGCCAGCAAAGGTTAGCAACATCATAAAGTAGCAGAATCATAGCAGAATCGCACCACAGTTCAAAGGAGATCCAGACAAAATCCTGATAGCGACCGCTGATGTGACATGTTCTGTCCTGTAGCGATCTTCCCTTCCTATAAGAACTCCCCTTAGGCTAGTTCATTCAAATGCACCAAGGTGGGTTTTGGAAGCTCAGGAGAGGAAGGAGATGAGAATCTAGAGATTTCAGGATGGAAGGAGAGTCTTCCCGCGTTATGAAGAGGAGCAAGCCTAGCAGCGAGATTAGGCGACTCTCCGACCTCGAGGGTCATCTGAGTGGGACGATCTTGTCGCAGATGGTAAGCTGATTCATTTCAAATTTCTCCATGTGAACCTTCTTCTTACTTCCTTCATTTCTTATTTCTTTCCTCTTCCAGCCATATCCACTCTTCCCAGGCCCGAGGAAGTTTTCCAAACTGCCATGCCTTTCAAAGCTAACTTCCAATATCTCCATTGGCATGAGGGCCATACTCTCGAAGTGGCATCTGCAGGGGCTCCTTATTCACGCCAAGCATTACGAGAAGATTCGTATGCACTGGGCGGCTATGGGCGCACTAGTGGAGATCTGGCATCCCCAGACCCACACTTTTATCTTCCCGACCTTCGAGGTGACCATCCTCCTTGAGGAGGTGGAACTTCTGCTCGGATTGAAGAAATTCAAGAGTGACGGGAAGGTGAAGGCTATGCGGATGCTGACACGGGGGACTTCTGAAAGTGTCCTTGGAAGCTTCATGCCGCCCGACGCAGTCCGAAAGGTCCGTACTCAAAAGGGGATCGATCTCCAAAAGCTTGCGGAGTGGGTCATGGACGCCCTGAGAGGGTCACCAGACGATGACTATTTGGAGGGAATCATGAAGGGGTTCACCATTTGTCTGGCGGGTGCTCTCTTGTTCCCTTATACCGACAACATGGTGGAGGAAGACCAACTGGGTGCTATCTGTGGGATCTGGCGTGGAAAGAGGGTGGGACCCGCCGTCCTTGCCTATCTTTACAGCGGTCTTACTGCCTCGAGCATGGGTAAGCCTCCATTTGGTTGTGCACTTGTCTTGAATTGCTGGTTGGATTTGCATTTCAAATTCGACCACCGCGAGGGAATGCCAACCGCTTCGAAGCTCTTCCAACAAAGCCCTCTTCATCACATAGCCGACGTGTTAGGCTTCGGTGGTACCGTAGTGAACCGCGTTCCGTGGCTGAAGAAACGTGAAGACTGGCGGTCTCACTTCCGCACCGTGACACAAGGCTTCTTTACTTGCGCACCGGCATGTTTGCTTTCGCTAGATCTCCTCATGAGGTCTTCTCCCGAAGTTGATCTTCAACTGATCGGCGCGACCGAGTTTGTCCTTTATAATGCGCATCGGTGCTGCCTCCAGATTGGCATCCCACGCCATTCGTTCCCGCCACCGACTGGCATCGTTCCTTTGAAGAAGAGGGAGTTGGGCACTGAAGCGGACGCGAAGGAAGCGAAGGCCATTAAAGCTCCCTGGAAGACAAGTGTTGCGGGAAAGGCCTTAGCGCACGTGGTGGAAGAATGTGAGCCGTGGAGGACTTATGTAACCGAACTGGGGAAGTTAAGGCCTAAGGCGCCTAAACCCCTGATGTAGCTCATTCTGCTTTCTGATGGAATAAAATCTGGCATTTGGATGTTTCGGACCCCCGTCCCCTTAATTATTATCTTTTTGGTGATTTTTCTTTTTCTTTGTGTTTTTATTTTGTGCTTTGGATTATATACATTCTCTAACCCCTTTTTTCTTTTTATTATATTTTTTATTATTATATTTTTTTATTATGGGGGCGTCCAGAGACCTGGACGCCCCTGTTTTTTTATAATTTTTTTTAAACAAATTTTTTGGGGGGCGTCCAAGGTCCTGGACGCCCCTAATTTTTTATTTTTTTTTATTTTTTGATTTTTTGGTTTGGGGGCGTCCAGGCGCCTGGACGCCCCTAAGGTTTTTGAATTTTTTTTCAAAAAAATAAAAAGTGGGGGCGTCCAGGCGCCTGGACGCCCCAATTAAAGCTCAATCTATATATAGGGGGGGCTCCCCCCCCCCCCTTACTCACTTACTGTTCATTCAAACGATCCGGTCAAACTAGACAGACCCATTCTTCGCCCCCATGGAGTTAGGAGGCCCGAGCCGAGGTGGAGACAAGCGTAAACGACTGGCTCGTCGTCCGAGGAGACTGAGAGACGATGCTGAGGAGGCCGTAGCAGAGGAGATTACTGCGGAGGAGGAGATGGAGGTGCCGCTTCTGGCCGCGGAGGCCGCTGCGGATGCTGGTGACGCGGGAGAGGACGATCACGACCCGGTAAGTACTTCGGAATTCTCACTATGTGGTTCAATAGGCTAAAACGGGCGTGCGAGAGGCTGTGAGAGAAGGTCGGGTAGTGAGAGAAGGAGGAAGGAGGCGTCCAGGGGCCTGGACGCCTCCAAAAAATAATATATTTTTTTTAAAAAAATAAAATAAAAAAATAAATAGTATATACAGTGTTATTGTTTATTACTGTTCATGATGCTGATGTGTTCTTTGTTGGTTTTTGTGGTGTGGAAGGCGTGATGGAGGGCCGGATCAGCTGGTCCTTGGTGGTGGCAGCATACCGTGGGCTGCCGGATTTCCAGAGGGCGCGTGTGGACGCCATGGGCTTTGGAGCTTTCCTTAGGATCGAGCCCTTCCGGCTCGACCTTCCTCTTATCCAGGCATTGAGAGAGCGGTGGCACGCACCGAGCCGGGCGTTTTTGATGCCCTGGGGGCACATGGTGTCGACACTAGAGGACGTGGCTCGGATTACCGGGCTACGGGTTGACGGAGAGGCAGTCAGCGGGGTCACCTACCCCGATTACCGAGAGAGTGCCCTGGACCTGCTGTGGTTAGAGACGAGCGTGACTGATAGAGACAGCAGGGTAGTCGGCCGAGTGGAGATCATGGAGGCGCTCGGATTCGTCGACCCGCGCCAGCGGGTTAGCGAGACTGGAGCGGAGTTCTTGGCTCGACTGGAGGGGGATGCTCATGCAGCTTTCACCCAGGATCCGAGCGAGAGGGAGCTGGTGGACCTAGATCTTCGGAGGTTTCTTTTCTTCTTCCTGGGCCGCCTTCTGCTGGGGATGAAGGGGGATGGCATCCACTGCCGTTTCCTCGGGATCTTGGCGGATCTGGACAGAGTGGGACACTACGCGTGGGGAGCGGCTCTGCTTGCCCATTTGATTGCTGAT
Source organism: Amorphophallus konjac (assembly GCA_022559845.1). Lineage (NCBI taxonomy): Eukaryota > Viridiplantae > Streptophyta > Magnoliopsida > Alismatales > Araceae > Amorphophallus > Amorphophallus konjac. The sequence goes on from CM040128.1 coordinate 18,851,521, forward strand.
CTCTCCCAGACTTCGGAGAAGGAGACGACAGTCAGCGGCTTCGCACCTTTCCTCCAGGTAAACATTTTATTTATGCATTCCCACACTTAAATATGTAATTATTGTACTGATGATGTATGATGGATGCAGGTGTGGAGCTATTACTATTTCCCGATGGGGAGGGCTAGGCATGGAAACAGGAGGGCTGTGCCTCTGGCGCGGCAGTGGAGGCCGGTCGTGGTTGCAGCACCCCACGGCTACCAGCTGGCGTCACTTCGTCGGGAGCTGAGCGAGTATCCCGAGGCCATGGTATGATGCGTATGATTTTTTTGTGTTTATACGTGTGACTGAATGGTAACTAATATGATGTATGTATGGTGATGCAGGTGGTGTGGAGGCCCTACCTGGGCATGGGCGACGCTGGCCAGCCCTGGGTTGTAGCGGGTCTTCCTCGCTTCAGGCGGGACGTGTGGGTCCATTGCCTGAACGAGATTGAGCCGCTGCGGCTTAGACTGGTCATGAGGATGTTGAGGCTGGCCCAGGAGTGGGTTGACGTAGATGCGCCGGCCCGCATTGGGTGGAAGACCAAGGGGAAGGCGAAGATTGTGGACTGGCGTACGCGCTTCCCAGCACAGTACCAGGACTGGCAGCAGGGCGGGGTCCCAGTGGTGTCCCACGTACAGGACAACACAGACTACATGAGACGGTACCGAGCTACGTACGGGGACCGCCTCTCCTTGGGTGGTATGGCAGGGGTAAGTGAAATAAAACTGCTCCACCTTTCTATATGTATATGCATGTGGTACTGACTTATGTGCAATGCAAGATGCTCGTGACAACATGATCGCCGACCTGCGGGCCCAGCTGGCGGACGCCAGGCGGCAGTGGGTGGCCATCCGACAGGAGTTGGAGATCCTGGTGAGTCTATGCAATGCATTTTTTTGTGACCTGGATTTTTGATGCTTAGCCTTTGACTGACGTTTGCCCCGTGTTTCAGCGGGCCCACCAGACAGCGGCAGCCGGGATGGCTGGCGGAGCGGGTTCCAGTTCGCGGGGCCCTCCTCCGGAGGTTTCTGCCCTCCAGGAGCAGCTGGCGTATGCGGTGGCTCGGGCTGAGGAGGCCGAGCGTGACCGCGAGGCTCGAGTGAGTGCTTGCTTGGCCCTGACCCTTTTCTAGCTGCTTTCCTTCTATCACTGTTCTCTTACGGTGCATGCGTGCTTTGACAGGTGGCCGAGATTTGGGAGGCCCTGGCCCATGCTGTTCGTGCTGAGCAGGAGCGCGATGCCTGGGTGGCAGAGCGCGATGCCTGGGTGGCAGAGCGCGATGCCTGGGTGGCAGAGCGTGACGCCCGGATTGCGGAGCTGGAGGAGGAGCGTCGACGGGAGGCTGAGGAGCTCTCTAGTGACGTGCTGGATCTGCGGATCGCCCTCGAGCTGTCGAGGAGGGAGGCGATGAGGGAGAGAGAGGAGAGGGAGAGGGATAGGGAGAACGTGGAGAGAGAGAGGGAGAGGGATAGGGAGAGAGAGAGGGAGGAGCGACAGCGGGATCAGACCGAGAGGAGGGCTCTAGAGGCCCAGCTGTTGGAGCTCCGATTGAGTCTCAGCACGGCGGAGGGGAGGCTTCGGGAGAGCGAGGAGCGGTACCAGAGGGCGAAGGAACGCGGGGCGTGACTTCGTCAGTCTGGTTCTTTTTCCATGGGCAGCTATCTAGTCTCTTCGGCCGAGGAGCGTCATCGTGCCTTCGAGGCTGGAGTGCCGCCGTAGGGCGAGGCGAGCACGGCTTCTCAGGGTTCGCAGAGGCCCCCTAGGGATCCCCGGTAGAGGAGGGAGGAGAGAGATGACCAGGAGGGTGGTGGTGAGAGTTAGAGAGTTGCTTGTACACGTCACCCTTCTTAATGTATGATGTACTTTCGGCTATTATATGAAATGGAAATGGCTTTTTTATGTTGTGTGTACTTTTCTCTCTCCCACACTTTCTTCTTTGCACTGAGTTGTCCTTTGAGGCACGCTCCGCGAGACCTTGCCCTGAACAGCGGGGAACTACGCTTTACACGAGGGGATTTTGTTTCCTTTTCCCCCTTTTGGGCGCGTCCAGGCGCGAGGACGCGTCTTAATCCTTGATTTCAAATTTAAAGCGACGGGTGATCTTTCTTCTCCCGTGCCTTACCCGCAAACGAGCCCGCCTTCTGCCGAAACTCGCTTGCCCCCCCCTTTCCGTCTTCCTCTTCTTTTGATCGATGGAGTTCGGTGGGCCTGACCACGGTGAAGGTGGAGAGGGGCGCGGGACCCCTCGCCCAAGGAGGGACGCGCCCGAGCACGGAACGGCGTCCATGGAGGAGGAAGGGCCGCTCCGGGCCCCCGAGGGACCTGAGGGGCCCGATGGCGTGGGAGGAGGCGAACACGGTCCGATAGGTGCTTCGATCTCTTCCTCTTTTAATTCATTTTGGGTTTTGAAGCGAGCCGCGCGAGAGGGAAAGGGTTCGGCGAGTGTTGCACTCAAATGATGGACGCGTCCTAGACAGGGGACGCGTTCCTTTTGAGTGATGTGGGACCCCTTTTCTTGGTGCAGGACATGGCAAGGACCCTGGGTCTGACCGATGAGTGGGCGAGTGCGGACGAGCCGAGCCGCGTCAGGAGGGAGAGTCGCGGCTGTGAGCGACGTCACGCGGTTCGGGGAAGAGCGGGGAAGAGGAAGCGGAGAGCGCGCGGGCTCCTTCTTTTTGTTTGTTTGCTTTGCTGCAACACAGAAATAAGAGAAGAGAGAAGGGGCCACCACGGGAGATTACTCCGGCGGGGCGAGTGGGACAAGTATAATATAGCAAGATATGGGGTTCAAACGGCCATAGCGGGAAGTGACTCGCCGCGACCTCGGGGGGACGGGAATGGTGCAGAAATTAAATAACAAGAATTGAAACGGCCATTGGGGAAGTGACTCGCCGCGGCCTCGAGAATATGAGCCGAATATAGCAGAATATAAAAGAGAATATAAGAACAGAGATTTAAACGGCCATTGGGGAAGTGACTCGCCGCGGCCTCGATGATATGAGCAAAATATAACAGAATATAGTGAGAATATAAGAACGGAAATTTAAACGGCCATTGGGGAAGTGACTACCATTGGGGAAGTGACTCCCCGCGGCCTCGATGGTATGAGCAAAATATAACAGAATATAGAGAGAATATAAGAACGGAAATTTAAACGGCCATTGGGGAAGTGACTCGCCGCGGCCTCGATGATATGAGCAAAATATAACAGGATACAAAGAGAATATGAGAATAGAAATTTAAACGGCCATTGGGGAAGTGACTCGCCGCGGCCTCGATGAAAAGATGTGATCGCGAGGGGCCGAAAGACCCCAAAATAGGAAGATGATCGCGCCTACCTCAAGAGCGGGAGATGGCGGGTTGCTTCTTCCTCTCCTTCCGGCCGGCCGACGGAGAGGGCTTTCCTCGGGTACCCTTGCAAAACAACGATAAATAAATGACAAGTGGATTAGAAAGATGGAGGTGTAGTATTCAAATCCTTGCGATAAAAATAACGAAATGATGGCAAGACACATACCAGGTTGGTGTTATCTTTTAAACCCCTCTCGAACTCGAGTATGAGGAAAATGAGATGATGGATGCAAGAAGTATAAGAGAAGAGGCGTCCTTGTGAAGGGGGATAGAGGATGCAATATGATGAATGTAAAGAACTATGGAGAAAAAGGGGAAGAAAAGGCTTATTGGATGAGCCGAGGGTGAAATCCGGCGAAGCTCCGGCAGCGTGGGGACGACGTGGAAGCGCGGTGGATGAAGACGACCTTCCTCGCGCGAGCGTGAGCACCCGAGAAGCCGGCAGAACCTCCACCTACAAAAGAACCCACGGGTTAGAAAATGACTCCGTAGCCTCTGGGCTCCGGCAGCCTATCGGATCACTTAGAAGTTCCCCCAGAACTGAGGGGGTGGGCCTCTATTTATAGAGCTCAGGAGGGTGGAGGCGTCCAGAACCCTGGACACCTCCATCAGGGCCGAAATAATATTTTATTCCATTTTTATATATTTTTTTGGAATACTTTTGTGGAGGCGTCCAGGGTCCCGGACGCCTCAAGCAGGTCCACCGAAAGCCGACGACGGCCGCACGCGGTTTGGCACAACGCGTGGTTTTGTGAGCGGCGCCTCGTGATTCAGAAATGGGCGCGTCCAGCTGACCGGACGTCTCTGTATTTTGGATTTTTTTCACACACGACAAACCGTCGTTCGGTAGCCGGCGCCCGTGAGGGTTTTTATGGGGGCGTCCAGGGGCTTGGACGCCTCCAAAATTATATTATTTTTTTATTTTTCTTTTGTCTTTTATGCCAAGGCTGGCATTTTTATTTTTTTATTTATTTTATGGAGGCGTCCAGGGGCCTGGACGCCTCCATTAATATATATATATTTTTTATTTATTTTTTGTTTTTGTATGCCAACTGGCATTTTACACTTATTTTTTTATTTTTGTTTTTATGGAGGCGTCCAGGGTTCTGGACGCCTCCATAAATATATATATTTTTTATATTTTTATATTTGGTTTTGGGCCCTGAGAAAAGAATAAAACAAATTAAAATCATGGGGGCGTCCAGTGGCCTCGACGCCCCCATTAAGACCCACCCGGGTCCTTAGATTGGGCGTCGGCGGCCGCCCGGCAGATATCCTTCTTGGTTCCGGAACCTCCTGATGCGTTCGACTGGTGTTGATGCCGTCCGAATGCCGTGACGAGACGATTCCGGATGCCGAAAAGGGCGGAAGAAGACTTAAGAAAAGGAAGCACTCAAGTGATTCAAAACGCGTAAGCCGTCGCGGGGTGTTGTATAGTAATATGAGATTTTCTCAGGAGACGTCATGAATGGCGTGTCTACAGCTGCCCCGCCTTGGCGTCTGCTTTGCAAGGGAGCGATACGTAGTGGAATGGTATCTAAGTGGAGTGAAATGGAGTGGGAGCGGACTGATAAGTTGATGCCAAGGTGTGATGAGACACGCTTTTGACGTTACTGTTTGGAATCTTTCCTGGAGTTTAAATGAGGCGACCTTCAAGGAGGTCTTTCAAATATTGACGATTGCTTGGACGGAGATCAAATAAGGGAGGGTGAGATGTGCGCTCAGGCACGAAACAAAAGGAGACCAACTTCTCGGTGTGGAAGTACCTGGGTCATAAACCGGAAGTTTCACCTTTGGAGAGCGGTTACCAGCCAATGTGGAAGTGCTGCGGCCAAGGTGGGTCAAAAAAAGGTAAAGGAATATCTGAGGGTCTGTCCAAACAAGGGTCTCCTTTGGAAGAGCAGCGTCAGGGCTGTCTCAAGGAAGCTCGGTATTTCATTCGGAGTGGAATATCTCATATTTGTGGGAATTGAAACACAACGGCTTTCACAATCGAATCACTTGAATGATCTTCCGCAATAAATCAAAGTCCTATACGAATGCATGCTGGGTTTAAAGAAAAATTTAAGACAAACTAAAATAGAAAATAGCCAAGGATAATATTGTCAACTTGTGAAGAACGGGTCAGGATACCGATCCGGTGAGCTGATACTGAGCTGGGGCCCGTTTATCCACGCACCAACTCACTGAACGGAACCGTCGTCCCCATGCTATCACAAATTGACGGCCTATCCGTACAACCCAAATTCTTCCGGGATCATCACCGTTTTTGTTGAAGGGGAACTCAGGTCCCAGATTCGTTCGGGCCGCATGGTCCTCGGCATGTTCTAGTAGCGTAGGTATTATATACTACGATGCATGACGTGGTGGGACCAACCATTGAAAGGTGGGACAAGAGATAGGACAAAGATGTCCGTTAGTAAAACCTGCGCAGACTAGCAAAGGTTAGCAACATCAGAAAGTAGCAGAATCACAGCAGAATCGCACCACAGTTCAAAGGAGATCCAGACAAAATCTTGACAATGACCACTGATGTGACATGTTCTGTCCTGTAACACCCTTCCCTTCCTATAAGAACTCCCCTTAGGCTAGTTCATTCAAATGCACCAAGGTGGGTTTTGGAAGCTCAGGAGAGGAAGGAGAGGAGAATCTAGAGATTTTCAGGATGGAAGGAGAGTCTTCCCGCGTTATAAAGAGGAGCAGGCCTAGCAGCGAGATCAGGCGACTCTCCGACCTCGAGGGTCATTTGAGTGGGATGATCATGTCGCATATGGTAAGCTGATTCATTTCAAATTTCTCCACGTGAACCTTCTTCTTACTACCTTCCTTTCTTCTTCTTTCTTCTTCCAGCCATATCCACTCTTCCCAGGCCCGAGGAAGTTTTCCAAGCTGCCATGGCTTTCAAGGCTGACTTCCAATATCTCCATTGGCATGAGGGCCATACTCTCGAAGTGGCATCTGCAGGGGCTCCTTATTCACGCCAAACATTACGAGAAGATTCGTATGGACTGGGCGGCTATGGGCACGTTAGTGGAGATCTGGCATCCCCAGACCCACACTTTTATTTTCCCGACCTTCGAGGTGACCATCCTCCTCGAGGAGGTGGAACTTCTGCTTGGTTTGAAGAAATTCAAGAGTGACGGGAAGGTGAAGGCTATGCGGATGCTGACACGGGGTACTTCTGAAAGCGTCCTTGGAAGCTTCATGCCGCCCGACGCAGCCAGAAAGGTCCGTACTCAAAAGGGGATTGATCTCCAAAAGCTTGCGGAGTGGGTCATGGACGCCCTGAGAGGGTCACCAGACGATGACTATTTGGAGGGAATCATGAAGGGGTTCACCATTTATCTGGCGGGTGCTCTCTTGTTCCCTTATACCGACAACATGGTGGAGGAAGACCAACTGGGTGCTATCTGCGGGATCTGGCGTGGAAAGAGGGTGGGACCCGCCGTCCTTGCCTATCTTTACAGCGGCCTTACCGCCTCGAGTATGGGTAAGCCTCCTTTTGGTTGCGCACTTGTCTTGAATTGCTGGTTTGATTTGCACTTCAAATTCGACCACCGCGAGGGAATGCCAACTGTTTCGAAGCTCTTCCAACAAAGCCCGCTTCACCACATAGCCGACGTGTTAGGCTTCGGTGGTACTGTAGTGAACCGCGTTCCGTGGCTGAAGAAACGTGAAGACTGGCGGTCTCACTTCCGCACCGTGACACAAGGCTTCTTTACTTGCGCACCGGCATGTTTGCTTTCGCTAGATCTCCTCATGAGGTCTTCCCCCGAAGTTGATCTTCAACTGATCGGCGCGACCGAGTTCGTCCTTTATAGTGCGCATCGGTGCTGCCTCCAGATTGGCATCCCACGCCATTCGTTCCCGCCACCGACTGGCATTGTTCCTTTGAAGAAAAGGGAGTTGGGCACTGAAGCGGACGCGAAGGAAGCGAAGGCCATTAAAGCTCCCTGGAAGACAAGTGTTGCGGGAAAGGCCTTAGCGCACGTGGTGGAGGAATGCGAGCCGTGGAGGGCTTATGTAACCGAACTGGGGAAGTTAAGGCCTAAGGTGCCTAAACCCCTGATGTATTTCACTCTGCTTTTCTGATGGAATAAAATTTGGCATTTGGATGTTTTGGACCCCCGTCCCCTTAATTATTATCTTTTTTATGGTTTTTCTTTTTCTTTGTGTTTTTTATTTTGTTTGGATTATATACATATTCTTATCTTTTTTTACTTCTATTATATATAAATATTTTTTTGCAAATTTTTTATTATGGGGGCGTCCAGGGGCCTGGACGCCCCTAATTTTATTTTTATTATTTTTTTATTTTTTTAACAATTTATTTTTGGGGGCGTCCAGGGTCCTGGACGCCCCTATTTTGATTTTTTTATTTATTTTATTTATGGGGGCGTCCAGGCGCCTGGACGCCCCTATTTTTTTTTGAATTTTGAAAAGAAAAAAAAATAAAAAGTGTGGGGGCGTCCAGGCGCCTGGACGCCCCAATAAAAGGTCAATCTATATATAGGGGGGGCTCCCCCCCTACTCACTTATACTGTTCATTCTGACCGTCCAGCCACTCCAAACGACCCATTCTTAGTCCCAATGGAGCGAGGAGGATCGAGCCGGGGTCCAGAGAAGCGGAAACGACTGGCTCTTCGTGCGAGGAGGTTGAGGGATGATGTAGAGGAGGCTGCAGCAGAGGAGATTGCTGCGGAGGAGGGGATGGAGGTGCCTCTCCTCGCCGCGGAGGCCGCTGCGGATGCTGGTGACGCGGGAGAGGACGATCACGACCCGGTAAGTACTTCGGAATCCTCACTCTGTGGTTTAATAGGCTAAAACAGGCGTGCGAGAGGCTGTGAGAGAAGGCCGGGTAGTGAGAGAAGGAGGCGTCCAGGGGCCTGGACGCCTCCACTTTTTTTCTTTTTACTTTTGTTTATTTATTTATTTACGTAAATAATAAAATAAAATAAAAATAAGGAGGCGTCCTAGGCCCTGGACGCCTCCATAAAAATATATATATTATTAATAAATTTTGTTTTTGTTTTTTTTTTCGAAAAAAGAAAAAGGTAAATTGGATGGAGGCGTCCAGGGCATTGGACGCCTCCACAAGAAAATATAAATATTTAAAAAAATAAAAATAAAATAAAAAGAATAAGTAGTATATATACAGTGTTATTGTTTATTACTGTTCATGATGCTGATGTGTTCTTTGTTGGTTTTGTGGTTTGCAGGGCGTGATGAAGGGCCGGATCAGCTGGTCCTTGGTGGTGGCAGCATACCGTGGGCTGCCGGATTTCCAGAGGGCGCGTGTAGACGTCATGGGCTTTGGAGGTTTCCTTAGGATCGAGCCCTTCCGGCTCGACCTTCCTCTTATCCAGGCATTGAGGGAGCGGTGGGACGCACCGAGCCGGGCGTTTCTGATGCCCTGGGGGCACATGGTGCCGACGCTGGAGGACGTGGCTCGGATCACAGGGCTACGAGTTGACGGAGAGGCAGTCAGCGGGGTCACCTACCCCGACTACCGAGAGAGCGCCCTGGACCTGCTGTGGTTGGAGACGAGTGTGACTGATAGAGACAGCAGGGTAGTGGGTCGAGTGGAGATCATGGAGGCGCTCGGATTCGTCGACCCGCGCCAGCGGGTTAGCGAGACTGGAGCGGAGTTCTTGGCTCGACTAGAGGGGGACGCTCGCGCTGCTTTCACCCAGGACCCGAGCGAGCGGGAGCTGGTGGATCTAGACCTTCGGAGGTTTCTTTTCTTCTTCCTGGGCCGCCTTCTGCTGGGGACGAAGGGGGATGGCATCCACTGCCGTTTCCTCGGGATCTTGGCGGATCTGGACAGAGTGAGACACTACGCGTGGGGAGCGGCTCTGCTTGCCCATTTGATTGCTGATCTCTCCCAGACTTCGGAGAAGGAGACGACAGTCAGCGGCTTTGCACCTTTCCTCCAGGTAAACATTTTATTTATGCATTCCCACAGTTAAAATATGCAATTATTATACTAATGATGTATGATGGATGCAGGTGTGGAGCTATTACTATTTCCCGATGGGGAGGGCTAGGCATGGGAACAGGAGGGCCGTGCCTCTGGCACGGCAGTGGAGGCCGGTTGTGGTTGCAGCACCCCACGGCTACCAGCTGGTGTCACTTCGTCGGGAACTGAGCGAGTATCCCGAGGCCATGGTATGATGCGTATGATTTTTTTGTGTTTATGCGTGTGACTGAATGGTAACTAATATGATGTATGTATGGTGATGTAGGTGGTGTGGAGGCCCTACCTGGGCATGGGCGATGCTGGCCAGCCCTGGGTTGTAGCGGGTCTTCCTCGTTTCAGGCGGGACGTGTGGGTCCATTGCCTGAACGAGATTGAGCCGCTGCGGCTTAGACTGGTCATGAGGACGTTGGGGCTGGCCCAGGAGTGGGTTGACGTAGATGCGCCGGCCCGCATTGGGCGGAAGACCAAGGGGAAGGCGAAGATCGTGGACTGGCGTACGCGCTTCCCAGCACAGTACCAGGACTGGCAGCAGGGCGGGGTCCCAGTGGTGTCCCACGTACAGGACAGCACAGACGACATGAGACAGTACCGAGCTACGTACGGGGACCGCCTCTCCTTGGGTGGTATGGCAGGGGTAAGTGAAATGAAACTGCTCCACCTTTCTATATGTATATGCATGGGATACTAACTTATGTGTAATGCAGGATGCTCGTGATACCATGATCGCCGACCTGCGGGCCCAGTTGGCGGACGCCAGGCGACAGTTGGTGGCCATCCGACAGGAGTTGGAGATCCTGGTGAGTCTATGCAATGTATTTTTTGTGACCTGGATTTTTGATGCTTAGCCTTTGACTGACGTTTGCCCCGTGTTTCAGCGGGTCCACCAGACAGCGGCAGCCGGGATGGCTGGTGGAGCGGGTTCCAGTTCGCGGGGCCCTCCTCCGGAGGTTTCTGCCCTCCAGGAGCAGCTGGCGTATGCGGTGGCTCGGGCTGAGGAGGCCGAGCGTGACCGCGAGGCTCGAGTGAGTGTTTGCTTGGCCGCGACCCTTTTCTAGCTGCTTTCCTTCTATCACTGTTCACTCACGGTGCATGCGTGCTTTGACAGGTGGCCGAGATTCGGGAGGCCCTGGCCCATGCTGTTCGTGCTGAGCAGGAGCGCGATGCCTGGGTGGCAGAGCGCGATGCCTGGGTGGCAGAGCGTGACGCCCGGATTGCGGAGCTGGAGGAGGAGCGTCGACGGGAGGCTGAGGAGCTCCCTCGTGACGTGCTGGATCTGCGGATCGCCCTCGAGCTGTCGAGGAGGGAGGCGGTGAGAGAGAGAGAGGAGAGGGAGAGGGATAGGGAGATCATGGAGAGAGAGAGGGAGTGGGATAGGGAGACCCTAGAGAGAGAGAGGGAGAGGGATAGGGAGACCATGGAGAAAGAAAGGGAGTATAGGATGGCAGAGCGATATCGAGATTGGGACGAGAGGAGAGCTCTGGTGGCCCAGGTGTCGGAGCTCCGGCTGAGTCTTGGCACGGCGGAGGGGAGACTCCGGGAGAGTGAGGAGCGGTATCGGAGGGTGAAGGAGCGCGGGGAGCGACTTTGTCAGTCCGGTTCCTTTTCTGTGGGCAGCTTTCTAGTTTCTTCGGCCGAGCAGCGTCGCCGTACCTTGGAGGCTGGCATGGTGCCACCTGGAGAGGCGAGCACGGCTTCTCAGGGTTCACAGAGGTCGCGGAGGCCCCCTAGGGATCCCCGTCAGAGGAGGGAGGAAGGAGATGACCAGGAGGGTGACGGTGAGAGTTAGAGAGTTGCTTGTACGTCACCCTTCTCATTGTATGATGTACTTTCGGCTATTATATGAAATGGAAATGGTTTTTTTGTGTTGTGTGTACTTTTCTCTCTTCCACACTTTCTTCTTTGCACTGAGTTATCCTTTGAGGCATGCTTCGCGAGACCTTGCCCTGAACAGCGGGGAACTACGCTTTGCACGGGGGGATTTTGTTTCCTTTTCCCCCTTTTGGGCACGTCCAGGCGCGAGGACGCGTCTTAATCCTTGATTTCAAATTTAAAGCGACGGGTGGTCCTTCTTCTCCCGTGCCTTACCCGCAAACGAGCCCGCCTTCTGCCGAAACTCGCATGCCCCCCTTTCCGTCTTCCTCTTCTTTTGATCGATGGAGTTCGGTGGGCCCGACCATGGTGAAGGTGAAGAGGGACGAGGAACTCCTCCCCCAAGGAGGGACGCGCCCGAGCACGGAATGGCGTCCATGGAGGAGGAAGGGCCGCTTCGGGCCCCCGAGGGACCGGAGGGGCCCGATGGCGTGGGAGGAGGTGAACACGGTCCGGTAGGTGCTTCGGTCTCGTCCTCTTTTAATTCATTTTGGGTTTTGAAGCGAGCCACGCGAGGGGGAAAGGGTTCGGCGAGTGTTGCACTCAAATGATGGACGCGTCCTAGACAGGGGACGCGTTCCTTTTGACTGATGTGGGACCCCTTTCTTGGTGCAGGACATGGCAAGGACCCTGGGCCTGGCCGATGAGTGGGCGAGTGCTGACGAGCCGAGCCGCGTCAGGAGGGAGAGTCGCGGCAAGGCGAGGCTCGAGGACTGGCCCGTACGTTTCCCTGAACAGCAAGGTGGTGTACTAGTGCAGGACAGTGCCGACTTCCTGCGGCGGCAAAGAGAGAGTTACGCGGGGCTTCCCCAAGCTGGGGACACGCGTGGCATCGGCGGCTCCCGCGCCAAACTGTCAGAGACTAGGCGGCAGCTGGCCGTCGCTCAACATGAGTTGTCGCTTCTGGTAAGTTACGTGCCGCACTTTTAACTTCAGATTTTGGAGTTTCACTGACGGCCGTTGTTTATTTTGTTCCAGCGTGCCCAGCAGACAGCGACGGTGGGAGTGGCTGGCGGATCTTCCAGCTCCTCGGCCCCTTTTCTCGAGATTGCCTCCCTCCGGGAGCAACTTGCCGGTGCGGTGGCCCGCGCGACCCGGGCGGAAGAGGAGCGTGACGCCTGGGTGGCGACTGTAGCGGAGCTGCGGCATCGTGGTGAGGAGAGACCTTCTCCAGACATCCTGGAGTTAAGGGTTCTTTTGCAGATGATGAGGAGAGAGGCTGTAATATCCCGGACCTTTCGGATCCTTCTTCGTGGGTCCCGGATCTGGTTTTCGGAGTGTCCGGCTCTGTTGTGTCCAAAATTTCGTTTCGGACATCTTTCGTGTTCGGATCGGCGCGATCCGGAGTCGTTTCGGAGGCCCGGAGGCGTTCCGTGGCTTTTCCGCGCGTGTTTTCCGATTTCCGGCGCGGGTTTCGGCTTTTCCTTCGGACGCTCGCTGCGGGTTAACTGGGCCGTTCACCCGGGCACGAGTGGTACCGTTGCGATCGGTGCGTTCCGAGGATTCCGGAAACGTATTTTTCTATTTTTTGGTATTTTTCTGAAAATTCAGATTTTCTATAAAGCCCTAATCCTTTTTCTTTTCTTTTTCCCTTTTCTCTTTCTTCTTCCTCTTCCTCTCTCTCGCGACCGTGAGCCCTCTCTCTCCCTCTCTCCCATTCGGACGTGGCATGCCCCTCTCCGGCTACGGACGGCGGCGGAGCGATGGCGCGGACGCGTGGGCGACGGTGAGACGATCTCGTGGGCGTGCGGCAAGCGTGGGGAGCGTGGGGAGTTCGTGAAGCTTCGAGCATTCTTCGTGATTCGTGATCGATCCGGCGGAGCATTCACTCCATTGAGGTAGGGTGACGTTCCTTAGCCTCATGCCGATCTTTTCCGCGATTTATAGGCCGCGGGGAGGCCGAGAGGGGATCGTTTGAGTGTTTTTGGGTTTTTCCATGATTTGGGGAGAGCTCGCCCGATCTAGGGATTCAATGCATGGATTCGTGTTTTGAGGGCCTAGAATCATGCTAGGGGTCCCCAGGGGTCTTCCCCTTTGTTTTCCCCCTCTCCTATGGAGGCATGGGGGCGTGGTTAGAATTTTTGGGCGTTCTTACCGTTTTCGGCCGCGGACTGAGAACGCGCTGTACTCCAGTAGCGCGTTCTTGGAGGTCGCGCTGCCCCGACCGAGCGCGTTCATCGGAGAAGATGAACAGGAGGCGGTTCCTGTCGCGCTATGGGGTCATAGCGCGTTCATCCTTGTCGCGCTAGGAATCCCTAGCGCGATGGTCCCTGTCGCGCTAGGGAGACCTAACGCGATCTTCCCTGTTGCGCTAGGGTTCCCTAGCGCGTTCTTCCGTGTCGTGCTAGGTGTCCCTAGCGCGATCTTGCCTGTTGTTGGGTGTTTCCCTTGGGCCGTGTGTGCGTCCCGGGCACCCCGTGGAGTTCCGTGACCGTGTCTTTGGTGTCTGGAAGTCCCGTTTGCCTCGGTCAGGCGTTTGACCGTGGGCTGTGCGTCTGTTTCTTTTCCGACCGTGGTCACCGTGCGACGGGGCTGGTGCGTGGGTTGATTCCCACCTGTTGTCGGGTTCGGACGTCGTTTTCCGTTGACTCGAGAGTCTACTCCTTCAGTGACCCTCCACTAGTCGTAGCCTACTAGTACGCGGGTGCTAGTCGCACCAGGGAGTGGTGTACGGGCCGACCTTTCGAGACGGTTTGTGGACCGGTTACCGTTGGGCCCCACGTCTTGCAGCCAGAGTCCGGCTGAGGGGAAAACCGGTCAGAGGGCCAGACCTGGGACGCGTGGTCTGTGTGTGCACACGTGGTTGGGGGCGGTTGGACCCACGTCGACGGGCGTGACCCCAGCTAGTCACTTGTTTGTGGTTACTTGTACGGTGTTTGTGCCTCGGGTAGGACCTACCACGTCAGGCGGTTCACCTGCGGTGCGGTGTAAGACGTCAGGGGACGCTACCGGCTGTGCTTCTAGTGGGTGGTACTCCTGTCGAGTACGGAGCGGCAGACTGTCAGTCGTGTGTTTCCGACCTTCGGGTTTTGACGGTTCGACCGTTGAGTTTCGGTCTTTTCGTACCGTGGCACGTGGCGGTGTGCGTGCCGTAGGGTCTAGTTCTGTAGAGTACAGGGCTTTCCTTTCCGAGGTACTTTCTTACCGCTAGAGTAGTGGTTTCTCGTTTTACGAGGTAGGGTTCGAGTGATCCCTACTGAGTCTCGTTCCGAGACTCATTCCCTGCGTGTTTTCACCGTGTTTCAGGTGAGGCGCCACCTTCGGGGAGCGCGTCAGAAGCGCAGCGTGGTGCGGGTGCCCAGAGGTAGTGCCAGAGGTCAGAGCCGGGGGATGCCCCGTGTAGCTGTACTTTTCTTTCTTGTCACTGTACTAGTCGTGGACTACTGTTGCTGTCGTTGTTATTTTATTGTGGACCATGTAAAATGTTAATTTATTTCCTGCTTAATATTGTAATTGTTTAATTTCTGCAATTATCTGTGATGCCTGTGTAGTCTCCACACCATCCTTTTAACCCTTCCGAGTCTTCGGGCTCGTGGGTGGCGGTGCGAGTCTCGGGTTATCGGGCCTTCCCGGTAATCGAATTCTCGGGTCGTCACAGCTGGTATCAGAGCGCGGTTGTGGAATTACATGAGAATCATAGGTGATTGTAGTGGTCCACTAGTCCACAACGATGATGTACATGTGACGCTGGCATTGGGCACCGCGTGTTTTATTCTGACATTGCCGTTTCCGTGTTTTCTGTCTTGTGCTTCAGGAGCGAGGATGGCGCCGAGGAGGAGTTCTCGCTCTCAGCAGGGGCAGTCGGCTGGAGGTCAGGAGATCCAGCAGGGGGTCCAGAGGGACCAGGAGGAGCATAGCAGAGTTCTGGGAGCTACCGAGGCCGCGGATGCTGCGAGAGCTCCGGGGGCCGAGGATTTCTTACGTGGCATGTACCATCTCATGTCTCAGCAGTTCGGCGGAGAGACTGGTGAGGGCTCGTCAGTCAGGGGTGGGCCGGGCCGAGCAGTGAGGGACTTCATGCAGTTCCATCCACCTTACTTTAGCGGCCAGGCAGACCCTGATGCGGCTCGTGATTGGCTTGATGAGATGGAGCGGGTGTTCAGTTCTGCGAAGAGTACTGCCGAGGACAGAGTGGTGTTGGCCTACAACCAGTTGCAGGGTACGGCTCGGAGGTGGTGGTCTTCCGAGTGGAAGACGTCCTTTCAGCTTCGTCCACTTGAGCAGATCGAGTGGGATGACTTTGTCGGTGCTTTCGAGCGTACATACTGTCCAGATGTTGTTGCTACGCAGCGGATGCGGGAGTTTCTGGAGCTGGTGCAGGGTGACATGTCCGTGTTGCAGTAAAAGGCCCGATTTGTCGAGCTGGGTCGGTACGCACCTCATATCATGGAGCATGAGAGGGTGAGGACGACGCAGTTTGTGCAGGGCTTGAGGCTGGAGCTGAGGCACCATTTGATCGCGAATGGGGCCACTGATCTAGAGACGGCGTCTCGTGTTGTGATTTCCTTGGAGATGGATATGCAGAGGACTCGAGGACCGATCAGCCAGGGGCAGTCCGTGTCAGGTCGCAGCCAGCAGTCGGCTACCCAGCAGCAGGGTTCCTTCCAGCATGCGATGAGTGGTTCAGGAGTGCCGGCACATGCAGCTTCGGCGACAGGATCTGCGTCCTTCGGCTCGAAGGTCAAGAAGTTCTTCAAGAAGGGGTTCGGCAAGAAGAAGTCCAGATATCAGGGGCAGGCTTCATCGGGCAGTGTACAGCAGCCGATTCCTTTGCAGCGTCAGAGATCAGTGGGTGGATCACGAGGACCTTGTCCACGGTGTGGTGGGACCCACCCAGGCAGGCAGTGCACGGCGCCGATTATCTATTTTCGGTGTGACCAGCCAGGGCACATGGCGCGTGACTGTCCTCAGAGGCCGCAGCAGCAGTTTCCTCAGTAGCAGAGGCAGCAGCAGCAGCAGCAACAGGGACAGTATCCGCCGCTACCCAGGTCAGCTAGCGTGGGAGGCAGGCAGAGGGCTCGTGGCCAGATCACGCACTTGACCAGGGCAGAGGCAGTGGCGTCGCAGCTCGTGGAAGGTACCGTTCAGATTTTGGGTTGTGCGGCTCGGGTTTTGTTCGATTCTGGCGCGTCTCATTCGTTTATTTTGGAGGATTTCGCGTCGAGCGTCGAGGAGCCGGTGACCCAGTTGTCCTGTGATTTGGCAGTGGAGTTACCTTCGGGTGATTTTATGGTCACTCCGTATTGCTTCGACTAGGTTCCGGTGTGGATCGATAGGCGGAGTATGCCAGGCAGGTTGTATGCGTTGCAGCTTCGGGATTATGACGTGATTCTAGGCATGGATTGGCTCGAGACTCATGGAGCGGTGGTGGATTGTGGAATGAAGAGGGTCTACTTCCAGCATCCGAGCAAGAGGACCTTCTATTTCCAAGGTATCCGTTCCGCCTCTTCTCGATTTCTTATCTCTGCTATTCGAGCCCGTTGATTGCTTGATTCCGGTTGTCAGGGTCTTCTCGCGTCCGTGGTTGTGTCGGACCGGATAGAGCCGGATGTCGAGGACAGTGCGGTGGTGTGCGGGTTTCCTGATGTTTTTCCTGAGGAGTTGCCTGGATTACCTCCCCAGCGGGAGATCGATTTCGGGATCGAGGTTGTGCCTGGTACGGGACCGTTAGCGAAGGCTCCCTACCGTATGGCCCCCGCTGAGTTGAGGGAGTTGAGGGCGCAGTTGCAGGAACTGTTGGCCAAGGGGTATATTCGTCCGAACTTTTCCCCTTGGGGTGCGCCCGTGTTGTTTGTGAAGAAGAAGGACGGTAGTCTGCGGCTATGCATTGACTATCGGCAGTTGAATAAAGTGACCATTAAGAACAAGTATCCGTTGCCGCGGATCGATGACTTGTTCGACCAGCTGCAGTCTGCGCGAGTGTTCTCGCGGATTGATTTGCGGTCCGGTTACTATCAGCTGAGAATTCGCGAGTCCGATGTGGAGAAGACTGCATTCAGTTCGAGGTACGGGCATTATGAGTTTCTGATGATGCCGTTTGGGCTCACCAATGCCCCAGCTGCCTTCATGGACTTGATGCAGAGGGTGTTTCATCCGTATTTGGACCAGTTCGTGGTCATCTTCGTGGATGACATCCTTGTTTATTCGCGGTCTGCTGAGGAGCATGCGTACCATTTGAGTGTGGTGCTGCAGACGTTGCGAGATCACCAGTTGTATGCGAAGCTCAGCAAGTGCGAGTTTTGGCTCAGCGAGGTGCACTTTCTGGGGCACGTGATTTCTGGTGATGGCATTTCCGTGGATCCCACCAAGGTCGAGGCAGTGATGTAGTGGCCGAGACCGAGATCGGTGACGGAGATCCGGAGTTTCTTGGGGCTTGCGGGTTATTATCGTCGGTTTATCCATGATTTTTCTCGCATTGCGACCCCGATGACTAGGCTCACGCGGAAGGATGTGCCTTTCGTTTGGACTGAGGAGTGTGAGCAGAGCTTCAGTGAACTGAAGAGGTTGCTCACCTCGGCTCCGGTGTTGGTTTTGCCTTCTGGATCGGGAGGTTTCGTGGTTTGTACAGATGCTTCCGGCGTCGGATTGGGTGCTGTTCTGATGCAGCATGGTAGAGTGGTGGCTTATGCATCTCGGCAGCTAAAGTCCCATGAGGAGAACTACCCTACCCATGATCTTGAGTTGGCAGCGGTGATCTTCGCGCTGAAGATCTGGAGGCATTATCTGTACGGTGAGAAGTTCGAGGTGTTCACTGACCATCAGAGTTTGAGGTATGTGTTCTCGCAGAGAGATCTAAACCTCAGACAGAGGCGTTGGATGGAGTTCATGAAGGACTATGACTTCACCCTATCTTATCAGCCGGGCAGGATGAATGTCGTCGCCGATGCCCTGAGTCGGAAGGTTGCAGTCAGTGCCCTGATGTTGAGGAAGTGGAGGCTCTGGGAACAGGTGCCCGAGGTATCTTTCAGGCTCAAGATTCCCCAGGAGCTAGGGTTGGCAGTGCTTGCGAGTCTGACTGTCACTCCTGCTATCCGTCGTCAGGTGACAGAGGCTCAGCATGCGGACCCTGAGTTGCCCCGGATTCTGGCTATGGCTGACGTAGAGCTTGGCGAGGACGGTGCTGCGAGGTTTCGTGGCAGGCTGTACGTCCCAGCCGAGGAGCAGGTTCGTCGTGCGGTGTTACGCGAGGCTCATGAGAGCAGGTACACTGTACACCCGGGTGCGACGAAGATGTATCGGAACTTGCGGAGGCAGTTCTGGTGGCCTGGCATGAAGAGAGATGTTGCCGAATTTGTGGCCAGGTGCCTGATCTGTCAGCAGGTGAAGGCGGAGCATCAGCGACCAGGAGGTACTCTCCAGCCCTTGGATGTTCCTGCTTGGAAGTGGGACCATGTGACCACGGATTTTGTGGTGGGGTTGCCGAGGACCCCGAGTGGGCAGGACAGTATTTGGTTGCTGGTGGATCGGCTGACGAAGGTGACGCGGTTGTTACCTGTCAAAGTCAGCTGGAGCGGGTCCAGGTTGGCTCGTTTGTATGTGGAGCGGATCGTGCCGTTGCATGGGGTTCCCATTTCGATCGTGTCGGATCGGGATCCGCGCTTCACTTCTGGATTCTGGAGGAGTTTCCAGCGAGCTCTTGGCACGGAGTTGGTATTTAGCTCGGCGAATTATCCACAGTCAGATGGTCAGTCCGAGAGGACCATTCAGACTTTGGAGGACATGCTGAGATCCTGCTGCCTGGAGTGGCAGGGGAGTTGGATTCATCACCTACCGTTGGTGGAGTTTGCCTATAACAACAGCTATCATTCGAGCATCGGCATGGCTCCCTATGAGGCTCTGTATGGGCGTCCTTGTCGGACTCCACTTGATTGGTTTGAGGTGGGTGAGCGTGTTTTGACGGGACCGGAATTGGTGCAGCAATGTGTGGATGTTGTGCACCTGGTTCGTCAGAACATGTTGGCGGCCCAGAGTCGGCAGAAGAGCTATGCTGACCGTAGGAGGCAGCCCCCCGAGTTCGCCGTGGGCGATCATGTGTTCTTGAGAGTTTCTCCGATGAAGGGGGTGATGCGTTTTGGACGGCGTGGGAAGCTGAGTCCCCGCTATATTGGTCCTTTCGCGATTGTGGAGCGCATCGGTGAGGTTGCTTACCGGTTGCAGTTACCTCCTGAGTTGGCGTCGGTGCATGACGTGTTCCACGTCTCGATGTTGCGGAAGTATATGCCCGATGACTCTCATGTGCTCGAGTTTTCTGTTTGGCCTGAGGCGACTCCAGATCTTTCTCTCCCAGAGTTTCCGATCCGCGTGGAGGATAGGCGAGAGCAGCGCCTGCGGAACAAGGTTATTCCCTTGGTAAAGGTCGTGTGGCAACGACACTCTGGTGGTGAGGCTTCATGGGAGCATGAGGACGAGATGCGTCAGCAGTTCCCGTATCTGTTTGAGTGAGTCTTCCTCTTCTTTCCCCTTTGGTTGTTCTCAATTTCGAGGACGAAATTCCTTAAGGGGGGAGGGCTGTAATATCCCGGACCTTTCGGATCCTTCTTTGTGGGTCCCGGATCTGGTTTTCGGAGTGTCCGGCTCTGTTGTGTCCGAAATTTCGTTTCGGACATCTTTCGTTTTCGGATCGGCGCGATCCGGAGTCGTTTCGGAGGCCCGGAGGAGTTCCGCGGCTTTTCCGCGCGTGTTTTCCGATTTCCGGTGCGGGTTTCGGCTTTTCCTTCGGACGCTCGCTGCGGGTTAACTGGGCCGTTCACCCGGGCACGAGTGGTACCGTTGCGATCGGTGCGTTCCGAGGATTCCGGAAACGTATTTTTCTATTTTTCGATATTTTTCCGAAAATTCGGATTTTCTATAAAGCCCTAATCCTTTTTCTTTTCTTTTTCCCTTTTCTCTTTCTTCTTCCTCTTCCTCTCTCTCGCGACCGTGAGCCCTCTCTCTCCCTCTCTCCCATTCGAACGTGGCAAGCCCCTCTCCGGCTACGGACGGCGGCGGGGCGACGGCGCGGACGCTTGGGCGACGGTGAGACGATCTCGTGGGCGTGCGGCAAGCGTGGGGAGCGTGGGGAGTTCGTGAAGCTTCGAGCATTCTTCGTGATTCGTGATCGATCCGGCGGAGCATTCGCTCCATTGAGGTAGGGTGACGTTCCTTAGCCTCATGCCGATCTTTTCCGCGATTTATAGGCCGCGGGGAGGCCGAGAGGGGATCGTTTGAGCGTTTTTGGGTTTTTCCATGATTTGGGGAGAGCTCGCCCGATCTAGGGATTCAATGCATGGATTCGTGTTTTGAGGGCCTAGAATCATGCTAGGGGTCCCCAGGGGTCTTCCCCTTTGTTTTCCCCCTCTCCTATGGAGGCATGGGGGCGTGGTTAGAATTTTTGGGCGTTCTTACCGTTTTCGGCCGCGGACTGAGAACGCGCTGTACTCCAGTAGCGCGTTCTTGGAGGTCGCGCTGCCCCGACCGAGCGCGTTCATCGGAGAAGATGAACAGGAGGCGGTTCCTGTCGCGCTATGGGGTCATAGCGCGTTCATCCTTGTCGCGCTAGGAATCCCTAGCGCGATGGTCCCTGTCGCGCTAGGGAGACCTAGCGCGATCTTCCCTGTTGCGCTAGGGTTCCCTAGCGCGTTCTTCCGTGTCGTGCTAGGTGTCCCTAGCACGATCTTGCCTGTTGTTGGGTGTTTCCCTTGGGCCGTGTGTGCGTCCCGGGCACCCCGTGGAGTTCCGTGACCGTGTCTTTGGTGTCCGGAAGTCCCGTTTGCCTCGGTCAGGCGTTTGACCGTGGGCTGTGCGTCTGTTTCTTTTCCGACCGTGGTCACCGTGCGACGGGGCTGGTGCGAGGGGTGATTCCCACCTGTTGTCGGGTTCGGACGTCGTTTTCCGTTGACTCGAGAGTCTACTCCTTCAGTGACCCTCCACTAGTCGTAGCCTACTAGTACGCGGGTGCTAGTCGCACCAGGGAGTGGTGTACGGGCCGACCTTTTGAGACGGTTTGTGGACCGGTTACCGTTGGGCCCCACGTCTTGCAGCCAGAGTCCGGCTGAGGGGAAAACCGGTTAGAGGGCCAGACCTGGGACGCGTGGTCTGTGTGTGCACACGTGGTTGGGGGCGGTTGGACCCACGTCGACGGGCGTGACCCCAGCTAGTCACTTGTTTGTGGTTACTTGTACGGTGTTTGCGCCTCGGGTAGGACCTACCACGTCAGGCGGTTCACCTGCGGTGCGGTGTAAGACGTCAGGGGACGCTACCGGTTGTGCTTCTAGTGGGTGGTACTCCTGTCGAGTACGGAGCGGCAGACTGTCAGTCGTGTGTTTCCGACCTTCGGGTTTTGACGGTTCGACCGTTGAGTTTCGGTCTTTTCGTACCGTGGCACGTGGCGGTGTGCGTGCCGTAGGGTCTAGTTCTGTAGAGTACAGGGCTTTCCTTTCCGAGGTACTTTCTTACCACTAGAGTAGTGGTTTCTCGTTTTACGAGGTAGGGTTCGAGTGATCCCTACTGAGTCTTGTTCCGAGACTCATTCCCTGCGTGTTTTCACCGTGTTTCAGGTGAGGCGCCACCTTCGGGGAGCGCGTCAGAAGCGCAGCGTGGTGCGGGTGCCCAGAGGTAGTGCCAGAGGTCAGAGCCGGGGGATGCCCCGTGTAGCTGTACTTTTCTTTCTTGTCACTGTACTAGTCGTGGACTACTGTTGCTGTCGTTGTTATTTTATTGTGGACCATGTAAAATGTTAATTTATTTCCTGCTTAATATTATAACTGTTTAATTTCTGCAATTATCTGTGATGCCTGTGTAGTCTCCACACCATCCTTTTAACCCTTCCGAGTCTTCGGGCTCGTGGGTGGCGGTGCGAGTCTCGGGTTATCGGGCCTTCCCGGTAATCGGATTCTCGGGTCGTCACAGAGGCAGAGAGAGAGAAAGCCGAGAGAAGGTCCGAGCGACAGCGGGATCTGACCGAGAGGAGGGCCTTGGAGGCCCAAGTGAGGGAGCTCCAGCTGGGCCTTCAGGCCGTCGTGCAGAGGCTAGGAGGGATGGAGACGCGCTACGAGAGAGCGCGAGAGTTCGGGGAGTGACTCCGCCAGTCCGGTCGCTTTGCCGCCAGTGGCTTCTTCGCCACGCCAAGGGAGGAGCAGCGAGTCACTGCTGCGGAGCAGGCGCCCAGAGGCGAGGCCGGTGCTACTGCACGGGGATCCCGGAGGCTTCTGAGGGACCCTCACCTCGGGGGAGAGGAGGAGAGTGCCCAGAGAGATGAGTGATGGTGGGGATTGGCGGGCTAGTGGACCCGCCACCTCTCTATGATTGTAGTGCTTATGACAGCTTATGTAGAATTATGAATGGAGTGATTTGATTTTCTGTTGTTTATTTGTTCTTTTGTGCGTTCCTTCTTCCCTACACTTCTTCTCCTTTGCGTTGTTCCCATGTGATGGGTCTGCCGAGACTCCGCTCCAAGCGGAGAATCGCGTCTTGTTGTGACCATTTTTCACGAGAATCTGCCGTCGAAGTCAATACTGACGGCCCTAGTTCCTTTTCCCGGATGTTGTGCCAAATTTTGCGGGCGTCCTTCAAAACATGATAGGGTATCCCTAGGCAACATAGGGGGCTAGTCGTCCTATTCTTCGTCCAGTCAATCACCCTGTGCGAGCGGTGAAGCGACACATGGGGCCGCTTGGCCGGTGTCTCATTGCGAGGGCTATCATCGACAGGTGATGGAGGCAATCTTGGCCCGCACTCCTTCCATTTCTATAAATTCTTGTCCCTTTTATCTTCCCAGGTATATCGAGGACTAACTCGAGGAGCACAAGTTCTCACGGGAGAGGAGGAGTTCAAAATTCTGAGAGTTGGATGGAGGGCGAATCTTCCCATTCCTTGAAGAGAAGCAGGTCCAGTGGTAGTAGTTCCAGGAGGCTTTCAGACCTTGAAGGGCACTTCAGCGAAAGGGCCCAATCACAACTCGTAAGCCAAGTTTTCTTGCCCTTTTCTCATTTTTTCTTCCTTTCTTCTGACCAAACCTCACCCCCATTCCTTGTATGTGTAGGTTGTGATTAAATCACAAATCTCATGGGAGTTGGTAGTAGCAGCGTACAGGGGCCTCCCAGATTTTCAGAAGGCGAGGCTAGACGTGATGGGATTTGGTACCTTCCTTCGGATCGAGCCGATCCAGCTTGACCTAGTCCTTATCCAAGCCTTGTGTGAGAGATGGGACCCAGTGAGCCGGGCATTCCTGATGCCCTGGGGGCACATGGTGCCCAGCTTGGAAGATGTGGTCCGAATTACGAGTCTCAAGGTGGATGGCGAGACAGTGACCGGAGTCACTTACGCGGACTACCGAGAAGGTGCCCAGAAGTTACTGGGTTTGGACCTAGATGGTCGAAAAAACAGGTCGGTAGCTAGGGCGTCCCTCATAGATGCATTAGGGCTCACCGACACTCGTCGGCGGGATGACGAATCCTCAGAAGAGTTCATGGAAAGGATGGAAATAGGATGCCGTGCCGTGTATTGCACAGATTTCGGCAACTGGGAAAGATGTAACATAGATTTGAGGAGATTTCTCCTCTTCCTTTTGGGGAGATTGGTACTGAGCTCGAAAGGGGACGGTATCCAATGTAGCTTCCTGGAGCTGCTGTCAGACCTTGAAAGAGTAGGGTACTATGCCTGGGGAGCTGCCATGCTGGCGCACTTGTTTGCAGGCCTATTCCAAGAAACGGATCGTGAGATGACTGTGAGTGGTTTCACACCATTCATCCAGGTATTTTTGGTTTTGCTTGTTTTATATTTTTTTTGTTGTTTTCGCAAGGTCCTGATGACCTGCGCCGAGCAGCTATGGAGCTATTATTACCTCCCCATGGGGAGAGCTCGACATTGGCGACCCGTGATGGTGCCGCTAGCCAGGCGGTGGGAACCCATCATGAGTGCGGCACCCCTAACCTACCAACTGATGGTGTTAAGGCGGGAGCTACAGGAGTTCCCTGCAGCGATGGTAAACTGGAGACCCTACTCAGACATGGTCGATGCCAACCAGCCGTGGGTTCTAGCAAGTCGTGCCCGGTTCGGACGGAAACTATGGATGCACTGCCTGAAAGAAATCGAGCCGCTTTGGCTACGATTAGTTATGAGGACTTTAGGACTGGCTCAAGAATGGATGGATTCAGCTGCGCCACCTCGTGTCGGGAGAAAGACGCGAGGACCGGCGACCTGCATTGACTGGCGCGTGCGGTTCCCTGAACAGTACGAAGACTGGCAACGGGGTGGCACGATTGTAGAATCGCAGGCGCGGGACAGCGAGGACTACTTGCGTCTATATAGGACAAAGTACGCAGAACGGTTCCAACCCCGGGGACTTGTGGAGGTAGGTTTCCCCTTTTTCCCTCCTCTTCTTTCTCCTTTTCTTGGTTTTTCTGGTGAAAATGCTGACTTGTAAGGCTGCAGGATGTCCGGGATGCCATGATAGTGAATTTACGAACTCGCTTGGCACGCTCTGGTAGGTGTACAGTACGTTCCTAATTAAAATCCCAGATTCCAGATGTTGGCTGCTAATTCACATGGTCGTAGCATGCCCAGATTGGCGCGGCCTCCCCAGCGATGGGAGTAGGTGGTGTCTCTTCCAGCTTGTGGATTCCCACCTCAGAACTTGACTCGCTTCATGAGTAACTTGCTCACGCCACGCAGCGTGCTGCGGAGGCAGAAGGGATGCTCCGTATACAGGTAAAAGTTTCAACGTTGAGTTCTCTTTGTTTACGCCTTATCGCGTATCTGAGATGGTACACCCGGCAGGAAAAGGAGACGGAAGAAGCGCTTGCCCAAGCTGCGCAGAAGGAGGCTAGGATAGCAGAACTGGAGAGGGAACTGCGGCGTCATCCTGATGACGACTCATCCAGGGATGCTATGGAACTGAGGATCACTCTCCAGTTGGAGAGGGAAGACCGTGAGAGAGAACGGGCAGAGAGAGAAAGAGACGCAGAGAGAGAAAGAGCCAACAGTTTGGCTGAAAGGGAGGAGCGAAGGGCCATGGAGGCCCAACTATTCGAACTCCGAATCGGCCTTGGTCTTGCTGAACAGTGGCTGAGAGATGGTGAGGAGCGCTACCGAAAAGCACGAGAGCGTGACTTTTGTGTTGGTAGCTTCTCTGCTGCTTCCGTGGATCAACGCCGGGATGTGGGAATAGGAAGAGGAGTACAGAGCGGCAGGAGTACCGCTTTTCGTAGTTGGGTAGCACCTTTGAGAGTGTTTTGCCCGGAGAGTAGTGGGACGAGTAATGCAGAGAGAGAGGGCGGAACTTGATGTAATTTTTTTTTGATTTTTGGAATAAAACACAAGTTTTGGTTTGTTTGTTTTTCACCTTTGCTTCAGTTACCTGAATCCCTACACATATCACTGAAACAAACAAATCAGAATTTCTGTTCTGACTTGGCCCCTTGCTCAATAAGCAAATGGTCACTGTGACTGTCATTGATAACTGGTCAAGGGGCCAAGCCTTTATTTAACGAAGGCAAGGGAAAGATGCGGTGATGATAAATGCGACAGGCAAGCACACGAATGCAAGCGATATTAAAAATGAGATGATGCACGTAAATGCAATCATGCAAAATTGATTTGTTTTCTTTTTTATATTTGATATTTTTTTGTTTTATCATAAAAAGATTTTTTTTTTGTTTGCAAATATGTACATTTCTCGTTTCCAATTTTTTGTTTTTGCTTTTATCATTTCGATTGTTTTTTTGTTGCTAACGCCCGGTAAGCACCCAAATGGCACCTAACCTACGTGAGACAGGAGTTTCTTACTAACCTCCTAGGTATCCTAAGTGCACATCTAGGTTGATTTGGGCCTCTAGACCCCTCGAATGACGATCCCGCCGGCTAAGACTTACCCTGATGACAATACCGTCATGCCATGCTTAGGCTCCCAGTTGCTTCCGACCACATGGATTCACCCAAAAGGTGTTTGAGGTAGATGATTTGCCCGACCCGGGTCTGTTTCCTCACAACTCTAGATGGTATAAGATGGAACACCCTGGAACCCTAACGACCAACCGCGCGACGCTGACCCGGAATCAGACGCCGTCGCACCCATAGGTGACGCGCTTGCATTGGCCTAAGCCCGAGGTTAAACAAGAAGACATCAAGGTGGTAAACAGGGGTCTTGACCAGCCAGAAACACGGAGACTCCTTCGCAGCGATAGCTTTTGCTTTTCAAAGTAGGCAACCAAAATGTGTATATTAAAATAAGGTCGCAGACCCTGGGCAGTTTTCACCTTTCAGAAACTCCATCGAACCTTCATCTTTAGAGGGAGAAGGAAGAGTGTAGGGGATAAACCTCCTGAGAGGACCGGCAAAGCCGTTAACCCGGCGAGCGAATAAGGGCCCATTAACTCTTTCCTTTCGGACAACTTCGGACCAAATCTCGAGCATTTACATTCCACGGCCCCCCTTTGTGGATTCAGACTTTTGCTTTGAGGGGTTTCGTTTATCGCACCAGGCACGGTCACGACCAGGCTTTTCTCTTGATTTTGATTTTGTATTTCTTTCTGTGAGGGAGATATAGTCGTTTGACGTTTGTGGGCTCCCTTTTTGTATGCCTGCGGGGACACTGCCCTCTTCTCGTGCTCTGATCGATGCTCGAGGAAATGGATCCTACTCTTGCCTTTGGGGTTTGAGTTTTGGTTTCTCATGCTCAGCGTTTTAAGGGCGCCGACTGTCTCATTTGGTCGAAGAGAAAAGAATAAAGATTACAGCTTCCGGAGATCTTCTGGGTGGGGCCCCACCGTAGGTGATGCTACCGACTTTTTTGAATAAAATACATAAGTGAGCACATGTTAGCTTCCTTCGAGCGAGCATAGGCCGACGTGGCCGGACAGGGATCTCCACGGTTCTGGCAAACCAAGACCCGGTGCCTACCAAGCCTTAATGGGCCCTATCCTAACATGAAGGTTAGATGCAGGGACTTAACTACATGGTGGCTGCCAGGCATCGGCATTTTGAATTTTCCATATTTTTAGTGGTTTTCAATATTTCTTTGTTTTTGATGTTTTTTTATCTTTTCATCATTTTTTTTTGTTTTGTGCTAAGGGTAGTATTTCTTAAGATAAAGCCCATTCCAAGGGTGGGATAACTCGGTCCCTTCGGCGTTGATTAGTTTGTAGGCGTTGCCAGGGTACACGGCTTGAATTACAAATGGTCCTTCCCAATTGGGTTGGAGCTTAGAACGCGGCCCTCCAGGTTTGACAACAATTCTTTTTACGACCATCTCACCGACTTTGAATTTTCTCTCAACGACTTTCTTTTGGTAAAAGCGAGCGAGTCTATTTTGATACACACGCGCGTGTTCGGCGGCGGCCAGCCGCTTCTCATCCAAGAGTTCCAACTGGGCGAGGAGTGAATTACGACGATCGTCGAGGGGAAATTCCTCGTCCAATTGTACCCTGAGAGAAGGGATCAGAGTCTCG
Organism: Amorphophallus konjac; assembly: GCA_022559845.1. Taxonomy (NCBI): domain Eukaryota; kingdom Viridiplantae; phylum Streptophyta; class Magnoliopsida; order Alismatales; family Araceae; genus Amorphophallus; species Amorphophallus konjac. The sequence goes on from CM040128.1 coordinate 18,879,169, forward strand.
TACGGGACTACCGCTTCCATACCATAAGTAAGGGCAAATGGAGTCTGCCCGGTGGGGATACGGATTGAAGTGCGATAGGCCCATAGAGCTTCGATAAGCTTTTCTGGCCAGTCTGAAAACTTACTAGACTCGCAGGTTTTTTTGATGATTTTGAGTAATGTTTTATTGGTGACCTCCGCTTGGCCGTTACCTTGTGGGTAATATGGCGATGAATGATGCAATGCAATTGCGTACCTTTTGCAGAGGTCCTGTAGGTCCTGAGAAATGAATTGTGGCCCATTGTCGGTGACGATCGTGCTTGGGATGCCGAATCTGGCGAGGATGTTCTTCATGATGAACTTGCAGACTGTTGACGCCTTGATTTCCGCGTAAGCTTCGGCTTCGGCCCATTTGGTGAAGTATTCCGTCGCAGTAAGGATGAAAGATTTCTGCTTGGTGAGGGAATTGGGATCACCTAGGGGACCAATGATGTCGAATGCCCACATGGAGAAAGGCCACGGGGAGGATATTGGATGAAGTGAGGAAGATGGTGAATGGATTTTATCGGCGTGAAGTTGACACTTGACACACCTACGGACATAGATGGCACAATCTTCTTCCATGGTGGGCCAATAAAAGCCTTGCCGAATGATCTTCTTGGCAAGCATCTGACTATTCACGTGGCCACCGCACACACCCGAGTGCGTCTCCTCTACACATTTCCAAACCTCATCGTCATCAAGACATCTTAACAGAATACCAATAAGGCTCCTTCTATAGAGTAGACCTCCAACCAATGTATATTTCTGAGCCACTCTTCTTATGGCTTTCTTATCCTCTGCGGTGGCCCCTTCAGGATAAGACTGATCTTGGCAGTATTTGACAATTTCATAGAACCATGGTTTCTCTTCATCAGCCAGTTCTTCTTCAACCTCTGCCAACATGAGCTCCCTCTTCTCAAGGATATCTTCCTGCAGGATCTTCCTTGCTATCCTGTCTTTGATGTTTACGTAGGAAGCATCATCGATTGCAGGAGCATGAAGTTTGTAAATGGAAATGGACTTAAACCATCTTCCTAGAGGGAACCTTATGGATAATGCCAACGAGGCGAGGGCATCGGCGAGAATGTTCTGATGACGAGGGACATGAACAAAGATCAGTTTGGCGAACAGTTTGGCAAAGGCAGCAGTGAGTTCTTGGTATGGCTTGAGTTTGGGATCGCGAGTGCAATACTTAGTGAGCACCTGGCGAAGGATGAGTTGACTATCACCTACGACTCGCAACTCAGTGATACGAAAAGAATGGGCGAGTTCTAGGCCAGCTAGAAGAGCTTCATATTCAGCTATATTGTTGGTGACTGAAAATTTGAGCTGATATGCCAACGGGAATGTGAGACCTTCAGGCGACAGGAGGGCGACGCCGATTCCTCTCCCTTAAGAATTCAGAGCTCCATCAAAATATAGTGTCCACATTGGCTCATCTGATTGGTTGATGGACATTAGTTCCTCATCTGGAAACTCTGATTGGACGGGATCGAACTTGGGAAGAGGATGGTGAGCGAGATGCTCGGCTATGGCATAGCCTTTAATCGCCTTTTGCTGGATGTAGGTGATGTCGAACTGAGAGAGAAAACTTTGCCAGCGTGCTAGCCTATCCGTAAGGACGGATTTCTCCAGAAGGAATTTGATAGGATTCATTCGAGCAATCAAGTGGACCTCGTGAGCCAAGAAGTAGTGCTTCAATTTCTGCACCACCCAAACGAGGGCAGCACAGGTTTTCTCCATGACGGTGTACTTCTGCTCACAGGGATTGAGAAGTTCAGACAAGTAATAGGTTGCCCGTTCCTTGCCTTCTTCATCAGCTTGTGCGAGGACGGCTCCCACGGAGTCATCCAAGACTGAGACGTAAAGGATCAGAGGTTTTTCTGGTTTGGGTGGAATGAGAACGGGTGGACTAGCCAGATATTCCTTCAACCCTTCAAAAGCTTTCTGACATTTAGAATTCCAGTGGAATTCTACTCCTGGCTTGGTCAACTCGTAGAGAGGTCTACACCTTTGTGAATGTTGAGACACAAACCGACGAATAAACTGCAACCTCCCGATTAAACCTCGGACTTCCCTCAAATTCTTGGGAGGCGGCATATCCCTGATAGCCTTGGCTTTGTCGGGATCTATCTCGATCCCTCTTTTACTCACGATGAACCCCAGCAATTTTCCTGACGACACACCAAACACACACTTTTTCGGGTTCATTTTCAATTGGAATTCTCTTGACCTTTGCAAGACCTTAGCCAAAACTTCTGGATGTTCCATCCTGGTCCTTGATTTCACCAATAAGTCATCCACATACACTTCCAGATATATGTGTATCATGTCATGAAATATGGCCATCATCGCTCTTTGGTAAGTAGCTCCAGCATTCATTAACCCAAACGGCATGACCACGTAACAATATGTTCCCCAAGGGGTAGTGAATGACGTCTTTTTCTGATCCTCTTCTGCCAAACGAATTTGATTGTATCCTGAAAATCCATCCATGAAAGAGAGGGTTTCGTAGCCTGCCGTGTTATCAATCAGCACATCAATGTGAGGTAAGGGAAAATCATCCTTTGGACACGCGCGGTTAAGGTCCCGGAAGTCGATGCAAATCCTGACTTTCCCATATTTTTTCATGACCGGGACAATGTTCGCCACCCATTGAGGATAAAGGACGACTCTAATGAACCTGGCTTTGTGGAGCTTATCGACCTCTTCTTTCATTTTCAAAGCCATCTGAGGGTGGAAACGCCTTAACCTTTGTTTTACCGAGATGGACCCTGGTTTTAGGGTTAAACGGTGTTCGACCAAGGTTGAATCCAGACCCGGCATATCCTCGTAGCTCCATGCAAACGTGTCCTTATATTCCTTGAGAACCTCAATTAATACCTCTTCTTCAGAGGGTGGTAGGTTGTCACTTATGAGGATGAGCCTAGGGTCTTCCTCAGTTCCAAAGTTGACTTCTTTGGTGGATTCTTCTACGGCGGTTGACGGCTCGTCGAATCTCCTCATTCCACTAGCGTATGCGCCCGCCGCATCCTCATATTCTTCACCCTCATCTTCAGTGGGGCATTCTTCATCCGTGATCTCGTAGACTCCATACCCTTCATCAGATGCACAGTCGCCCTCGCATTCTATTTCGGGTAGCTGGATGGGATTTTCTAACAACTGGGGGATGACAAGAAGGGCCTGACACCTGGCGGCCAAATCCAGAAGGAATCGACGAGGGATCTGCCTACCCTTGGATTTCTTCCTAGGTAGGGCGAGTTGATAGCATCCACTGTGTGAAGGACAGGTGTACTGACCACTTTAATAATTCTCCCATTGTAAGGAAACTTCATGCACTGATGGTTGGTGGAAGGCACAGCGTCCATGGCTTCGATGTAAGGGCGACCCAGTATAGCCTTGAATGTGGGGTCCATGTCGAGGACATGGAATTCCGTGGGAATTGCCATGGGGCCTAGTGCTGCCTTCAGAATAATCATCCCCTGCGGCGGCCTTTTGCTATTGTCATAAGCCGTGACCGTGATCGAGGAAGGTCTTATTTGTTCCTCGTTGACCCCACACAACTGAAGAGTGCTCATGGAGATCACATTTATGGATGCACCCGTATCCACAAGACACGGGTTTATGGATACCCCATTGATTTTTATTGAAATGCACAGTGCATATTTCCGAGCTTCCTTGGGAGCGAGCTCGTAGTTGTGAAACATAATGGCTGGTTGTGTGTCTGTTGGGGTCAGGACTGTCGAAATCTTCTCCACGGGGAGGTCTTCATTAACCATGACTCTTTGAAGGTATTCCATTAAGGCTGCCTGGTGGGATGTGGATCTTTGAAGAAGCTCCAGGATGGAGATCCGAGCAGGCGTCTTGTCCAAATATTTTAATAGGTCATACTGTGTTCCAGGGATAGCTCTTTCTGGTTGTTCTGCATCATCCTTCTCTGGCTGAGGTTGCTCGGGATTCTGACTGTTGTGGGGGAAAACCCTGTGGAAAATCCTTCCGCTCCGGAGCACCATTGCCTGTGGCTTTTGTACCTCTGTGGGGGCAGCAGTGGGTTTTAACAGGGGTTTGAGGGGTAGTAGTGGAGGAATGGTTGATGAAGCAGGGGTGATGACGGGAGCAGGGATTCTGATGAGGGGTTTGTTAGGTGGCGGCATGGTGGAGGTAGAGGGGATATCGCGCGGATTATGAAGGATAAGGGGTCTGGAAGGTGGAGGTGGAGACGGAGTAGGAGTGGGTAAGGTTTGAAACGGGTAATGGTTTTGAGGTGGATGGTGGGTGATGAGTGGTTTTGAAGGCATTAGTGGTGATGTGGTGGAGAAAGACGGGGTTATGTATGGTTGACGGATGATAAGGGGTTTAGAAGGCGTAGGGGTAAATGTGGTAGAGGTGGATGGTAAAGTGGGGGAGTGAGAGAAGATGAGAGGGTGTGAAGGCGTAGTGGAGAGTGTCGGTTGATAGGAGGTCGGGGTGCGGATGAGAGGGCGTAATGGTAGTGGAAATGGTGATGGTGATACTGACGCGGGTTGATGAGAGAGAGGTGCTACCCGGGCAAGGTGAGGGGGTTGCATGACGATAGGGTTGGAGGTAGAAAGAATGGAGGTACTTTCCTGGTGCCACACCTGCTCTCTCCCGACTTCCGGGAAGGAGGAGATGGGGTTAACCTGATGATTGGGCTGTTGGTGCTCCGGTAATGGATTCTGGATTATTCCCATGTCGGGCTGTTGTTGTGGGGCCTGCTGAGGCTGTTGTTGTTGTTGTGGTTGCTGTTGTTGTTGCTGTTGTAACTGCTGCTGTGGCCTCTGAGGAGGTCTCCTGGCCTTGAGAGCCGCGACGTACCGTCTCATCTCATCCCAATCTATTTGATGTTCATCATTCATCTCATGGATGTAATCTTTGAAATGGAAGCAGTAATCCACTGTGTGTCCCGGCTGCCAGTGGTAGACGCAGTATTTGGAGGTATCAACATTGGGGGGCCACGCGGGCCTTTCTCTGGGTAGGGCGAGTTGGTTTGATGCCATGAGGGCATTAAAAATGTCTGCTAAGGTTTCTGGCAATGGTGGATAGTAGGCTCTCTTGGGACCGAGCGGCCTCCTTTGTTGCTGTTGGGGACCATAGTTCCCCGGGGGTGGAACTTGGTTGTACTGAAGCGGTGGTTGTTGTTGCTGAGGTTGTTGTTGTTGTTGCTGGGGTTGACGTAATGGAGGCATATTATCCTGGGGTGGATTATTTTGGGGTGGAGGACGAAGAGGGAAAGGACCTGGTTGAAGGGGAAGTCGGGGCATTTGTGGAGGCCTTGGGTTGACTGCGTAATTGGCATTGTTGACCGCACCCACTTGCTCATTTGTCACAACCCCTTCTGTGGCTCCGCCCGGGACACCAGCGCCTGTCTTTCTGACCACTTTGGGCTTCGGTGACTCAAACATGTTCATGATGGGGGAGTCTTTTAGCTGGGTTTGGATGTATCGGGCCCTTTCATAGAGTTCCTCTATTGTAGTAAGTTTATTCATGGCCATGACGTGTCTGAACTGTGGGGTTGCATTAGACACAATCATCTTCACTTGTTCGGGCTCAGAGAGGGTATCCCTTATTCTTTCCACCAGAGACCTCCATCTATCAGCATAGCGGACAAAATCCTCGTCGGGCTTCATCTTTTCGGCCACTAGGTCGGTAATGGAGAGTGAGGGACCGACCCTATCCCTATATTTCTGCAAGAACCTTCTCTGCACTATTTCAAAATTCTCGGCCTCGCGGGGCTCCAGAGAATAGAACCACTCAAGCGCGGGACCATCCAATGATCTCCGAAAGAGGTATGCCAGGGACCTCTGATCGTTTTGCCAGTAGGAGGACTCATACATGAAGTCCTTGAGGTGAATGAAGGGGTTACCGGTACCATTGTACCTGCGGTACGTGGGCATTTCGGAGGGGGGAAGATGAATGACGGGAAGGATTGGCAAAGCAACCTCCGGGGTGGCTTTCACGTCCACCATTCTTCTCAGATTTTGAAACTGCTCGTCCATGCGGTTGAACCTATTGAGGAGCGATTGGGTGAGCTCCTCTGGAGGTGAAGGTGGCACTTGCCACTGGGGGAGAAACTGTCTCCCGGAGACTTGAGGGGGAAACCCCGAATGAGAGGGAGCTGTCGGACCACCGACAGTTGGCCCTGGCTGAAGCGGTGTGTGGGGAACAACGGGAGTTTGAGATTGTGATGGGAACTGGAATGAGGGTGGTTGTTGGCTCGCTTGACCTTGAAGCGAGGGAGACTGGATGGCTTGCGCCAATGAGGGAGATGGAATGGCCTGCACGGACTCTTGGAGAGGTGCGATGACCGGAGTTGATTCCTGGGGCGTGGGGGAAACAGATTTCCCTTTTAGAATGGCCTAGAAGGCCCGGAGCTGTTCAGAGGTAAGCTCCGTGTTGGCGAGGACGCCCAGTAAGGAAGTGATATCCTGTGGCGGGGACGTGTCCCCGGTAATAACATGCACCTCATGCGAGGGGTCATGAGAAGGACCCGAGTCCATAGCATAGACTCGCGGGTCGGCTGTCAAACCACGGCTAGGGTGGTTCTCCTCAAAAGACTCGTGAGACATGCTCACAGTTTTCCCAGAACGCAAAAACATACACTAGCAAGTAGGTAGCAGAGATTATCAAACAAGTGGATGCCTTTACGCCCTTTTTTGTGTTTTGATTTTGACGATTTTTTTTTGTGTTTTTAACGAGATCCGAAGTTCACACAAAATGGGGACCCTAGTTTATTTTTGTTTCACCGCCGTGTCAGCTAGGGTCTCTCGTCTCACCACGAATGAAATGACTAACTCCGGGGAACTTCAATGGTACAACCAGCCCAGTGAACGAAGAGAAGATTCTTCGATGTCTGGGACTTACGGAGGTCCCAGTGTAGGAGATTCTAGTCCGTTGAGAGGAATTCCCAAACGGAGAGTCCTTCCTTCACCGGGAAAGGGTGATCCTCAAAAAATAAAAAAAAGGATAGAAAAGAGGAATGGATGTATGCAATGGAATGCTGACAGATATATGGAGTGGGAAAACAACAGAAATAACAGACATATAATAAACAAAGAACCAATCAAAACTGACGGTGCTGCCGTGAGCACAACGGGGGCGTGCGCGGGCGCGAAGGTGGAGAGGCACGGATGGTGCCGAACTTGCAAGGGTAGCCGAAAGGAAGTAGTAGCGGTCCCACCGTGATCGCCAATCTGTGAGCGACGTCACGCGGTTCGGGGAAGAGCGGGGAAGAGGAAGCGGAGAGCGCGCGGGCTCCTTCTTTTTGTTTGTTTGCTTTGCTGCAACACAGAAATAAGAGAAGAGAGAAGGGGCCACCACGGGAGATTGCTCCGCGGGGCGAGCGGGACAAGTATAATATAGCAAGATATGGGGTTCAAACGGCCATAGCGGGAAGTGACTCGCCGCGACCTCGGGGGGACGGAAATGGTGCAGAAATTAAATAACAAGAATTGAAACGGCCATTGGGGAAGTGACTCGCCGCGGCCTCGAGAATATGAGCAGAATAGAGCAGAATATAAAAGAGAATATAAGAACAGAGATTTAAACAGCCATTGGGGAAGTGACTCGCCGCGGCCTCGATGATATGAGCAAAATATAACAGAATATAGAGAGAATATAAGAACGGAAATTTAAACGGCCATTGGGGAAGTGACTCGCCGCGGCCTCGATGATATGAGTAAAATATAACAGAATATAGAGAGAATATAGGAACGGAAATTTAAATGGCCATTGGGGAAGTGACTCGCCGCGGCCTCGATGGTATGAGCAAAATATAACAGAATATAGAGAGAATATAAGAACGGAAATTTAAACGGCCATTGGGAACGTGACTCGCCGCGACCTCGATGATATGAGCAAAATATAACAGGATACAAAGAGAATATGAGAACAGAAATTTAAACGGCCATTGGGGAAGTGACTCGCCGCGGCCTCGATGAAAAGATGTGATCGCCAGGGGCCGAAAGACCCCAAAATAGGAAGATGATCGCGCCTACCTCAAGAGCGGGAGATGGCGGGTTGCTTCTTCCTCTCCTTCCGGCCGGCCAACGGAGAGGGCTTTCCTCGGGTACCCTTGCAAAACAACGACAAATAAATGACAAGTGGATTAGAAAGATGGAGGTGTAGTATTCAAATCCTTGCGATAAAAATAATGAAATGATGGCAAGACACACACCAGGTTGGTGTTATCTTTTAAACCCCTCTCGGACTCGAGTAGGAGGAAAATGAGATGATGGATGTAAGAAGTATAAGAGAAGAGGCGCCCTTGTGAAGGGGGATAGAGGATGCAATATGATGAATGTAAAGAACTATGGAGAAAAAGGGGAAGAAAAGGCTTATTGGATGAGCCGAGGGTGAAATCCGGCGGAGCTCCGGCAGCGTGGGGACGACGTGGAAGCGCGGTGGATGAAGATGACCTTCCTCTCGCGAGCGTGAGCACCCGAGAAGCCGGCAGAACCTCCACCTACAAAAGAACCCATGGGTTAGAAAATGACTCCGTAGCCTCTGGGCTCCGGCAGCCTATCGGATCACTTAGAAGCTCCCCCAGAACTGAGGGGGTTGGCCTCTATTTATAGAGCTCTGGAGGGTGGAGGCGTCCAGAACCCTGGACACCTCCATCAGGGCCGAAATAATATTTTATTCTATTTTTACATATTTTTTTGGAATACTTTTGTGGAGGCGTCCAGGGTCCCGGACGCCTCAAGCAGGTCCACCGAAAGCCGACGACGGCCGCACGCGGTTTGGCACAACGCGTGGTTTTGTGAGCGGCGCCTCGTGATTCAGAAATAGGCGCGTCCAGCTGACCGGACGTCTCTATATTTTGGATTTTTTTCACACACGACAAACCGTCGTTCGGTAGCCGGCGCCCGTGAGGGTTTTTATGGGGGCGTCCAGGGGCTTGGACGCCTCCAAAATTATATTATTTTTTTATTTTTCTTTTGTCTTTTATGCCAAGGCTGGCATTTTTATTTTTTTATTTGTTTTATGGAGGCGTCCAGGGGCCTGGACGCCTCCATTAATATATATATATTTTTATTTATTTTTTGTTTTTGTATGCCAACTGGCATTTTACACTTATTTTTTTATTTTTGTTTTTATGGAGGCGTCCAGGGTCCTGGACGCCTCCATAAATATATATATTTTTTATATTTTTATATTTGGTTTTGGGCCCTGAGAAAAGAATAAAACAAATTAAAATCATGGGGGCGTCCAGGGGCCTGGACGCCCCCATTAAGACCCACCCGGGTCCTTAGATCGGGCGTCGGCGGCCGCCCGGCAGATATCCTTCTTGGTTCCGGAACCTCCTGATGCGTTCGACTGGTGTTGATGCCGTCCGAATGCCGTGACGAGACGATTCCGGATGCCGAAAAGGGCGGAAGAAGACTCAAGAAAAGGAAGCACTCAAGTGATTCAAAACGCGTAAGCCGTCGCGGGGTGTTGTATAGTAATATGAGATTTTCTCAGGAGACGTCAGGAATGGCGTGTCTACAGCGGCAAGGCGAGGCTCGAGGACTGGCCCGTACGTCTCCCTGGACAGCAAGGGGGTGTATTGGTGCAGGACAGTGCCGACTTCCTGCGGCGGCATAGAGAGAGTTACGCGGGGCTTCCCCAAGCTGGGGACACGCGTGGCATCGGCGGCTCGCGCGCCCAACTGTCAGAGACTAGGCGGCAGCTGGCCGTCGCTCAACATGAGTTGTCGCTCCTGGTAAGTTACGTGCCGTACTTTTAACTTCAGATTTTGGAGTTTCACTGACGGCCGTTGTTTATTTTGTTCCAGCGTGCCCAGCAGACAGCGACGGTGGGAGTGGCTAGCGGATCTTCCAGTTCCTCGGCCCCTTTTCTCGAGATTGCCTCCCTCCGGGAGCAACTTGCCAGTGCGGTGGCCCGCGCGACCCGGGCGGAAGAGGAGCGTGACGCCTGGGTGGCGACTGTAGCGGAGCTGCGACATCGCGGTGAGGAGAGACCTTCTTCAGACATCCTGGAGTTAAGGGTTCTTCTGCAGATGATGAGGAGAGAGGCAGAGAGAGAGAAAGCCGAGAGAAGGTCCGAGCGACAGCGGGATCTGACCGAGAGGAGGGCCTTGGAGGCCCAAGTGAGGGAGCTCCAGCTGGGCCTTCAGGCCGTCGTACAGAGTCTAGGAGGGATGGAGATGCGCTACGAGAGAGCGCGAGAGTTTGGGGAGCGACTCCGCCAGTCCGATCGTTTTGCCGCCAGTGGCTTCTTCGCCACGCCAGGGGAGGAGCAGCGAGTCACTGCTGCGGAGCAGGCGCCCAGAGGCGAGACAGGTGCTACTGCACGGGGATCCCGGAGGGACCCTCACCTCGGGGGAGAGGAGGAGAGTGCCCAGAGAGATGAGTGATGGTGAGGATTGGCGAGCTAGTGGACCCGCCACCTCTCCATGATTGTAGTGTTTGTGACAGCTTATGTAGAATTATGAATGGAGTGATTTGATTTTCTGCTGTTTATTTGTTCTTTTGTGCGTTCCTTCTTCCCTACACTTCTTCTCCTTTGCACTGTTCCCATGTGATAGGTCTGTCGAGACTCCGCCCCAAGCAGAGAATCGCATCTTATTGTGACCATTTTCCACGGGAATCTGCCGTCGAAGTCAATAATGACGGCCCTAGTTCATTTTCCCGGATGTTATGTCAAATTTTGCGGACGTCCTCCAAATCATGATAGGGGATCCCTAGACAACATAGGGGCTATTCGTCCTATTCTTCGTCCAGTCAATCACCCTGTGCGAGCGGTGAAGCGACACATGGGGCCGCTTGGCCGGTGCCTCTTTGCGAGGGCTATCATTGACAGGTGATGGAGGAAATCTTGGCCCGCACTCCTTCCATTTCTATAAATTCTTGTCCCTTTTATCTTCCCAGGTATATCGAGGACTAACTCGAGGAGCACAAGTTCTCACGGGAGAGGAGGAGTTCAAAATTCTGAGAGTTGGATGGAGGGCGAATCTTCCCATTCCTCGAAGAGAAGCAGGTCCAGTGGTAGTAGTTCCAGGAGGCTTTCAGACCTTGAAGGGCACTTCAGCGAAAGGGCCCAATCTCAACTCGTAAGCCAAGTTTTCTTGCCCTTTTCTCATTCTTTCTTCCTTTCTTCTGAGCAAACCTCACCCCCATTCCTTGTATGCGTAGGTTGTGATTGAAATCACA